>VZTQ01013901.1:0-106035 GCA_013400755.1 Pelecanoides urinatrix | reverse complement strand
TAAGTGGAAGAAGAGAGAAAGAACACAAAACAAGTGATGCAATTATTCACCACCTGCCATGGGTAGACCAATGCCCAGCAAAAGATGGCCAACCTCCCTAAACCCCCTTCTTTTCCCTTTTATTGCTGAGCATGACATTGTATGGCATGGAATATCTCTGGTTAGTTTGGGTCATCTGCCTGGTTGTGTCCCCTCGCAACCTATTGCACAGACCCCTATCTATTCACTGCGGGGGAGCAGACTGCCTTGGCAGGAGGCCTCGGTGCCTTGCAAACACTATTCAGCAATAGCTAGAACATGTGTGTTATCAGTATTGCTTTGGTCATAAATCTAAAACAGCACCATACAAGCTGATATGAAGAAAGTTAACTCTATCCCAGCTAGGCCCAGTATACCCCCACAACACACACATTGCTCTTTATCAAATGGATTAAATCAGCAATCTAGGAATCCTTTTCTTCTAAAACTGATGGAAGAGATGATTGCTAAAATAGCTAGCAGTAGAGCATCTCTTCCATGTTTTCCCTCTTCCTTTAAATAAGAGAGACATCAGTTCAAATTTTATGGACTAAATTCTTTTGTGAGTTACAGAGGATTAATTCTGTGAGAGAACACGCATTTGACAAGGATAGTATCTGACAAGTAAATCTGACAAGGATAATGTTTGCCAGATACCAGCATCTAAATATGTGTTTTGTTGAGGAAGGTCTTGGTCATTTGCAGTCTGCTATTCAGAAAAAATACTTTTTCTGCAGCCTCTAACTGGGATCTGACGGATAGATAAAGTGGTGATCATAGAGAGAAATAGAAAAGAGATAAAAGAGAATACAAAATACTGGAGAAGGGGGAGAAGAGGAGGGTCATATCAGAGGTCTCACTTTGTAGCATGGGAATATTATGCAAAGAATCGCTTTTATCTTTATTAAATGTTCCCTGCATAAATTCCTGACATGTTGACAAGAGAAAAGGTGCTAAACACAGTACCAGGAAACATTCATTATGTGTAGGTTTCCAAGCAAATAAATTATACAGTATTATGGATAATTTACAACTAGAAGTAAGGGTTGATTATGTTATGACTTTGGTGTCTTAAGAGCTTCCTTTTTGTTAGGGTCATCACAAGCTTCATTATTTTGAGCTTTGACTCCTCAAGAGTAAGCAATGTGTTTAATCTAACTGAAAAAGAACTGATCACCACTTGCTCCTTCTCTTTTCAGAGCTCCTTCCTTTGTTCACTGTTAACATATTAAAGTTCTCACAAACTTATTTTAGTTTTAGAATAAGTATTTCCAAAGAAATATTGTAGTAATATTTTGGAGCTCTGGAGGGCTCCAGAATCAATGGGTAGGTTTCTTAGTTTGACTGTCTTTCAGACACACTTGAGCGTACAGTTAACACTTATTGGAATCTTCCAGAATAAGCAATAAAAAATTGAATAACTCACTGGATGATGTCAGCATTAACTTTAGCTTTAAATCCATCACTGAATTTGTCAAGGTTTGACAAAGATTTCTTCTCCCTTTGGAGAGTGGGAAGATGTTAGTGTCACAGTTATGTGGACAATCCACCATTGAGGGGAGGTGGGAGCTTCAGCTGTTGGGGACTGCAAAGGTTTGTAGCTCTGAAGTCCTCTTTTCCTGGGCTCGACTGTGATGGGTTCTCCTGCCTTGGATCCTCTTGAGCCTGGCTGGTGTGCTGGCAGGAAACAGGACAGGCTTCCTGAAACCTTTCTGCTTTTAGACCTTCTTTAAACACTTCTTCTCTAGTAGACACCCTGTTGTGCTAGGTGCTTAGTAATTGTGTGACCAGCATTGCTTAGTAATCAGAGCCTTGCCAGGGAAGCTGAGGTCCCAGGAAGCTGAATAATACCTGTTGTCCAGCGTGGCCATCTGGGGCAGAAGTTACTTCCTCCTGCTTATGATATTCAGAAATGGAGTGGGGGGAATTACCAAATAATGTAGGAGCACTAAAGGTACAGGAAAGAGAAACATCAGAAAACAACACCTGAAAAAGGTTTCTTTATTTGTCGCTCTCTATGAATGATGGAGCAAATGAAATGCTTGATAAATCAAATGTCTTGCATTTACTGTAGGGCTGTTTGCAGTTGCTTCTTTATACAGCTTATTCCTCATTGATAAATAAGGCATTCTTTGGTTCAGATAGTAAATAATGTACCTTTTATTCCATATGGCTACCCAAACAAGTTTTTGTAGTATCACAACCTTTATTAACATCATTAAGGGCCAAAAAGAAATTTCCCTTTCATTCCTCAATATTGTTTAAACTGTTCCATAGTTCTTTCAAATGCATTTTCTACCTCAGTCTACTCCAATGTTAAAAATAATATACACTTTTTTCTTTCTAAAAGGCTTTTCTTCCTTTAAAGAGAACAACAACAACAAAAAATTTCAATCTTACAACTGATTTCAACCACAGAACTATTCCACTCCTATATTGCTGTAAAAGTCAAGCTAAATAGCATCAGCCTTAATCTACATAATAGAAGTGTTTCTCACGTGTACATCTAAGTACATAAACACTTTCATTGTCTATGTTTATGCATGCTATTTTCTCTTGTAATAAATCAATCACATTTTTCTTACCTAATTCAAGTTATTTCAAATACATTTTGTTTTATTTTGTTACTGTAATTTCAGGTTCTTAAAAGTGAATTCCCTTGGACTACTTATATTCTATACTTTCAAGTTTTTAATAAAACAAACATGCAGCAAGATGTCTAACTCAGCCAGCAAGTAATGCAGATAATTGAATTGTCCTTTGAATGTGGTGTAGCTTTATTAATTCTTAACCAGTAAAATCATTTTGGAGTATTCTCCTTCATCTAAGGATATTAAAATATATCTACATATTTTCTGGTATCTTTTGTAGATATTTTTTCATAAACTGAAAATGGTCAGCGGGTTTTCCAGGAGGTTGCAATGAACAAAATTCAGGAATCAGATAGGATAGAGGGAATTAAAAACATTAAAATGCCCAGCTTAGTATATTGCACAAGGTTTTTATGAAGGTTATGCAACAGAACTCATAATTAAGTTTTCTAGCAAAGCTTTATAGGTAATATTGCCCTGTTAATTATTTTGTAAGATACTCTACTCATAGTTAAAAAATGCCACACATCTCTTGTTTTGCCTTCATAGCAGGACATCATAAACATAAGCAGCCAGTTAGCTCCCCAGAGCGGAGAGAGATGCCTGTTTATAAAAAGAAACCATGTTACAAGAGAAATGTATCATAAAGATGAGTTTCCCTTGCAGATGACTTAAGACAAACTAAATAAACAATTCTGTTCAAATTGGTACTATTTTGTGCTAGTCATTGACTGTTTTCTATTATTTTAGATACTGTGACCAAACATTCGTTTTATAAACCATTTAGAAAACAAGGTATTGGATAACTTTCTCTGATGAATGAAATGGCATACCCATTCAAGTTATGCTTAGAGATTTACAAAAACAATTTGCAGCTCATTCTACCCTTATCTGTTACCTCATTTATGCCACTTGCCATTTCAAGCAGAGGCTTTTGCTGGATGTATAATCTTAAAGTCAGCAGCAACAGCTCTTTTCTCCTAATTCTGCAGAACTATATTGCTGCATTATAAATACTTTCCTCTAATAATGTCAGGAAATTAGAAGGGAAAATTAGATACTTTTTTCCTTGTCGTGGTGAAATTATTTACTTCTCTTAAAACTTCACTGAAAGCAGAAGTTACTTATAGGTAGAAATGTAATTGTATGCTGTCAGCTACTGAATGAACAGATGTTTTTTACTGGCACTATAATATAATGAGAATCACTGTATCAGAGTTCACTAGTGAATGATTCTGATGCAAAAAGTGTAAAATAGTATGAGGAGGGAACAAGTTTCATCTTCTTTCCTCCCTACACTTCAAATTGTATTAGTAAGTATAATGTTGGATGGTTTTATCCATCACTCATTTTTGTAGATAAAGGAAAAAGCTTTGGGTATTGTTTTAATACTTACTGGCCTAATGAAAGTTTCTGGATGAAAGCCTGAGAGTGAAAGGTTGTGTGGTCTTGTTGACAGATTCAGTCCCAACACAAGATGTGGAAGAAAGCAGGTTGATTGTAATATTGTTATCTTAACCTAAAATGATTACATAAAAGTCTTTAAAATGTCTCTAAATAATTATGCAGCCACCTATAAATTTCCTGTAGCTTTTGAGTGCTTCACTGTGTGTTTCATGGTCCTTTTCTCTTTCCATTCTCATACTTTCACATACTTTTCAAGAATGACTAGCAGCAGTTGTGCCCTATAGCGTAACCTTGCTTTACAGGCAGAGGTAAGTGATACCTTATTTCGCTAATATATTTCTTTCCCAGTCCCCATTTCACCTGTGTGGGTTGGGTTATCTGCTATGGCAGAGAATATGTTGTGGTGTATTTAATACTTTTAATATCTTTGAATTGAACTCATTTTCCGTGATGTGTGAACATTTCTTCCTCATCCCAAATCTGCCTTTTTTTAACTTATGGCAAAATTTTATTTATTCCTTTATGGAAATATATTCAGGATCATCACAGGGTTTTGACTGAGAAAATTAAATGGAGTGTAAACACTCAATGTTCTTGCCAAACTTATTTCTCAGACTGAATTTCTAATTTGTGTGATGAGCTCTCTGATTTCCTGGAGAGGCTGTGAGTTTTCTGTCCTTGGATATTTTCAAAGACTCACTAGAGAAGACTGTGAGCAACCTGATCTACATATGAAGTTAGCCCTGCTTTGACTAGATGACTAGGTGTTTGCACTAGACATGCTCCAGTTGTTTTTTACTACCTAAATAATTGTTTGATTCCACGTAGATGAACATTCTTTAGATCACAAAAGGGGAAATGTATACACAAACAAAACCAATGTAAGTCAATCTGTGAAGTAAGCTCTTTTGGGTAGTGTTTTCTACCTATAATTGAAGTGTCTGACTAGAAGCGTGTATAGCTTTTTAAAAGTCCATAATTTGTTGCTAACATAGGCAAATATTTAAACAATTCTGATTTTAAAAGAACCGTGCAATTGCTACAAGCTAGCAGATTTCTGGAACTTAAGTTGAGACATTAGGTCATCTCTGAGGAGGGTGAGGTAGATCAGTAGAAGTTTTGAGGAACATGGAAATTACATCTAGGTCAGTGGATTAGAAGTCATCCTTCCTGTGTAGCTGTGACATATTCGCTACAGTGAATAAGGAGTATGGTAACCATTGAAAAGCCAGGCACGCTCCTTTGATATGGTATTTGAAGCAAAGTTTAAACAGATTTTAAAGTCTCTTGTGATATTACTTGGTAAAAGTACAAATGTTATTGGTATAAGATATTGGGGAAGGTTTTCGTAGGTTTAACTAGATAAGGAAAACAAGCACCTTGCGCTTTTCTGGACATCAGCACTACATAGAGAGAATTGAGAATGTCAGTTGGGATTCAGCCTGAAGCCAAAACTGCCATTACAAGCATTGAAACATGCTATTAGGTCATTAGGGAAGCAGTATCTTTGCTGATGACCACAGGCGTGGACCTGCATGTAGAGGCTACTGCAGATCACAGCCACAGTTTCAGCTGCCTGTTGGCCTCATTTTCACAAGTCTGATGTGTATCCGTTTGGTGTACTTACTAGTGCACCTTACACACTTTAGTCCAAAGGTAATCAACTGATTCCCAAGGTAAAGCCAGTTAAAGTCAATGTCTGTAGGTATTAACCAAGCTATTGAAATCTGTGAATTGTCTGGTAAATGTCTTCTAAAGTTTCTAATAATCTCAAGGTGTCTCTGCATTACCGAGGAAATTGTTAGGCAAAGATGTGCTGTAGACACGGTTATCACAGAATCATAGAATCGTTTAGGTTGGAAGAGACCTTTAAGATCATCAAGTCCAACTGTTAACCTAACACTGCCAAGTCCACCACTAAACCATGTCCCTAAGCACCACATCTACACGTCTTTTAAATCCCTCCAGGGATGGTGCCTCCCCCACTTCCCTGGGCAGCCTGTTCCGAGGCTTGACAACCCCTTCAGTGAAGAAATTTTTCCTAATATCCAATTTAAACCTCCCCTGGTGAAACTTGAGGCCATTTCCTCTCATCCTATCGCTTGTTACTTGGGAGAAGACACTGACACCCACTTCGTTACAACCTCCTTTCAGGTAGTTGTAGAACGCAATAACGTGTNAAAGATATTAAACAGAACTGGTCCCCATACTGAGCCCTGGGGAAACTGGATTTAACTCTGTTGACCACAACTCTCTGGGCTCGGCCGTCCAGCCAGTTTTTCACCCAGCAAAGAGTACCGCTTCATTCAGCCCATCCAAACCACGAGCAGCCAGTTTCTCCAGGAGAATGCTGTGGAAAATGGTGTCCAAGGCTTTACTAAAGTCTAGATAGACAACATCGACAGCCTTTCTCTCATCCACTAAGCAGGTCACCTTGTCATAGAAGGAGATCAGGTTAGTCAAGCAAGACCTGCCTTTCATAAACCCATCCTGACTGAGCCTGATCCAGTACGTGTCGCGTGATGGCACTCAAGATGATCTGCTCCATAACATTCCCTGGCACCGAGGTCAGACTGACAGGTCTGTAGTTCCCTGGATCCTCCTTCTGGCCCTTCCTGTATATGGGTGTTACATTTACTAACCTCCAGCCAACTGGGACCTCCCCAGTTAGCCAGGACTGCTGATAAAGGATTGAAAGTGGTGTTGTGAGCACTTCTGCCAGCTCCCTCAGTACACTTGGGTGGATCCTGCATGGCCTCATAGACTTGTGCATGTGTAGGTGGTGTAGCAGGTTGCTAACCATTTCCCCTTGGATTATGGAGGCTTCATTCTTCTTCCCATCCCTGTCTTCCAGCTCAGGGGGCTGAGTACCCGGAGAACCACTGCTCTTACTATTAAATGCTGAGGCAAAGAAGGCATTAAGTGCCCCATCCTTTCCTCATCCTTTGTCACTCTGTTTTGCCCCGCATCCAGTAAAGGATGGAGATTCTCCTTAGCTCTGCTTTTGTTGCTAATGTATTTATCCTGACATAACACAGCATCAGATGCACCAAGAAGCTGGTGTGTGTTTATATTGTCTCCCAGAAAGAATGTATAATGTGGTTACAATGAGACAGGGCTCAGAATATCACTTATAGTTGCTTTCAAGGTGGGACCTTTGTCAAGTCAAAACATATTGTGCTATAACTTTATTTAGCTATGAACAGTGCAGGTTGTCCAGGGACTGTAGAAAAGAACTATTAATTAATAGGGCTCTAAAGAATGCACTCATTCTACTGAGCTCAGGACTCCTTCGGCTCATGCTAATGAAACCCACAGTATAATTTAATTATCTGTTGCAAGAACGTCACAAACAGAAAACTGACTTCTATTCAGAGCAGTCACACAGTGCTAAGATAAGACAATTGAACAAGAATGTAAGATCTTCAGCTGGAGGAAACAGGAAACATAGAAAACATAGGCTCAGTTGTCCACCTAACAAGTGTCAGTTAGACTAATAAGAATCCAGGAAAACCTCTATAAACACTTTGAAATCTTGATGTATTTGCAGTTCAGTACTGTCTCCTATGAATATTGTAGCTACCGAGATGAGATAAATGTGTATGATAGCAACTAATACAGGTAAAAGTCATCAAACCATAGCATTGAGGTAAGAGAGAATATAAATTCATAGAAATTTTCTCAAGAATCTGTCAGAGTCTTTCTGGGGTGGAATATGTTTTACATCATAAACTAACTAAACTTAACCTTTTTTTTGGAGACCTAGTGTGTGACACACATACAAGAGGGAAATACAGACCAAATAGAAAAGAGGTAATCAAAAATACCTGATGTTTCAGACAGACATTTGATTGAAATGTTTTACCAATATCTATATATAATCATCACAGCTGGAGTTCTGGAAGTAGATACATAGGCAGATAAAACAGCATTACAGGGAAACCTTGGTTATTTTCTCATACGTCATTTATGCAGCTTTTCCAGAAAGAAGAACTCAGTTATCACATTTTCATCTGGGCACTAGGACTTTGTACCTTGCGTGGCTAAATCAACGACTAGAATCGCTCAAGCTCTAGTAAATGTGGGGCAGTGGGGAGGAAAAAGGAAAGAATATACAAGGTATTCCAACAAGGTATTCATGAACAGGAAGGCATGTAGAATGGGGAATTGCTGCTATCACAGCTATGGAGGAATAACACCAAAATTTAGAAGTAAGTTGGCTCCCTTGTGCCAGCTTTCAGAAGAATGCATCAGTAGTGGATTTAAAAAAATAATAATGCAAATCACAGTAGTACCATATTGTGTATAATTTTGTCACTTTAAATAAATGTGACAAAAGTGTATGACAAATAGATGGATTCCTAGGTGAGTCTGCTTTAGCACAAGTATGGCTAGGGGTTTGGTGAGCTCTCCTTCTCAAACGTATTTGTTAAGAGAGAACAGATCATTTGAAGGAATGAAGATATGTATTGCCTTGACTCTTTATCCCTGTTCAGTGTTCAGACATAAAAGGAAAATCTATCAACTCAGTTAGGAGAGTGACAGTCCTGTAAAAAAGTCTATGAACCAGTAGACCAGAGGAATGACATCCCTAGAGAAGTCTTTGTAGTTTTGTGTATTCCATCTTTCTCTGAGATGCTGTTTCTTTTCCCATGCCTTGGACGTGTCTCAGGAATGAATTGCAGACAGAGTGTAAACAAAAATAATAATATTTCCCATAAGGTTTGCTTCTAGATCTTCCTCTTGCTGAGGGTTTAAAAAAACCCAACCAGCTGGTGTTTCGGAAGCAGATTGATTCACAGTGCAATGAATGTTGACCAGACTGTTTGCTAATGCATTTATAATTTTGACTGGAAACCAAATCTTTTAGTAAAAAGATAAAAGCAAACTTAACAAAACAAGATATCCTGCTCTGTGACCAAGACCTCAAAATGAAAGAAAAGTCGTTATGAGTAGGAACAAAATTGCTGTCAGTTTTGAAGAACGCTAAACACATTGTTTCTCTTTATAGTAACAGTAATAGTTTACTCTTAGAGTTTAAGTACCATGACTTTATATAATAGTTTTACAAAATCTTCTTTCTGTTTTGTCCTCTTGCTTCACACAGACAAAAACATTTTATGGGGTCTTGTGTTTCTGGTGTTTAGGGACAAATCCATTTTGGATTCCATACAAACTACAGTATTACTACTGCTTCCTCAGGAAAATGCTTTTTATTATTCCCCCCGCCCCCCATCAGCCAAAATACATTGAAAATAGCAGTTGATTGCTGCCAAACTAGCAACAGTCAGCTCATGGTATGAAAGTAAGGTATGAAACTAGAAAGTGTGGGACTGTGAACAGGGTCCTGGAAAGGGATGTCTGAGTCTGAATCTGGACAGGGATAAGAATTGCTTTTTGAGTTGAGCAAGGACAATATACAATTACAAATAAAAATGAAATAAAATAAAAAATAAAATAAACCAAAACAAAATAACATAGGCATCATAACGTAGCTGTCAGACTTACTACCCTCATCCCCCAGCCTAAATCATGTAGTGAAATCCGTGGGCTTTTTCTGGTGGCACATTAAAATGTAGGAACATTGAAATATTTGAAACAGACAAAACTATGCCCTAAATGTCCAAGGAAGCTGGTGTCTATGCAAGATGATGGCTAAAGTTTTAAGACTGCATGGGACTTGGTAGATGGAGGAGCGGTCTGGCTTCACATGTCTGAAGGGGAATGAATAAGGGGAGGTCACAACAGAAGAAGGAAAACACAGTTTGCTGAAGGCAATTAATGATTTCTTGAAGAAACAGCTGTAATTCCAACAGTGGATTTTACAGAAATATGTTGCAGAGCCCTGAACATTTGGGATATTTTTGGCTGGACACAAAGTCACTGACTCTGTGCTTGATCTACTGCTGGAAGACAATAACTTTGTATTAGATCTGTCCTGCTTTACTGATCTTTGTAACTATAAAGAAGACCCCAGTCTCGTATATCTTATTCGTGCATGTTAACATGTGGACATAACAGATATTGTGTTTGATGGATGGTCTGTCTTTGACCTTTTTCCCCATTTTTTTTATAATGTGTGTGTATATACACTTGAAATTGTACTTGAAGTAGAGCTTTTGAACCTGTGGCTGATTGGCATGACTTCCCTCCTCTTGGAGAGAAGTAGGAATTTTTAATGGGATCAGCATTAAGCTTGAGCTCCTGTCTGCAGTATGTGAGTCAGCTCAAAATGAATGTTACCATACCATAAGAACAGATAATACGCTAATGTTAATTAGAGACATTGGGCTGCTTGATTAATTGAGGCAATGAAGCTATGCGAGGTATTGTGTTCTGGGTTTATTTAACGTGCATTGTAAGTGTGCATTAAGAAGGAGATTGTAGTTTAACACTGACATATTTTGTCCTCAAAATCAATGTCATTGATCAGATTTTCTGCAGCAAAAACCAGTGCAAACATGCTTTAGACATTTAGGTTATCTATGTGCAAAATTAAACAATAATGACCCATAATTTAAACTATATTGTTTTATGGGCTTTTCAGGGAAGTCCACAAAAACCATATACAAAGCATGTCATTTCCAGTGCAGTGGAAACAAACCTCTCTAAATTCTCTAAATACTGCCTGTCTCAGTAAATGTTTCCTTTCCTTTAGCTGTGGCCTTCTTGCCCTTTGTTTATTTTCCCACAAGGTTGCTGCCTACAATAAGGACTAGATATCAAGTTCTACTGTGTTTTCTGTTATTAATATGAATTAGATTCTTATTATTTAACTCTTTCATGAACGATTTTTCAACTGTTGGTAAAGAAATTGTATGAAAGCTGTGTGTGGAGAATTTTACCACAATTAATTAACATTGCTTTGCAATATTAAGTATTGAATTAAAAAAACCAACCAACCAACCAACCAAAAAAAACCCAAACCAAAACCAAAATCAGTACAGATACAATATTAAATTTTATTGGACCTTTTAGTTCAGCAAACTGAATACAATAGTGAATTTTAAATAGTGGAAAAGATAGGAAAAAGAGCATTCATCTCTTCCCCCATCTCAGTAGAACAATTTTGTGAAAATTGCTATGCACTATAGAGAAGTTTTCAGGGTATCGGATGCCTGAGTGCATGCATCAAATTTCACTAGTTTACAGAGATATGTATAAAATTCTGCTTTTCATTTTATACTTTATACTTTATTGCATATGTCAAGAAATTAATTTTGACTTTTTTTGCATGAATTTTTGAGCAACAGATTTCTGAGAAAATGCCAAATTAAACTGTATTTTTACTGGTGTCTGTGGTCTTAAGATGGGCATGAAAGAAACCTTTCCCTGAATCTCATTATTTTAGGTGCTTTTAGGTCTGGCTTGTAATTTAAGAAGGGAGTTAGGGAGTCTTAATACATCCTTCAATTTGCTCCTACTCTTTTGAATGATTTAGTTTAAGTTATACTATATCAAATTATGTAAACCTTTGCAAGCCAAATGATTCAGTCCAATGCTTTCTTCACAAATGTACATTCTTTATAACATGGTTAATATTAAACACTTCAATTCTTGAAAAGTGCAGAGGATGGAGTAGGACAACAAACAGCCAGAAACAGGAGGCACCTTAAGAATGTGCAGATTATTGATGGAGGTCAACTATAGCAGCTTTGCAGTTGTGTGATAGTTCATTTGCTCAAGGGGTGTATATGTTTGGCAAGCTCTGAAATGTTGAAGTCCGTCTGAAGACTTGCAAGAATAGAAATTACTTAGATGTAAAGGCTTCTTGTGTGAATGTTTTCTTTCTTTTATTTCCTTGAAACCAAACAATGTGTTTGGATTCCTTTGCTATTTACCCAAAACATTCAGAACCTCAGGGCTAAACAAATAAGACATTCCCAGAATGCCCAAATTCTCAGATTAAGTACATGAGGAATACTTTGCTGGCATCAGAAAAGGAAATGTGCTTTCTACAGAATTAGTGTATGGATAAATACATAGCAAGTCAGAAAACATGATTATGGTAATCTTCCTTTCCCTCATTATTCCTGAATAAGTCCATAAATCCTGTATAAGGAAGATGATATTGCTTGGAAACACTGAACTGAGAAGTGTGATTCAATGCAGCCACTGGAGATACCGCAAAAAATACATTTTAGCCTTGCTTTGTTTGAAACATGGTAGTTAAAAGTGAAGCAGTTAAACCACTTATGATATTCAAGCGCATGGACAATCTGCATAAACTCTGAGCACTTGCACCTCCCATTGATATAAAAGCAATTTTGCCTGAGTAGGAAATAAATGGAAACAGACAGAAGAGAGACATAGATCTAACTCTGCAAAGCAGTGAAAATAAAGAAGTCCCCATGCAATCCAAGCTTGAAAATACTTTTCCATGTCACTAATATGATGAATTTAGAGGCATTGCTATGCTCATTTGAGTGGGGACAGGGCAATCTTTTGGGGGGGGGGGGGGGGAAGTTTTATATCCACTAGCCATTTTTGTTTGTGTTGTAGGTGATGCCTCCACATGGTTCCTTATGAAGGCCTTTCTGATATTCACAGATACTTGATAATTCTTCTTTGCATCAAATTTGTAGCAAAGATGTTGCATATGACAATGTTGATATAACTGCATAAAATTGCCCTGGCTGCAGTTTTGCTGATTTTAACCTTGGCCTGGCTCTCATCATGGTCAGGGTAGACAGCTCTCCAAGGCAGCAGAACCCTGGGGACAGCAAAATGGTCTTGGCCCTGCTGCCTGATGCGGTTATGTCAAAGCATGAGGAAAAACCAGCAGACTTGATGCAGACAGACAGATGCTTCTGGGGCCGGTGAAGGATCCATTCCCTCTAGTAGCAGCACTACTCAGTGTTTCCTGCTCTGTATCCCTCATATTCCTGTCTGATACAGTGGGACCAACTCTCCTGGGACTTCCCCATCTGGCCCCCTTCCTCCTTCCCCTTCAGGTATCAGGATCTCCTTCACTTCTACTCCTCACTTCCTTACAGCAACAGCAACCCATTTCCTCAGAGTACAATTCAAACTCAAAAGTCCTTTACTGTAAGGAGTCTTGAATGGGCTCAGTGGAACTTTACAAATAACATTGCTGGACATGGCTATGTTCAACACTCAGAGCTGACACTGTTTGACAGCTTCCATATTAGTATGGTGGTTAGGCCCTGCTATGAAAACCATTTAAACAGTGGAGGTAGGCTCTGGAGCTGTGATTCCTCTTCTGGCCCTGGCACAGGTTTCCTTCACAGTTTTAGATGAATCTGTTAGCTCTGCTGTGCTTCAGTCCTATCGGTAGAATAGGGATTTCTGCTTTCCAGGTCTGCATGGATGTTGCACAAGACTGCAAAGGGTAATGTGAAAGTCTAGGTTCTGGGAAAAAAACTAAGCACAAAAGAAACATAGTTTTCCTGTTAGGTACATAGATAATAGAATCATAGAATCATTAAGGTTGGAAAAGACCTCTAAGGTCATCGAGTCCAACCGTCAACCCAACACCCCCTATGCCCACTAAACCATGTCCTTGAGCACCTCATCTATTCGTCTTTTAAATACCTCCAGGGATGGTGATTCCACCACTTCCCTGGGCAGCCTGTTCCAAGGCCTGACCACTCTTTCAGTAAAGAATTTTTTCCTAACATCCAGCCTAACCCTCCCTTGGCGCAACTTGAGGCCATACATACAGTGTTGCACGGATAATAACACAACAGCATATAAAGATGTAACACAATAAAGATGGAGTTCTAGTGCAATTCCATAAATTACATTCTGAAAGCAAGCACCTTGGAGTGTTGAGTGCATTTTTACTAAATACAAAATTGCACACTGGATGAAAGCTAAGTCTCTGACTTAAAATACTGACGTGTGATATGTAATGTGGAGATTCCAGGAAGTGTGAAATTCACTTGATAACTTTCTTTTCTATAGAAATGAACTCCACTGATCCCAGCACAGTAATAAATGGTAGTAACACTCAGAACAACAGTAGTACTGTGAGCTTATACAACACCTTTAGTTGCATTATTTTAAATCAGTTTACAAAAATAATTAACTCAGCTTCTCAACCTATTGAGAAGTACATTTAGTAAGTCCTTTATTTGTAATCTACCTACGGAAGCAATGAGGTTTTGAGAAATAAATGATTTTCCATAAGTTCATGAAACATTCAGTAGTTCAGACAAGGACTCCTGCAAGAACTGGATTCCTCTTTTCTGTTCTTAATTACTTCTATTTCTCTAGAAGACACTGCTAGACAAACTGAAAAGCTATTACATAGAAAAAAATACCTAAGGAGGAAAAAATTATCCCTTTCTTCTCTGCCATCCCAATAATAAAGGGAAATCGTACCTGTGGACTGGATATGAAGTGAGATTTATAGAATTATTTACTCTGCAATAGACTAAAAATTAGTTTCCATGGTAACCACTGCACCTTCTGAAATACAGAATACCTTTACTATAAACATAAACACAGCACAACAAAATCTTTAACATATCTTGTATTATTTTAATAAGTAAGAGTTTATGCTGCATATAAACATACATTAAATGATCTTTCATATATTTTTTAATGCTAAGTTCTGTAATGTTTGCATTTTTAGAAAGGAATTAATATTTGCTGTCAATGGTGGCCCTTGTATATTGTCCCTGAGAGGATATTGCTGGAAAAACAGTGGTTCGAGAATGCTGCTGCTGTATGATATATGGAAATCTGGAAGTCCGTGATAGTTGCCTTATTAAGATTTTATGATTTATATGGTTCACATCTCTAACACCAAGGAAGGATTTAAATGAAGAGTGATCTTTTTAGTATTGATCATGTGTTGATGATAGTCCTGCTTTGAGTGGGAGATTGGACTAAATGACATCTCTTGCAGCCCACATTTCTATGATTTTATGATTAATTGCCTTATGAATGAATTTGTGCTGGTTTTAAAGTCTCGTGTCTCATATAGGTACTTTTTTCTTGAATCATCCAAAGCTGTATTTAAAGGATTATGAAACATGCCAGGTATGTGACAGAAGTCATGGTACAGAGTTTCTTTTGAGAAAGAGCTGATGGAAGAAGTCTGGGCAATTTTCATTTAATTTCTTTGATTTGTCAAAAAAAGAAAAAAAATAAAAGAAGCAAATATATTCTACTAAAATTCCTCTGGAAACCGGGTAAATTTCGTTTACTTCCGCCTTATCTGCTTAGAAAGGTGCCCAGTTCTTCCTGTCCTAAATCAAGCTGTTTGACATCATACATTTAAGTATCCATAACCTTGCAATAGTCAGGGAGAAGGTCGCTGCCAGGAGCAACCAGCAACCAGCAAACCCTGGAGTTTTGGAGATTTTAGATTCAGCAAAACCATGGACCTACCTCAGTGTGAGGATTCCAGGGTTTTCCTCTCATGGATAATTTTAATAAACCTGTTTTTCACCTTGGCTCAGAAGAGAACTGAATTTTAAAGTGTCCATGGAATTGAATTAATGCTTCAGT
The DNA here is from genome assembly GCA_013400755.1 of Pelecanoides urinatrix. Taxonomy (NCBI): domain Eukaryota; kingdom Metazoa; phylum Chordata; class Aves; order Procellariiformes; family Procellariidae; genus Pelecanoides; species Pelecanoides urinatrix. The sequence goes on along the minus strand of VZTQ01013901.1, from coordinate 90,538 downwards.
GGAGACTGAGGGCTAACACAGTTATGCAATATGTAACAGAAGCCTCTGCAATAATCCACGACTGTATAGCTTTTTCTCTCATTCTCGCTGTAAGTAATTATGTATTTTCAGGTATTGCACAGAGGTAAGTTACTCTTTTTTTGAAGGATGCTCATTATACTGTGTTGGAATATGTTAAGATAGTTTATTTCCTACATTTGAACCCAAGAAACCATTTTATTTTTGTAACATCTCTATAAAAATATAAAAAGATTTTACAGACACAGAACTGCATCAAAATAACTCCACAAGTTGTTAGTATACAGGGGATTGATTCAGAAACAAAACAGCATTCTCAAATGTGAATATGGTGTTTTGTTCTAAGTAAAGTGTGAAGGGAACTGTTAAGAGAAGGTCATAGCAGGAAGAAAAGAGGCACAGGAGGTTTTATTAGATAAAATTGGACTATTTCTTCACTGCTGTAGTGGGCTGAAATGTTATCTTACATAATTTTCTGTAGCTGAAGGTTTCACGTGAATTATGCCTACCTTGTGCTCGTCTGTTGCTTGAAGCATGAAGAAGAGTTAATATATCGCAGTAGGCTTCAGTAGGAATGCCTGGCAGTTTAACACAGTACATATGCACTCCTTTAGTAGCTGTCATGCATTTCTAGTGATTTTCTATCCAGAAGTCTTATTATGGTCTTTAAACTCAGGTGATAGTACCTTATACTTCAGACACTAGAGGTGTCTGAGGTTCCTGTTATTAATAAGTAGTGACAAGTGGAATAAAGATAGCTCATGTTGCAGAATGTTTTGACATTTCCATTCTTTGTAGCAGGATGGGGCAAACACTGGAAACTGTGAATATCCTGTTGGAAAAACTTTTAATACTTGCTTCTATCAAAATGTGAAAACATTTCTGCAGAATTCAGCTGATCCTCCAGACTTCAGTCATCACCAGTAACTCTTTTTATAGTCAAGGGGAAAAAATGGGCACTTCTAGGGTGCAATCCTAAACCATATATCCAAAATTAATGAGTTCAATTGTTCTCAAGAATCTACTCCTATCTGTTGTCCATAGAACTCTGGGCTGATTTGCTCTGGTGTAGCATGCATTGAAGCCAGCTAAAGTTGTTGAGATAAATCCTATCCTTAATTTCAAAATTTTAATCAAAACAAAACCTTTTTGATATATACCAATTTAATGAATTGTGGAATATTTTGTTTGCTATAAACAAAGCTGCTTGAGTTCGAATTGGTTTAATGGTAAGCTGCATTTTGGCCACTGTCATGTCTTTATTTAGGAGAGCCAAAGACATCGAAATCTGATGTCCCACTGGCCACAAAGACTTTCATATTAAACTACAACTTATATGGTGCACTGTGTCATAGAATCCCTCCACACTGGGAGAAATAATTATACGGTATAAGGTCCTTTCAAGGAACTAGCTGACGGGAAAACATCAGGACGTATAAGAAAGTGGAAAAAAACCCAGAAAGATTAAGTTTAATGTTGTATTGAAAAGATATTAAATAAACCACATTTGTTCCATTTAAAAAGATGAAATTGTCAGATATGTGTCAAAATGACTCTAAATAACATATCGTTTGATTTTTCTCAATGGAAAACAGCAGATTCCCAGAAAAAATAATATTTCTTCCCTATATTCTCAAAACTAATATTATTCTTCAGAAAACCATTAAAGAAAAACCACAAAAAATTTAGAGAAACTAGACTGAGGATCTCTACTGGTTACCTGGTGACGCAACAGCATTAGGTGAGTTTTCTCTTGTTCCCTTGCAAAATAGTATGAAGAGATTTGAACAGGGAATAGAAATCCCTCTTGTGTATATTCTATAACAGCAGAATGGCATTTAATCATAAAGCCTCATTTTGAAATTTTATTGACTCCTTCCTCTCAGAACCTGCATTATTAATATGTAATTATTACTATGCTGTTTGTTTGGGGTTTTTTCCATAGTTAAATTACTGCATTTACTTATAACTTTTTAAAAAATACAATACACCACAAAAAAAAAGTATTTCCAAATGTAACAAAACCATGGCAGCTATTCAACACTGTCAGCAGCTAAGCATGAAAAAGAAAGAAGAATAGAAAGAAGAAGAAAAGAAGGAACACTCCCAATCCTAAGATATTTGTACTACATTTCCCCCTCAAACACCATTAAAATGAAGTTAATTTCATAGAACTGGATTGGGAGGTACTGAGAAGGTATTAAGGAGAATCACAATTATTTCCTGGGCTCTTTAAAAATATTTTTGTTCTGAAAATGAAATATTTGAAATAGAATTGCGATTTTTGAAAGCAAAACAGATAAAATTCAAAAAAAGCAGATTCATAGTATTTTATGGGGAAGAATAATATTACTGAAAGGAAATAATTAAAACTTAATTATATACTTGTGAATTATTATTTCATATAATTTGAAATTCTAGATAATAATAACATTACAAGCAAGGATCTGAATGAGACCTTCATTATGATCATTGGTTTCTTTCCCATGTCAATCAGATCAGACAAAAAATTAAATGAGTTTTAGATTAGTTTTTTTCCTATGTAAAAAAAGGAATCAATTCAACTTTTAAACAAATCAGAAAATATATCTAGTTTAGGACAAAAATACTCTGTAAACAAGTCTAATAAGTATCTTTGGTATCTACATGGTTTCAATAGATATTTAAAGTTCTTCCTCAGCACTTGGAGATAGACAGTAGGATCTCATTTTTGTAATACATTTGCATTTTTTAACAAGTTGTAATGGTATTTGGCAATATTCCTACTTTAACTTTTTCTTTCACTGCTGGTTGTTATGGGGTTGGGACTGTTGGCTGTTACGTGTTGTGGTTTAAGTCCAGTAAGGCAGCTCAGCCCCACGCAGACACTCATTCCCCCTGCAGTGGGACAGAGGAGAGAATTGGGAGGGTAAAAGTGAGAAAACTCATGGGTTGAGATAAAGACAGTGTAACAGGTAAAGCAAAAGCTGCACGTACAAACAAAACAAAATAAGGGATTTGTTCACTACTTCCCATCCATAGGCAGGTGTTCAGCCATCTCCAGGAAAGCAGGGACAGGGCTCTATCACGTGTAATGGTTACTCAGGAAGACAAACACCATAACTCTGAATGTCCCCCCTTCCTCCTTCTTCTCTACAGATTTTATTGCTGAGCATGACATCATATGGTATGGAATATCCCTTTGGTCAGTTGGGATCAGCTTTCCCAGCTGTGTCCCCTCCCAACTTCTTGTGCACACCCAGCCTACTCGCTGGTGGGGTGGTGTGAGAAGCAGAAAATGCCTCGATTCTGTGTAAGCACTGCTCAGCAATAATCAAAACATCCCTGTGTTTTCAACATTTTTCATCCCAAATCCAAACCACAACATTATACAAGCTACTATGAAGAAAACTGTACCACTGAAAACCAGTACAGTAGGCTGCAGAAGTGTCTCTTTAGATGGAAACACATACACACACACATTTTTTTCTAGCAAGCTTAATTTAAAATTTTTCATAGTTTTTTTCCATAGAATCATAGAACCATTTAAGTTGGAAAAGACCTTTAAGTTCATTGAGTCCAATACTGCCAAGTCTGCCACTAAACAATGTCCCTAAACACCACATCTACACATTTTTCAAATACCTCCAACGTTTTAATGCCTGATAACCCCTTCAGTGAAGAAATTTTTCCTAATATCCAATCTAAATCTTCCCTAGTGCAACTTGAGGCCATTTCCTCTCATCCTATCGCTTGTTACTTGGGAGAAGACACCGACACCCACCTCGTTACAACCTCCTTTCAGGTAGTTGTAGAGCACGATGAGGTCTCCCTGCAGTCTCCTTTCCTCCAGGCTAAACAATCCCAGTTCCCTCAGCCGCTCCTCATAAGACTTGCTCTCCAGATCCTTCACGAGCTTTGTTGCCCTTCTTTGAATACACTCCAGCAACTCAATGTCCTTCCTGTGGTGAGGGGCCCAAAACTGAACACAGTATTCGAGGTGCAGCCTCACCAGTGCCGAGTACAGGGGCACGATCACTTCCCTACTCTTGCTGGCCAACAGCCAGGATGCTATTGGTCTTCTTGGCCACGTGGGTGCACTTCCGGCTCATATTCAGCCATCTGTTGACTAGCACCCCCAGGTCCTTTTCCTCTGGGCAGCTTTCCAGCCACTCTTCCCCAAGCCTGTAGCGTTGCCTGGGGTTGTTGTGGCCAAAGTGCAGGACCCAACACTTGACCTTGTTGAACCTTATGCAGTTGGCCTCGGCCCATCGATCCAGCCTGTCCAGGTCCCTCTGCAGAGCCTTCCTACCCTCGAGCATATCAATACTCCCACCCAACTTGGTGTCATCTGCAGACTTACTGAGGGAGCACTCAAACCCCTCATCCAGATCATTGATGAAGATATTGAACAAGACTGGCCCCAAGACTAAGTCCTGGGGAACACTGCTCATGACTACAACCAACTGAATATATCTTACCATTAAATAGCTCTGATCATGTAGGGCAGTTCACACAAGCTTAGGCTCCTGAGTCTCCCCTTGGATGTGAAAGACAGCCTGTATCAAAACAAATGCGGAATAAAGTTTTGAGTAAATTTTGATGGAGCACAGGTACTCGAAGTTATCTGGCTCTGACTAATGTTTATATTGAACCTCTGAAAACAGGATAGTGGATCCTAAATAAGGCATGTAGAACATTTTGAAACTTTTGCCCTTGATGATTTAATAGGCCCAATTAAGTTTCTTTTATGTTCATTATGTAGATACATTATTAGATAATAATGTTATTAGATAATACATTATATAGATAATAATGTTAAGTCACAGTGACAGTCCTATTGAAACCTTCTATTGGAAATCAATGGACTTGCAAGAGTACCAATAACGTTCATAAGTACAGATAAAAACTTCTGTAGTGTCTTTATCGCTTTTCTTGAAGTAGCTCAAGTGTCTGACTAATTATTTATGTTCTCTAATGTTTGAAGATAGGTCAAGATAAGTTTAATTAAAAAACATCAGCTGAACAGTGTTGAGGAAGGTTCTGTGGGGGGATCTTTCTGATACCTTTCTTCTCCCCTTGATGTTTAAAGGAGTTATTCTGCTGAGGTTGTTTTGTCAGGTTTCTGTCAGGCTGTCTTTCCCACATTTTGCAGCTCATTGCTGCACTCTCTGATAATCTTACTACACTGACTGGCTGCAGTTATTACCCTTTATATGAAGGATCTGTGTTGAAAGCCAGTTATGAGTTTCTGTCCCAGTGGATGGTATGATGAAGTTGAAGCAGGCTGTCATCCAAAGCTGTATAATAACCTCAGCTGGGAAATACAAAAGTGCCATGGATTATTGATAGAGTCATATCTGCAGTTCTGCTGACAAATTTGATGCCTCTTTTGCTAGGTTTACGTTATTAAGAAATACCTCTGCTAGTATGTCTCCCCTTTTCTCTCCCTGTGTGTTCCATTTGGCTTGGCTTATGATTTGGCATTGTACCATATATTCCAATGAAAAATGATGTTATAGTTAATAACCCTAATATTACAAGGAAAAATGATGAACTTAACAAAGTGCTAATGATCTTAATTAAAAAAAAAAATACCCTAGAAGTATAAATTTAACAGACCATTTTAAAATTATCTTTTATTCCACTTTTTCTGTTTCTTTCAAAGTACTTCATAAAGCATTAAAATGCATCATTTTTCCTTATCTTGAATATCTGTAGTACAAAGGAAAAGGCAGAGAACGAAAAATTATTCTAGCAGTTCTTAAAAGTTTAACTGACATGCTGGTAAAATAAGTCTTTCATTTATTCATCAAAATCATACCCACATTGACATCAAAAATCTTCTGCCTTCTTCATGTCATTGTAATGGCATAACTTTCATAGGTAAAACTGAAAATACAATTTTGAAGGTTTGGATTGACACAGCTGCAAAAAAGTTAACTATTTGTTTTATATTATTGTGAAAGTCCTACCAGTGCTGCTTCTGTGTTGTAGGTCAGCTTTTCTCTAGCTGAAGTGTAAAAGCTGTTTAATGGAAAATGGGGTAAGTTATGGTGGCAGCATGGATTCTGCAAAGCATGTTTCTCTTCTCTCCTCTCCATCTTGTATTCAGTCAAGATATGGAAGAATGAGACTCAGTGTTTGGTTAAGGCTGAAGTATGTGTCCAAGCTGGAAATCTTGTGACATCAGACATAGTGGTAGCAGTTAAGGAGATACGAAAGATCTCCTTGGTCTTTGAAAAGATGTGAAATCAAGAGCTAGCTAGTTAAAAAAGACATTTTGACTAATCATTTTCAGAGGAGAAGGGAGATACCACTGTTCTTGGCGGTGATTAATGTGTTAACCACCTCTGCCCCAGGTGGTAAAAGGTTTTGAGTGCTCCCACATGCAACATTCAGTCCTTCCTCCACCACAGAGGATGTGGCTGGTGTCGATGTCTGTCAGTCTGTTAAGATGTAATGGGCTTGCGTCACTGACTTCACTTCTGACAGGGACCAGTTGACATCTACCAGAATGTCCTAAAATGAGGCTGAAATGTTGAATGCTGAGCTGTCACTTTTATTAACTCTCTTTAAAAATCCAGAATAAAAAAGGAAAAATTAGGAAAAAAGGAAAACTTTCCCCATGTTAATGAAAACAGTGAATGAACAAGGACTGTGAGATCAAACTCTATGCAGTGCTTTAATGAAGTGAAGTTTCGCTAAAGACCAGATTTTCCACAAGACTCTTTCATATATGAACATCTAAGTACGTGTCAGTGGTAAATCAATTGCTTTGTGCCAAATGTCCCTTTTGCAAGGGAGCATTAAAATACTCTGTTTAGCATATAAATACTGTGGTCATTGACCGTCGCTTAAGTTAGAAATAGGTATTGATACAGAAGTTACTTAGCTAATTTTGACAAACTGCTCTCTGAGATGGGTAGTACTTCATTATTCCGTGTTGTATGTCATCGTGTTATGCTCCTTTGGGTGCCAGCAGAAAAGGGGCCTGTGGGCTTAGTCCAACCAGGCTGCTGTTCTCTGGGTTAGGTGGAGCTCCTAGGAGGGAAAGGGAAGTTGTTTCTTTCCTGAGAGCTCTCTCAGAAAGGAAAGTCTCCACAGTATGTTGCGGAACAGGGAACTGGGGAGTCATGGGTGAGCTGGCAGCCTGCAGTACAACAGAGATTGGGCAGGGAAGAGTCATGTATCCCATCCTTCAAGGTGACAGACTGCAAAACCTGTCTTTCTAGACACCCAGAGGTGACTGTGCAGTTTGCAGCTACCAAAGAAAAAAATGCACAGCTTCTGGATTGAGCAGATCTGAAGGAAAGACACTAAAAGCTTGCAAGTCCCATTCTGAGTTTTCTCCTAATAAAAAAAAAAAAAAAGAAAAAAAAAATCTTTTAGTTCACTTAGCCTTCTGGGGTTCTTTCTTATAAGAAAAAAATGTGGAATGAAGCATTGTGGTTTGGCAGGCTTAGGGACCTATCATGCCAACAATGTAGTGATGACACAGTGAAGTGGTATGTGTGGAGTGTATTCCTTCTTATGATAAACACAAGCATAAGATAACTATCTAAAAGTGGTAGTCTGTTGTTTGCCTTACCTTTGTTTCCTTAAGTAGTAAAAAGACAAATCCAAAAAAAAAGTGGTTTTGGAGACAGGAATGAATGAAGTTCTTATGTTGAAAACATATTGCTTGGATGGATATACTGAGATACTGTTGTATAAACCAGTACAGATCAGTAATGGTATCTGAGTCTATTCTATATGTATAAACATTTCTGTGTGTATGTGTGTATACATAGATGTATGTATTTACACACACACACACACACACACACACACACACACACAGAGGGATCCATTATGGTGGTTGTACACATGTATCCCACTGGTACATACCCTTTTGTCATAACCTAGATAACAGCTCTTGTGCCTACCACCACTGTATTAGAGTAAAGAAAAAATTGCATATAAACATAGTCTAATCTTTCAGTTTTTATACAAGAAAACATTCCAAGATAATTCAGAACAGCACATATGCAAGAGCTACTGTAGAGGACCACCTTTCATAAATAGACCATATTTTTTAAGCTGACATATTCTGAATGACCACAAGACTGATGGGCTGCATGTTTATGTCCATGTTTATTCCTGGATATCCTGTGAAGAGTGTATAATATAATGCGTTTTCTATATTCCTTCCAAGTGTTATGTTGCCATTGCTGTCAACAGCTGATCTGCTCAAAGAGCAACTACAGAGTACACACAACAGATTAATGATGATAATTTCTTAATCCTATTAGTGAACATTGAAATGCAATATCTTACAAGAGGTAGTCAAAAATCTTTTACATATAATTTTATTGTCATTCTCCTTCTCTGTTACTGAACTGTTAGGAACTGACCCTTACTTTCTCCAACTGTTGGTGAAAAGCTGCCAGCAAAATTGAAAACATTTTACTAATTCATTAAAAAACAAAGGTTTTATTTTCTTTTTTCTTTTTTTTTTTTTAATTAATTTCCATATTTCTGAATTTAGAGCACGGTGAATGTAAGAACTCTGCCAGCTGATAAACCAAACTGCAGATTGTCCTGAACTAATGGGATTTACTAAGACCTGTATCTGGTGTCTTTGGTCCCAACAGATTGAAGTCTCTTCGGACAGTTTGTGTACAGAGTGCCAAAACAGGGTATGGAGGCAGATGTAGTCAACAAAGGCTGCCAGCTTTTCCGTGGTGACCTATTGACTGTGGCTGCATCATCCAGACTGATGGTTGGTACTAATAAAGCTTCCCCAAGGAAGGCAGCAGCAATGTTGGTTTTGTTTTTTTTTTTTTTCTTTTTTTTCTTTTCCTCCCTTTTAAAAGAAAGGCTGTCTTATACAGGAGTCAATGCGGTGATTTACAAACTAGGACTTGTTTGAAGAAGACTTTACACAGCTAGTTTCTCTGCAGAGAATTAATAGAGAAAAACAGTTGTTCAAGGGCTAGTCTAAAAGAGGACTTATGTTTCATCTTCTGAGCAGTGATTCAGGTTGCTTATTTTTCTCCATTGGCTCTATAAGTATAGTCCCACAAAATTCAATGAGGAAATTAACTTAAATTTAGTTAGTAAAAGTAGTAAGTGACTGAAGTCAGAATGTGAGAATACTACTCTCATTCTCCCTCCGTACTGTTTATTTTGAACAATTGCTTTTGTGGCAATGAATCCCATGGGTTAAATCCTGTTCCTTGAATGTGTGAATTATAAATGTACAAAAAAAATTGAAGACTGAAAATGAAATTATGTATTTCTCATGCTTCTTTCTTAATAGCTAAAAATTACTTTGAAACTCCTCATCAAGTGAAAAATAATAGAAATTACCATATTTGTTAATTTTTAAAATTTCCTTTTACTCATCATAGTGCTTAAACACATTTTGTTCTTCTGCTCTGCCTGGTTACTAAATTACGGGGTATTGAACCTTTTTGGATTCAATATGGACCTCATATGTGCATGGGAGTTTGGAATTTGATTTAAGTAAAGGGGATTTATACCAATACTGGGGTTTCACATCCATTGACTTTAACTGATTTAGTTTCATTTAACTGATTTAATTTAATTGAAACTTTTACAAAACCTTATTGCCATTCAGTAAGGACATGGGAAAGTGTGAATCAAGTGGCATGTGTAGGAACTAGCACTCTGTTTTGAGCTTATCTGGTTTTAAGAACCATTGACAGTTGTTAAATTCATCTTTAGAAGACACCTAGAATTAACAGCAAGAAACAGAGGCGGGGGGAAAAGATGTATTTTTTTGATCTCTCCTGTTCCATACAATTTTGTACGGTAATTTACAGTATCTCCTGTAAATATGAGCTGGAAATTGTCAACTAGGTAGAGCAGAAGGTAATGAAATAGAGCTGCTTGGGTCTATGGCAGAGGAAAATCTTGAGATTTTCCTTCTCTACCTTTGCCCCAGCCTTATGGAATAAACTGTTGTTTTGCCTCTGGTTGACTTGAAGGTGCACATAACCAGATTGCTATATCAGAAAGTCCAAGACATGTTTACATAACGTTAGCTTCAACAGTGCTTCAGAATGTCTGTAGTCATGGAGAAGAAAATCAGTATTATAAATCTGAGAGAGAAATTAGAAGGTTAAAAAGAAAACTTGTTAAAAAATTATTGTAATGAATTTATGTGGTGATGCAGTAAAAATGCATATTAGATTTTTGTAGATGTTTAGACTCCAAGCCTGAGGACTTCTGAAGGACAAGTGAGCACACAAAAGCAATTCCATGTCCTTTTGGTCAAATTTGATGCCACACACGAACTTCATGCAAAGGGAATACTTTCCAAGGCACAAAAATTGAAAATAGTCTTGATTTGATTCTTGCTGGTGAGGATCACTTGCATATTTAACAATGAATACAATAAATGAAAAGAGGCATCTTATGTATATGTAATTTTTGCAAGTGGAGAAAATGTACTAGAGAAGGAACTGTCAATGTTGTCATGTGTGCAGTAAGATCACCTCTCAAGTCAATCTTTCTTGAAAAAAATTCTATTGGTTTAAACTTCTCCCAATACAACCTGACATGTTTTTTTTTTTTTCACTTTTCTTGAACCACAGTTTTTGCTTTTGTTCTTTAGGTTTTTTTTTTTAATATGGTAAACTAAAATTGGAAGGATAAAGGGAATTAACCAGTGGTCTAAATCTAACAATTTTGTAGTGAAAACTAAATATTACAAATCACTTTTTCAGCTTGAAATTTTAAATAGTAGAAACTATGTGAATGAAAATTGAGAGGAAGTATTTTTCAAAATTTGTCAGTTTAAAAATTTGCATATAAGTTTCCTCAAGGATTTTTTTTTTCCTAGTTACAGGAAATACAGCTGTTATGTCTCCTAATGCAGGAGAGGTTTATATTCCTTCCCAAAATGCTATGGTACTTTTAAACTTGATTTTTTCCACACTGCTTTTTTGTTTTGTTTTGTGTTTTCTTTCCCCAAAGCTTCTGGAAAATTTCCATAAAAACCAAGAAAGACAGTGGTTACCATTAAAAATAAAATAAAATCTTAAAATACAAAATATGAGTATACGTTCACTTAGTCAACCACTGGGAGGTAAACATTTCATTGGAAACAGAAAAAAAATCAAAATTGTATGAGTGCAAGTGTGCACGTATTTCATGAAGCCTCAGGCTGGCCTGCAACAAAATAAACAAGCTAAGAAAAAATAGAGTGCCTTCTTTTAAGATGCTGTTCAGTTAGGTCAATAGATGCAGTTAGAAGAGGCAATTGTGCAATGTATCTTTCATTTTAATTTAAGATAAAGTGTCTACAATACATGAAAATGCGCTTCATGTGCATTTTATTAAAGCTGACAAATACAGGCTTAATAATGTGTGTGCTCATGCGCATATGTGAAGAAGAGGGAATTTTATATAAAAGTCAAGCTCAGGCAAGCTTTTTTGTAGCAAGTAAAGAGAGAGCTGCACCTTAGCAGCCCTCTTGAATCAATACAGTGAAGTTGAGTTCCTTATTGATTCTCTTGATAAAATGATACAGTTCTCTCTCTCTCTTTCTCTCTCTCTCCCCTGTAATACAGTAGAGCATTAAAGAAGCAGGATAAGTACATTTACAGCCTTCTTAGTGCTGCCCACAGGGTGCTATAAATGTACAAACTGGATATAATTGAAGCACATATTAACTTACCTTCTGTTGTACAGGAAGAACATAAGCAGGCTGTTAATGTGCACAGTGTTGAAACTCTTAACTTAGGGAATGAGAATTAGCTTGCAGTAGTAATTTGGTAAGCACCTGGGAAAATTGCAAGCTTCATTTCCTGCAACGTGGAATATGATTAAAAACAGAATATATTATTATCAGGGGTACCATTAAAAAATGTGTAGACAGCATTCTATGATGTTAAAACGGAAATTGGAAGTTGTATCCAAATGTTGAAGATGCTGCATGTTAATTATTGTCTACCACAGTGCATTGAAAGTGTAATTCAATTATTTGCTTTGTCAAGCAATATTTTGATTAACTTGAACTTTAATTTTGTACATCTGGTGTTTTTCACACTGTGATAAAAAACAGTGTTGAGGTATGCTACTCTGCCAAAAGTATCTTGAAACAACAGAAAGAACATATGCAAAGCAACAGTAAGCCATATTAAATACAGGAAAGACAGCCTTTTTTTTTTTCCCCTTTCCCTTTTTTTCTTTTTAGAGAGAGGAAAAAGAAACCTTTCTCAAAGGGCATTCACTAAAAGCACAGTTTAGTGTGTATTTATGGATATGGAGCCTGAAATCATATTTATCTCATGCATTGTCTTTAACTGGTATGATCACATTCCTATAATTACTGTATTAAGTTATGATAAGCCCTTAAGTTGTAATGCACAATGCAAAATACTTTTGCAGATCCCAGCCAGTAGGAAATCAATAGGTTAGTCTCTGGTGATAACCAGACAAACTGACCGTAAGCTTTTCTGGGTTGTCATGTCCCGTTTTTCTATTCCATATAAAATGAAGCCCTTAAAAATTATTATGTGGTTATTAATTCTATAAAAGACCAAGCAAGGAAAAATAAAATTAAAAATATTCTCCTATATGTATCATTTGTGTGGGTGCTCCTATTCATGGTTCCAGGAGACATTTTGCAGTGGGCTGTGGCTGGTCCATTTGTGAGTTTGCTGTGAGGTTTTTTCCCTTTTTTTTTTTTTTTTTTTTTTTTTTTAAATTTTGAGAGTCCCTTGCAGAGCTACAATACAGATGGGGATCGGAGATGATGTTCCAAATAGTACTGACTTCCCCCAGGGAAACAGCCTGAACTGAGGAGGAACTGGCAGCTGCAGGGCAGAATATACATTGCATTAATCGACCCAACGGCAGCCTTCTGCTGCAGAACGTGCTCCCTTAGACCTACAGGAGGATTTATGGCTGGCTCATCCTATATTGCTTTTAAGACTTGCACTGCTGCAGCTCCCCTCCCTGTAGGCCATACTCTGACTCAAAAAATTCAGTCAGCTATCAGCATTTTTTTTCCCATTAAATAATTGATTTTTATGAAGCATTCATAAAGAGATTATTTAATTAGCTGAAAGCTAGTGTCAGGTGGCATGCAAGCAGACCTCTGGTTACCAACTGAAAAGCCTCACATATTTTGTTGTGCAGAAGAGAGCTGGAAACAGATGGCATTTATAGGAAGTAGGAATTACTAAAAGGTGAAAGTGTGCAAATGGATGTTTTGCCGTTTCCTGAAGTGTTTGCTCTGGGTAGTTTCAAAATCGGTAATTCAAAATATTAACAAGAAACATAAATTGCATAGAAACTTTTTAAGTAAATTATTTTTTTCCTTTAAAAAAAGATCTTTCTTAACTGTAATATGACATGGAATATAAGTGGTTTCTTCAGTTCAAGAGAATCTGCATGATGCGAAACAGTGAATTTAAATTAATCAGCAAAATAACATGCTTAAGAGAGGGGGAGCTGCTATGAGAAAACCTTGATTCAATTTGCTTAACGACTTTTGTGGCATCATGAACAAGTCATGTGTTCCCTCCTTGGCCTATTTTTCTTCCCTGCCACAGAACAGTGATGTGAGGGCAAATAAGTTAAATGGCATTAGGGAGACAGGATGGTAATGAGCAAAATTGAGTTAAAATGTTCTGGAACAACTTTCCAGAGCAGAATACAAGTTTGCCAATGCACTTAACATAAAAAAAAAAAGATTTTTGAGGAAAGGGAGGGGGGAAGTAAACATTGCTCAATGGGTGTTAAAAGAAGATGCTCTAAGAGACAAGTGTTTAAATTCTACTGAGTATATCAATTTTGTATACACAGAATTGAATGAAAAGGAGAGAGGGTATGGATAGGCTCGTGAAAAGAGCACCGGAGTGGAATTCAAGTAAACAGGATTCTTCTGGTGGCCTTCATGTTCAGTTTCTACTTTAGCAATAGTTTACAGAAGAGATGTATGATTATTTGTGTTTCATAAAATTTAAACACTTGATTTTTTTTTTTTTTTAATCTCAGCATAAATGGTGCAAATTGGGAAAGTAGATGGGGGTTTTTTTGGTTCATTGATTGGTTTATTTTATACATAGTAGCACAAAATCAGGGGAGCTATTTCTGTCAGTATTAGAATTTGAAAAGTGAGAGTTAATATGGGACCCTTGAATACACAGAAAAGTCTGCCTCAGGGATGTTGGGGCACTTCACTATTGTTCATAATAAGTTTGTGAAGCTTAAAGTATGGCAATAACAGAGATTTTTTTCCTAAAAATAAAATGACTGGAAAGCATTAAGCTGTGCCTTTCTAGGGTTTTCAGGTTTTTTATGTCAAAGGTAAAATTATTTTATAGTCACTTTTAGAATCAAAATGCTCTTACTCATCAAAATTATCAAAGTTTCAATTAAATAGTTTTTGCAAGTGACCTTTTGGTGAGCAAAAAGAAGGGTGTGTGTTTTGGGGAGAAAGCTACTACTCAGTAATTTTGTATGTGTGTGTGCCTGTTTGTTTTTTTTTTTTCTCCAAACCTTCTTGTTTATGTAGATCCTGAAGTATGTTATGGCAGTCCTGACTCAACTTTCACTTCAATGATTGGCAATGACATGCTGTGTGCAGTTACTTCCACGGTGGAGTTTGCTTTATTTTCTGAGGATGTTTGAAATAATCTAGTTTGATTGAACATGAAACTGGCCAAGAATTTATTATCACAAGGTTTTATAAGAGTGAATGTCCTTCTTCCAATAATGTTCTCCAATAAACAAAGTTTTAAAAAATTTATTCTTTCCCAGGTTTTTATTAATCTAAATGTTCTTCCAATTTTTCACTGCTAGTAATAATAGTGTTACCAGCAATATCATTTACTCATTCTTTTATGAAGAGGACTTGCAGAATTTCAATCATAGCTGTTTTTCTTTGATCATTATTGTGGAAAATACCTGTTTAACTTTATGGAATTATCTTGAATATCGGTAAAGCAATGATTAGCTTAATCCATCAAATCACATGTGGATAAATTACAGCAGGTAAATTACTTACTCTCAGGATTTTTGTCTGTTTGTGTTTTTGTATAAACAATTTTTGAGGGTTTGTTTGTTGTTTTGCCCCATCTTATCTCTGTGTATTTAAATAATTCAGAAATTCAGCATGAGTTAAATGATCATAGGCTATTTTAGAAGCTGAAAATACTATCTGAATGTTCAAGTAGGTGAATGATATTTTGCATCAGATGATTTAAAACTGCTTACAAAATCAGAATAGTAGCATCTTGTCATATCCTTGAATGTTAACTCTTATGATTTTTTCTGTTTAATAGTTCTTTTTTTTTTTTTTTTTAATAGGAAATAATATGACTGATAATGCTGCCTCCTGGAATAAAGTAAAGCCTTGAGGTCAAAACTGTCTAGACTCTTTTTTCAGTTTGCTTTCTGACCTTTTCTTGTATTACAGCAAGTGAACTAACATCTGACAAACCTTTAATTTTGGCAGGTTAGGCTGCATGTTATTTGGAAGAGAAATACAGTTTAAAGACAAATGTCGTCAAACTTTAATACTGTCATATTTCACAGTTCAACTGAACTTGACTATTTCTGTGGTTTTTTTTCTTTTGTTTCTTTAAGTAAATATATTTTCTAGCATTTGAATTATTTTTTTAGACTTTAAGCAGGATTTTTGAGCTGGAAAACAAATACTCTTAGCTTTGAGCACAGGCAGCAAAAAGGCAAAATTTTGCTGATTCCTTCTGATATCAGTCCTTTGAATAACTATTTTCAGTAGTTATTGCTCCTCTGATAACTGTTTTTTTTTTTTTTTTTTAATATCAGTCTACAAATGTTATGTAAGTTAATCTGGTTTTATTCATCTCATATTTTTAAGTGTGAGAGCAAGAGAACACCGATTACACCATTCCTAGTCAATCACAGTTCTGTAACAAATATTCCAGAAGTTTTTACATGCTGAAAATTCATGGGCAGAGAAATGACACATAAAACATCTATGTTTGAGGATGAATATAAATGCACATGCATGTTACATACGAAAACTCCCCTCAAATTGGAAACTGACCCTCTCAATCTACCTGTGTCTCAATATGGAAGAGCCAAATATGAGATCAGGTGGTGACTGGCGCCTGTATACAGATTGTCATGATGCATCTGAGACATGCCTTCTGCTTCAGGGGGAAGAAAAGAGGGAAGAGATGGCTGAGTTGCCCAGACCCTGGGACTCCCTATATCAGACAGGGTTGGCAAGTAGTTGGCTGATTAGTTGTTTAGCTTGTGGATATTTGCCAGGAGAGCATGGAGGGTCGTAGCATAAAAAGTTGATTTTATATTTTGTGCATGGGATACTAATTATTGGGGGACTTGCATTGCAAATGAGGCTATTATCTAGAAGATTTTTGAGAAGTCTGGGAAGAAAAAGGAAGTGAACATGGCTTTGTGGTCAGATGTTGTATTGGCACTTACAACTTTTCTGGAGACTCTCTTGAAAGATCTCCAGAACTGTGAAAACACAAAAAATGTCTTATTTTATATCACATTTTCTGGGACGCCAACTTAACACCACAGAAATGCATTGTGTGTGTAAACACACAGTTCTATGTTAATATATAAAAAGTTATTATAATGTCCGCAATTCAAGAATTTTAATGTTTCCCTACGTATTTTGCTTTGTTTTGTAATAAAAATTAAAAAGCAAAAGCAAAGAAGTCTTATAGGAATTCCATTCCATGTACCTACACTGCTCTCCCACCCTGTTCTGTGTTAGTATCACCAGTTGTAATCTAAATATTTCTAAGAAAAATAATTTTTTGTTAATTTATGAAAACCAAGAGAAATTCCTTTTCGTCTTGAAGGACCAAAGATTAAATGTTGTATTGAAAGAAGAATACTTAGTTCTGCAACAAAATGCAACATTTTCATTTTGCTGGATTTAATGTTTCGTGGGGATTGGTTTCAAGAGAAGGCAGCGTTGGTTAAATTTTCTCCACGAGTAACTCTAGTTGATACGTTAGTTATTTATTTACTTGATTTTGGTTTCATGCAGACCTTGCTTCATCTTGAGCAACTAACATTTTGTGGTCTACAGAATGAAGATGTCTCATAATGGTTTGTGGTGTATTCTGTAAATATATAGTATCTTCAGAAATGTGGTGCTCTCATAATAATTCAACCATGTGTATACATCTGTTTTCTAGGAGTTTGACAACTCATTTGGGATTACATGATCTTTCAGGTATATTTTACTGTTTGGTATCTGTTCTGCATACTAACTATTGTGGAGGGTGAAAGGGTAGAACCAGTATACCTTTCTTTTCTCAGCTTTAACAGAATTTCCCTTTTCAACTTTCTCATCATGATACTTTGTAAATGTTGCAGTGCCTGGAATTGAGGAAGGAAAGAAGTGTCTCAAGTAGGTATTCATGAGTTGGTATATGCCGACTATATATGCAGGGTTCTTATCCTTTCCAGACTATATGATGTCTGACAGGCTCCAATCTGAATATGGCACCTTCTAAGGCTAAGAAACTGTGTTTTATATTTTTGAGGAATCTCTCTCTTTATGTCTTTTTGACTAAATAAAATGATAAAACAGATCTTATAGTGAGTTATCTGAACATTTTATAATGCCCTATATAGATTTGAACAGAGGTGCCCTACGTAGGTTTGAACAGTTAAGTAACAGAAGTCAGAAGTGTTTGACAAAGAAAGATGAAGAAATACAAATTCATGAATATCACTTTATCTTCTTTGTGTTTATGAGCAAAATCTGATCGGTTTCATTTTCTGCTGCAGAGGGATGGAGATAATGGATACTGACAAATGAAGTGCTTAGATTCATGCTCCTGAACACAAATTTTAATGTAAGTAAGAATTCAAGAGCATATCTTTTAGCCATCTCAATCTATATGAGGGAACTTTAGATGGTCATTTTAGATGGTTCATATGGTTTGAAGAAATCTGAAATTAAACCTGCCTTTAAATTATCTCCTTCAAGAAGAACTCTGTCACAGTTGGGCAAAAATGAAACTAAGCATAATATGCTTGCAAAATTGTTTATTTGGGGGATTTGGCTGCTGGAATACGATGAAATCTAGGTTATGTTTGAGAAGACCTCAGGTATATGGCTTATATCAACAAATCTACAGTAGTCAACATTCTAGAAGACTAATAAGACCAGTGGAGGAGAAGGCTCATAATGCAAGGTATGCTGTTTCATCCAAGCAGTTTATTTGGCTAATACAGTAACTTGTTGACTTTTTTTTTTTTTAAATCTCACACAATTCTAGTGTGAGTTATAGCAAAAAATTCAATGCTAAGCAAACTTACACTGAGAAAATCCCCAATTAGTGAGAATATTGCCTGGGTTTTCACAGGAGTGAAGTAGGTTGAATAAGCAAGATGACTACAAACTCCTTTCACTCATTGTAGAAACCTCTTCAACTTTCAGTGGTAAAATACTGCAAAAGTGCAGGTTATTGGCACCACTATTATCTGGATATTTTGTGAAGTGAGGGGTTTGTTATTTCTGGAGATAAAATTTAAAAAACCTGTCTGAAAATCAGTGGAGAGACAGTGGAAGAACAGAGTTTCATCTAGACAAAATGAATATGCATAATGAAAGTCTTGTCTAGGCATATATGGCCCCTCATATAAAACCTGTCACATGAAATTGTTATTTGTGCTTTGTGTTGATTTTTTTTTTTTAAGATTTGGAAGCTGACCATGAGATGAGTGACTGTATTTATGAACAACATGCTGATCTTGTCCTGTTAAAGTTAAAAGGTAACCAACTTTAAGAATTAGATCTCGCCTATTATTTTCCTTAACTGAATATGTTCTAAATTTCCCCATCATCACTCAATACTAAAAATCTTCTAATTTTCAAATTTGTTTAAAAATCTTGACAGTGTAGTGTATTGACTATGTTGTTTTTTATTTTATTTGACAATGAAACTGTTTCAGAGAAGTAGTCTGAAGCTCAAACAATGCTAGAAAATATATGCTGGAAATGGTGGTTCCTATGTGAAGACTCTTCAGATCAGAAAATACCATATTCCCAGTTAAGTAATTAAGAAATGTCATTAAGATGTTATTTGGAGTAATCAAAATGAATTGCTCTGCATATTATCTTAAGTGCCCTTTTCTATTTTATATTCATTTATATAAAGATTCATATTCGCTCTCATTTCCCTGTTAGAGAGTAAATGAATATTGATTTTAAAAGAGTGGTTATAGTAATCAAAAGGCTTTTGAGTAAATAGGTCTTGTACTCTGCTGGAAAACCTGTTGAACTCTGGCTATATGGAGAAGTTTGCAGAGTTCATGGGAATACTGAGATGTCTTTGCTCCAATCCCACTATTGCAAAGACCTTGAGATACCTTAGTCTTTTCACCTAAGGCTATATGGCTAATACCTTCTATTTGGAACTATGTGGGGGGGGTAACACTGAGTTCTTTTAGTGTGTAGCCCTTGTATAGAATATTTTGCAGCAAGATTGTACTGTAGATGATGAAAATATGAGTTTCAAGTTTTCTTCTCTTTGCTATGTCTCCATTTTCCTAGTGAAAACACAGTTAAAACTGATGCAAACTATTTTAGTTTTGAGAAAAACATATTTTGATTAATTTTGATCCAGCTGAAGCGGGACTCAGTTCTATTGGCTATTAATATGAGCTGCTAATCACCAACATGAAAGAAGCATCAGAAACTTTATATACTAAATTATGAATACTATGGGTTGTGAAAACCTAGAATGTCATAACAAATTCTGGTTCTTCTTCTTCTCCCAGGATGCGAAGGAACTACTGGTACCACTCAGCTTGAGACATCTGGCTTAAGCTGAATAAAATGTTTGAGTGGTTCTTCTAAGTCTTCCTCTTAAATGAATGTAAGAATACACAGAAATTCTACTACAGCACAGTACACCCTTCTAGAATTGATTAATCATTCTATTCTTTTCAACCACCATCTCTAGACATCCACCTAACAACTGTTAGTTTACACTGTTAGTTTTTGAGTGCAGTGACATAGAATAACACATGGGTCAACATCTGAATATGAGGGTTTAGTAATTCTTCATTGAACAGTAAAATGTGTTCTGTTGATGGAAATAAGGGAGAAAAGAAACAGCAGATAAAATGGGAGGGACACATACAGATGGAGATACAGATCAGAAACTTAAAATATTGGTAAAGTTCTGAAGGTGTTGAGTAGACATGCTCACTTGCTTCTGAAGATGGCTGAAATAACTTATAGTTTACAATTTATGTTCTGAATAAGGAAGCTGTGCTGATTACATTCTCATTCCAGTAGTCATCTTCTGAATAAGTGCAATGGAGAAAGATGTGTGCCTGAAGGAAGTGATATATCACAATAGCAACTCTCTAACGTCAACTCTCAGTAATTCTTATTGTCCAATGGAGGAATTGGAAGGAAGGAGAAAGCAATAATCTAGGATGGTAAGAAGGCCAAAGCAAATGAAGAATTCAGAAAAGCAGAGATTTCTGGAAGTGTGACTATAAACTCTTAAAAAATGTCATCATTTGGAGTAGGCAGTGTAAGTAGGCCAGAAGGGAAAAAACTGTATGTACGATTTTGTTTGGCTTTGTCATCTGTTAAGAAGAAAGTATCCATTAAAAAATGAAGGTATACCCTTTATCCAGGTGTTACTACATTTACTTCTCCTGCAAGCACTGCTCATATCATGGTAAGTAAACTTAATTTGTGTTCGGTCTTCATTCATTGTACCTTGGGTGATTTGTCTTTCAAATTCCCACTTAAAATAATCCTTTCAAAACAATTTCAGTTATGACTTCAGATACTGCTAAAGTTTTATGGAATTTATTGATGCGTAGAACAGACAATATAAATATTTAAGAAGGTAGGCTGGAGCAGCCATCACTTCCAAACTTTTCATTTTTTTTCTACCATATCTTAAGTCTTTATTCTGCCTGAGATGGGGGGTGGGGTTGTTTGTTTCTTTCTTTGTTTTCCCTGAATTTTAAAATATCTTGGGTCTCTAAATCCCAGGAAGGAAAAACAAAACCCCACAATAATTTCATTTCAGCTACTATGTTCCAATTATATATTAAAGAAAACAATCTTCTTTTTAAAACTGAAATTTTGAAGCTTGTAGGTGAATTTGTAACAAATCAGGACAGAAGTTTAATTTTTTCTACTGAATTAACCTCTAATGAATGGGGAAATACAATGTTCTAAATTATATTAAAACTAAACTGAAGTGAGCAAAACATTGCTAATGTTCTGGAATTAGTCTAGATTCCTTTATTTCAGTGATGTTTCAAAGTTAGAATTGTGATAGGGTTTTTAATTTATTGTGAGGATTCTTTGAAACAACAGTTGTGTGACAAAATATACCTTATCTTTGTTATTTGTTTGAGGTCAGCAGACTCACTTAGTTGGTAGACCCAAACATGCAGCTCAGCTTGTGGTTTTTGTACCATCTTGTAAGATGAATCACCTGCAAGTACTGCTGTTTTATTCCATAAAGTAGTAGTGTCTGTGCTATCACCTACTCTCCTCATCTTAAGCTCAGTTCAGTGAATAGTTAATTTCTTCAAAGAAGTTTCACTAATGGGATTTATAGCATTTGAAAGGAGAGATTATCTAGCCTACAATCCCTACTTTCCATATCAGCAGATCTGAGAATAAAAATCTGGGAAAGGAGCCAACTCTTCTGAAAAATGGATGTAATATTGTAGTGAAAATGAGGACAGAATTGCACTTGTAGACTATGTAGAGAACCATGAACTATGACCAATAACTCTGTGCCCTGCAGCTTGTGAATGAGCCCTGTATTTTCATGAACCCTACAATGGTCCCAGAGAGTATTAAATACTTTCAAGGAAGCTAACAGAATGTCATGGTGCACGTGCACACAAACTAGGTGTTAAACACATATTTAAATATGTTATGTAGTCTAACAAAGACATTGAACTTGACTTCAAAAATAGTATCTCTTTTGATTCTTGTGGTCAGACTGAGAACTGCTCAGATTCCTAGCATACTGAGAGAAAACTACCCCTGCTATGACACCCTCTCCCCTATTTGCTTCAAATATTTTGTTAGAACAGGCACAGTCTCCTAAAGAAAACTGCAACATAAATAAATGTAGATTAATTGTGTAAGACAGGACTTGGACAAAAATAAAAAAGGAATTTAGTAAAAAAGTCAGCATGACATATTTCTTGATACATATTTTCTTTATACATAAATACATACTTTCTTCTCCCTAGAATTTTCAGGTTCTAATATTGTTAGACTGATTCTTTGACATTAACTCCAGTGTTTTCTGGGCGGGGCTATATTGTTTCCCTCCAAATAATTTTTAAGAGTCTATAGCAATAGAAAACAAATGAACAATAAAAGCCTCTTCAAGATAAAATTTTATCCTGGGTTTTCTCATAATAAATGTCTGCCTTCAACTAGGAAAAGAAAATTAATCTCTTTTTCAACATTTCCTGGGAAATATTTTCTATGTATGGAGATACGGAGTATTCAGAGAGGAGGTTTTGAGATAAAAACTTGGAACAGATATTTAATGGTATTTGTAAAAGGTGCTCCAGAAAAGTTTATCTACTGCTACGATTAAGAGGAGCAAACTTGTTTATTTATCCTGGCCTGCTATTCATTCTTCAGGTTTTTACATTCTCTTAGCAGTTACAGCTCAGGTAAAAGCTGTTTCTCTTGCATACTGTACTCTTCCTTTCCATCAGAGCACCTCTGCTAGTCTAATTTGTCCCTTATGTAATTAAATGGTGTTCTAAACTCTAGGCAAAGAGAAGATTTTTTTTTTTTTTTTTAGGTACCTAATCAACCACTTCCAAAACAAATTATGTGGATTTTTTTTTCTGGTTTTGGTTTTTCAAACAAAATATTTCAAATTTGCTTATCATTTACCACCACACGTGTTAATAGATCTACAGATTTTTTCAGACATAAAATGATTGTTCAGTTGTGCAGGTTTGACTCCTGCAAAATACAGGTCAGAGAATATTATGAATTGGCCTTTATTAATTCCGGTTAATTCCAGCTAATAAATGTCTTCTATAGAGAGTTTCAAACTAAGTACTTCAAAAATGGAATATCTGCCACTTAATTGTTTCTTTCTGGTGCTTAACTGCCCTTAATGTTACAAAAATATGTCTTACTCCATTGAGAATTTTTCTTCATGCAGCTTCTGAATGCAGAAACTCATTCTGCTCTCTGCCTGAGTAAGGAGCTTTTATTACACCCTATTTACTATCCATCCATATACTTGATATACCACAAGTGGCGACCTCTTTGTCTTTTTGCTGTATGAACCAGGATGAGCATTTGTGGTTTGTTTCATTCCAGCAAAAAAGGGAAAGGAGCACACAGCTTCTGGCTGTGGTGTGCTTCAGGTGCACTTGCTGGGGGAGCAAACAAGCCAATTCTGTACACAATCAAGCTGTTACTGGATGTGACCCTTGAATGCTGGTCAACTTTTAGAAACGAAATAAATAAATGTCAGTTATTTTAGCTCTTTTATCAGGATAATAACGGAAGTCATGTTCCTGAAGAAGGGGGTGTGTGTGTATTAAATGGAGATCATAATTTACCAGAGATGTTTTACTTCCTTTTCTTTTTCCCTTCTGTTTACATTCAGTTCTCAGAATTTACATACTAACAATATTAATGCAAAACAGGAAAACAAGATTTAGCTGTGGAAACATGATACTGTAAACACACGGTGTTTATTTCTTTCTAGTGAACTGCATTGGTTTTTTGGCATTAGAATACAATGTGCATAGAGAGTAGTCATGTTGGCAGAACTTGTCTGTAATTGCTGTAAAGCTACATAAATAGATCATAAAAGGCTTTTAAAGAAGACATTATGGTGTGCTGGGTAAATGATCCATGTTTGAGAAAATACTTTCTGAGCCAGCAGAGTACAAGTCCTATTTGTGTTGAACCAGTTAAAATCAGCATTTAATCAGGTAATCTGATGTTATTTTTGTGGGGTACTAATCTGTTACTGCCTCTAAATTAAATTTTGTACACTTTGGTCCCTCTTTTTATCCTCACCTTAACATCTCTCAATCACTTAATTCTGCAGAAGACAGATTTGCTAAAACAATGACTCAGACATGTTAGAAGCTCATTGTCATCACAATGTTAATGTTCTCCAGCTGACTCACTGGTTGTGACAACACTATAGTTTGATTACAAACCAAACGGGTTTGTAGTCAAATAACCTGTATATATTCAGCAGAAAATCAGCAGGTCAGCAATTAACTACACAGCTGTTATCTTCTTACCCATGCATTTTCAAAGATATATTTTCAAGATGTAGTTGAAATCTATTATTTATAGGGGCACCTAAGGAAGGGACAGAAAAGACTTGCTGTGAAGAATTTTGAAGAGATATGTATAACTTCACCTTGGTACAAGATTTGATAACAGAACAACCAAGCATGTCACTGATACTTCAAAATATTCTCAGTGATGCTGATTCACAAAGCATTTATATTCTATATTGGGATTTTCCTGCTCTGTCCTCAAGCAGCTTGTTATGAGAAACACACATGATTTATCAGTGTTTAGAATATGCCTTTATATAACCTTGTAGAGTTCCTGAACATATGAAGTTCTTAATAGAAAAAGTGAATTATTTCTGGTCCAAATGCCACATAGTAATGAATTTTTCTTAACATCTTATAGTTTTACCCTATGGTGGCACCCTGAAGTGTCAGGAAAGAAATGAAAGTGAGATTGTGGCTGTGGCTTCAATGTAAATTATGTGTATTGTACACTTGTTTCTTCCTGTTCTAAATTGGTTCTACAGCAAGTTTATTACTACAGTCTCTGAATGACCTATGAAAAGCTTCATAGTGTGAACTGTAAGATCAATCAATTAGTAGTTTATCATCTATATTGTATGCATTTTGTGTTTTATTTGGGTTTGTTAAAAGGGAGCAACCAAGTTATGATAGGTAGAAAAAACCTGTTACAGCGTAGTCATTTACCAAATACCCCTACATGATCTTGTGGTTTAACCCGGCAGACGGTCAAACACCACACAGGCGCTCGCTCACTTCCCCCCCACACACACCCCCCCCTGCCCCAGTGGGATGGGGGAGAGAATCGAAGGGGAAAAAAAAAAAAAAAAGATTATGATAGAATATACAAGATGAGTGATGAACAATGCAATTACTCACCACCTGCTGACCAATGCCCAGCCAGTCACTGAGTAATGATCACTGTTCCCTGGCTAACTCCCCCCAGTTTATATACTGAGCATGATGTCATATGGGATGGAACACCCTGTTGGTCAGTTGGGTCAGCTGTCTTGGCTGTGCTCCCTCCCAGCTTCTTGTGCACCTGGCAGAGCATGGGAAGCTGAAAAGTCCTTGATGAGTGTAAGCAGTACTTAGCAACAACCAAAACATCAGTGTGTTATCAACATTATTCATGCACTAAATCCAAAACACAGCAATATACCAGCTACTAGGAAGAAAAGTAACTCTACCCCAGCTGAAACCAGGACACATGGGTTCTTGTAACATTATAATTATGATCTCATATGCAATGAATGTAACAAGATGGAAGCTAGAGAATCTTGTAATATTTAGTAGTCTTGTTTCATATTTTTGCTAAGTATTTGTTTCCTTTCAGATGTGTATTACAGAGGTTAAATGGAAGAGGTAAACATAGATAGATGAGCACAGTCAGAGAAAGCTGTTCTCTCCCTCTTAAAGAGTCCTCCTTTCCAATGGCAACTAAATGCTTGCGCATGAAATATTTGTCTCAGTTGAGATCATCACATTTGTGTGGACAGAAACCTGTCACTTCTGGTTATATGAGAACTAATGAAGTTCTACGCTGTGGTGTAATGCCAAGAAATGTAACAAATCATTATATTAGATTGCATAATTTGATACAACGAGTATCACATTGAGTAATTTCTCAATGTTCAATTCAAGTGGTTGAAAACTAGAAATTTATGCAAACACACAAAGAGAAAATAAATCCGGAATATTTTAAATAACTCCTAGGTTATTTCCTGCTCTGCAAAAGATGAACAAAAAGTACAGTTCAAGCAAATTGTAAGCATTCTTGTGGTTGATCTCGTTTTCATGTCATGATACCATGGATCATCTAAAATGATGTATTGCAGCAAACATAGGAAAATATGTTATGGTGTATTTAAAGCACTGGAAGTTACATGTAATTTCAAGGCAGAAACAAAGCCAAGTAGAAACCCACTTTACAATTGAAAAGCTGTTTTAGAAAATATGGGTGATTGATAGCTGTTTATTAAACCTAATGTATCAGTACTGTTAAGAAAAATGCTTAGTAAGGTGCTCAGCAGTGATGACAGCAGAACAGGATGCTAAGTGGCCTTGAGGAAAAAGTGATACTTAGTAATTTTTTGAAGTGTTAGCTGTTTATTGATACTAGCCACCAAGTTTGTATTAGTTGAGATTATTTCTTTCTGCCTTTAATTATCTCTGACAATGGAATAAGGAATAGCAGTTCAATAGTTTTCCAAGTAGAAGTTTTTAGAAAGTACTCCCCCTTTGCATGCTCATCTTATGTGTAGTAGTATGAGTACTGTGCAAAAAGAATCACTCAAATTTGGTTGGAGGTGATTCCCCAAAATTATACCACTCAGAAAGGACTAAAACTAGACATCACAAAGACGTGTAAGAGTCTCTTTCAAATGTTTTTTGACAGACTGTTTTTCTTTTGGTTTAATTTCTGCTCTTGCATTTATTTGGAATGAGATGTTGCATGTAGGTAATATCATTTGCTATTAGTTTCAGGGCAGGCTGAAATATCTGCGGTCACTGAACTCCAGTTCTGGCACTTCACAATCTATTTGAGCAGTGGTAAGGATTGATTATTTAATTCTTGTAGAGTGCTTCAAACATGACAAGCACTGTGCAAGTGTTAAAAATTATTAGTAACCTCATCTGTTAGT
This sequence comes from Pelecanoides urinatrix, assembly GCA_013400755.1. Lineage (NCBI taxonomy): Eukaryota > Metazoa > Chordata > Aves > Procellariiformes > Procellariidae > Pelecanoides > Pelecanoides urinatrix. The sequence goes on along the minus strand of VZTQ01013901.1, from coordinate 63,581 downwards.
AAGAGTAATGCTTGCAGTGTTTGAAAGTATACTTGTAAAAAATGGTTGTTATGATTATCAAATATTATTTTTAATTTGGAGCTTAATCACTTGCAAAAGCCATTTATGCCTAACCTGTTATTGTTCCTTACACGATTAATTTATTATAGAAGTTCATAGGTTCAACGTTTGTAAATGTGATTTCTAAGCGTAGCACTTGTAAACAATAGTCTTACTGAAGGAAGGGTGCACTGGTCTAGCATTCAAAAGCGTGTCAATAATCAGTCAGTCATGTGAATGGAAAAAGTAGGCTGAAAATCTGATGTGAGTTTGGTCAGCTAACTAAAACAGCATTTATCTACTTATGGCAGAAATGAACTGGCCCAAAGGAAGTAAACAAAATTATGCTGGTTTGTCCTGGATGAGGATTAGATTTTAAAACACTTTGAATACACACCGCTCTACAAGTGGAAAATGTTACATTTCTATTTGTCACTGAATTTCATCTCATGTTTATAGTAGCAGTTACAGGGTGATTAAGCAGCTGTTGATTTCTTTCAAGAAAGATGAGATTAATAACCACTTTTTAAAGTCCTTTGCCTCTTAAAAATAGAAAACTAATTGAAAAATCCTGGAAAGACTGGGAAATAAAATGCACCAGTTCTATAGTATCCTGTGTTGATATTGATAGTTTTAATAATGGTATTATTAGTTTGCTATTAATTCGGTACATTTAGTATTTCAGATACTGTAATAAAAAATATGCACCTTCAGGCTTAATGCGTAGTGGAGAAAATGAACCAACAATGGGATACCAAATGAATATAATCTGTTGTTCTAGCATTGAGAAGGTTTGGCAGCATTTGTGCTTGACTAGAACTCCACATTAATGAAAATTTATAACCACTGAGTTTGTGATTAACTTTCACTGCTTGTGTGAAACTCATTACAAATACTGACCACTGAGATGAATATCTAATTGTAGATCCATGTTAATATTGGCCTGATCTGCAATTGGTGGAATTACTCCTCCTGACATTGTGAAGATGTAGGTGAAATTTGGGGTGCAACATCTGAGCAGTTTTGAGTGCATTTCTGAGCCGATCACCTAATTTTTAATTTTTGGAGGTCTCAAAAAATTTGTGCATTTCCATAGTGGCACACAAAGGTCTCATTTTTTCACAGAAAACAGACTGATTATTCAAATTGGGTATTATGGCACTTCATTGCAGGCCCCAATTATCTTTCATCTCATTAAAAAGCTGTTGAAAAATAATTTATTATTTAGTTGCTAACAGATGATAAAAAATTCATTTGAGATAATGTCACAATCAGATTATATTTTATTGCTCAATGTTCATTGGTCTTGATAAAGGGAGAGCGGATTAATTATACCTCTCTTTTACCACCTCAGTAACATGAAGAAATATCACTACTGGGAAAGGAATTACTTCATTCAGAGAAGAGTTTTTTCTGCTTTAATTACATAATTTCAGGTTATAAAAGAAATAGCCATGACTATTCTGTGTCTCATATAACTCATTTTGAAACTGTATCCAAACTGGCTTTGGAAAAATGACTCAGTGAACAAGTATTTAAAGGCGAAAGTCAAGTCTTACTGTTCTATTCCTTCTTCATGTACTCAGGAATCAGAAAAGCAGCTGGAATTTATATTTTTTTGTCAAGTCACTGGCAGTTTGGGGTTCAATCAGTTTTGAGATGTAAATAAGATGACTCTACTGAAGTGCTTCATTTCACTCTGCAAGGCTTTTTCCCTTTTTTCTTCCTGCTCCTTCTTTCCTCTTAACAAAATAAAATACAAAGATCAAGTGAATGTTATTGCTGGCGGAAGATGTCAGACTGACAGCCTTAGAAAATGAGGGCCTTAATTATCCCCAGAAGATGGACAGCATGGACAGCACCAGTGTAAGTTCCTTTTCACTGAACCTTTTACTTTATTCCCTGCTCTGGATTACGCATTTCTAGGGATTAGAAAACAGTTTAATCTCAGTGGCTTCAAGGTCTGCAGCCTTGCTGCTGAAACTGCTGAGAAGGGGAGCCAATTAGTGGCAGTTGTGAGGACTTTATTTTTTTAAGTGATACACATATCTGTCCTCTAGGAACTCATCTGAGAACATCATCCAACCCACTATCAAACGGCTGCCGCAGCAGTGACAGCTCTCAGTTATACACGGCTGTGTTATGTCGTGCTGATGACCTCCAGGGGAAAGGTGCTGTACTCCCTCACCTGACACTGGAGCCACATTGGCTCCCTGGTCTGGTTTTCTCCTCTATTTTTTAATTTTTGAATTGCAGATTCTTGAATCTTAATCCGCATGAGAGCTACAGTCACTTACCTTGATAAGCAGCTCAGATTTCAGAGCATCAGAAAAAGAGGTTAGGGTTTGACACAATGTTAGTATGCTAGTCCTTATATATAGCGCCTTCATCTTGAAGACGCTCATAAGACATGTGCAGGACAACCAGGGGATCAGGCCCAGCAGCTCATGTGAATGAGCTATACATTTTTTTTTTCTCATAGGATGCCATATTTGCAGGCTGTGAGACTGCTTTCAGTTTCCAGATCTCTTAAGAAATGCAGACAGGAAAAAGTGCCCCAAAGCAAGGGACTGTGACTGAGTGGAAGTAGCCTAGATATTGAAGACTGGTATGAAACATTTGATTTGCTGTTTTTTCACTACCAAAGAAAAAGGTGAAATATATACACCGCGGCACTTTTTTTGTTTGATTGATTGATTGGGTTTTTTTTGATCCTGGACTGCATCAGATTCTGTAAGCTCCACTGAGAAATTATTTCAGTCATCGTGCTTGAATTTTTCTTCCTACTTCCCTTTCTGTTACAGGTCATTAAAATTTGTGTGTGGGTAGTAGAATCTGGAGGTCACTTTTGTGCTGCAGGGCCTAAAACAGCTTTCATACTCTTTACTGGATGCTATTTGAGGAGAAGTGATAGAGAGGAAGAAGGGGAAGGAAAACATAACAAAACTTTGGTACGCTGTCCATGTTACCCTTCTTAAAATAAGCAACATCATATTATAAAGGCCAAATCGTACTACATAGAGTCCGTAGCCGAGAACAGATGGGGAAAACATGAACTGAATTACATGCAAACTTGTTGATAAGCAATTGACATTGTCTGGAAAAGCAGACTAACTGCTGATATTTTGTGTATACTGTGTTAGGGGAAGAAGCTCTTTATTCTGTTGAAAGGTTTACAGGATTATCTGACTGAGTAATGAAATATGAAAGCATACTCTGGAGAAGGGAAATGTAAAAATCCTTTTTTTATGTTGGAAATTAATTATTACAACTGATTTTCAGTTAAATTAATTAATCAGTTAAAACAGATCTATTTTGTTGCTTTTTAGGATATTTTGAAAATGCTGCGTCACCTAAAATAGATTAAAAACAAATTTCTGCATTCATGACTGTTTTAACCTTCCTTGTTTGTTGTTGATGTTACTGCTGGTTTTGGTTTTTGTTTGGTTTGGTTTTGTTTTTTTTTTTGTAACCAAGAAAACTTAATTGCTTCTTCTTTGCCATTGTTAAGGGTTTACTGTAGTACTTTGGGAATTACTTGTAATCATGGTTTCTATAGCATATATGGTTTCACTACCATTGTTCTTCATTTGTAACTGTAAATGCAATGTGGGAAATCCAAGAAGAAACATGTTGACTTTAATGCTAAATTTTAGAAACAGATAATTGAGTGAGGTTTGTCAGAGGAGATATCTGAGTTGTATCTGGGCAGTAAAATGCAGTATGTTTCTCAGGAGATAATACATAGGACTTTTTCTTATTACCATGTAAATAAGTGTACATGTATGGAGGCTGATGGTGTCATACATTAGAAATATTTGTGGGGGATAGCGGTTAATTTACTCAGCAGACAGAAAGAACTAAATGTAATGAGAGAAATCATGTTGGCAATAGTGTTCTTGAATCCTAAAATACATTACATAGAGTAAATACACAGAATGTGAAGTTTATGACTGAAAAATAATCCAGTTTTTAAAGGATCATGTGATTTTACAGGATTAGTGGGTCTTGTTCTCTGATTTGTGTAAGGAAAGACTTGTACATAATTTAGTAGCAGGTCAACAGATGAACTTGGAAATATCTTATGCAGATTAGATGGAATACCTAATTCCATCTAATTAACAGCAATGGCCAAATAAATGGAATGTAAAAGAGGGCATTCTTCAAAGACATCTAATTTGTATCCTCAGAAATTTCAGTTTACATCCTTCTTTGCCTCCTTTTCTGATTTTTATTTTTTCTTTTCCTTTTTAGTAGGAGTAGATAATGTAGCTGATGTTGCACTACATTTAATTCACCACGGAAATGTTCAGAGCACAACTGAGAAGTTGTTCTTAAAAAATGTTCTCTTCCATGGAGAATATTTTTTGAAGAGAGTTTAACATATAAACATGTGACCTACTTTATAAAAATTTTCAACTTAATCCAGGTGGGATTTCGGTAACAGATGAGGGAAACCAAGACAAGGAGCTGGAAAGTGCTCTGATGTGCTTGAAAGAGCTCTCCGTTCTCTGCAATTCAGAAAAAAAGATCTTGAGCTTCTCCATTTATGTTCACCCAGAGACTGATCATGTCATGCCCTGGCACTCAGGTAGATGTCAAAGTCTGGTGATAAGACCCTGGTATGAACTGGACAGGTGTAGACTTAAGCTTGCTTCTCTCATCTGGAACAAATGCTGTAATCCCAAAGACACTAGTTTTAATAAAGTAAGTCACACGTTTTTATGTCAAACTCTCTTTGAAGCACCTTTCATATATTTCCATGGGAAATGTAGACATTCCTGAAATTGTGAAAAATTTCAAGGAGCATGCAAAGGATTTCTTGCTCCATTGGATTTTTCACAATAAGCTAGGCTCAATATAACCAAAAAAACACATCCTGAAAATCAAGACTAGAAAAATGTACTTGCAGGAGGTGAAACATGTAGTATGTCTAGTAAGATAGCTAGAGAAAATCTTTGAACAGTAATGTTCTATTCAAACATTTAAATAACTTTAAAGCTGCTCTCCTATTTCTCATGTGTCATGACTGATCTTTGGTCTTGTTGAAGAGTGATTACTACATTTTTGAGATGTGAAATTTTCTTTTTTGAGTTTTTAAAATACTTTAATATTCAAAAATTTTTTACACTTGAGAGACTTTCTATAATTCACAGGTAATTGTTATGTTTTATGGGTTCAGAATTTCCACATAACATTGCTGTGAGCTTTCTTGGATATGGTGAAGATAAAAAAGATAGTATTTTAAATAGAACTGTCTAAAAGATAAGGATGCTGTTTCACACCATCTGTGAGATTTAAGAAATTGTTTTCATCTCCTACTGGAAGTGACCAGACAGTCCTCTGAATTTGAAGAAGTCTTCATTGGGAAAAATAGTGCTGCATCTCTGAAAAATTTTGGACGCCTAAAATAAATTTTCACTGGGTATTTTCTAATCAATAATAGACTTTAAGTTCAAATTACATTTGTGTCAAAGAGAGTCATCTGCAGTGCCTTGAACCATTAATGTTTCAATTCTACATAGGGGCCATTGTCTGTAGCTGTTGGGTTTTTTGTGTGGGTTTTTTGTTGTTGTTTTGTGTGCCAGTTATGCTGTCCTCTCTCCTGTCAGAAAACTCCCCATGCTTGTGAAAATCTAGCATTTTTGACCAGTACCAATCAGTTAACTTTTTTCTCAACTGAATTTCTGTGTGTGCGTAGTAGGCTTGTGAGTCTCACAGGATGTCAAAGTAATTATTTGTCAACTAAATTGGCCTTTGCCCACTATTACACCTGAAATAAAAAGTGGGAGAAAAACAAAGAGTTTGGGTGGTGGTTTATGAAAACATCATCTGCATTAGGAAATACTTCCACAGAAAACACTGAACTCATTAATCTTTCAGTAGTGAAACATGGTGTTTCCCCTTCAGGAATTGCAAGTTAATGCAGTGTCTGAGGACGAAATGGTAGCTCCCAGTGGTGAACTTCCTATGCTCCTCACACAATAAGAACAAGGGGAATGCATTCACAGTTATTGCTGTTGGTGAGGGAGCAAAAAAATGAGGAAAGCTTATATTTTTTTTAGAAAGCAGAAACATTTTACGTGTTGGATGGAGGAAGGCCGATTTCTCTTGTTGTCAGCATGGTATGTAGTAGGACATAGCTTCTCAGAAGATTGCCTATATTAATATAGGCAGCTATTACTGCTACTATAATAATAGGATAAATATTGCTTTGAGTGACAAACTGCTGCATGATTAGAAAGACACAGTTTATAGTCATGTTTAGCTGGATGAACATGTTTTCTGCTTGATGGTCTTCAAGAAGGCAACTGGTTGAGGTTAAAGAGGTTTCAGAGTGTGAATGGATAATTAAGACAATTTGCCATCTGCCAAGCAGGAAAAAGAACAATCAAAATCAAATCATACACTCCAATGGGGTAGCATAGTAATAGCTGGCAGCAATTATACCTGTTGTCCCAGTGATTATTATTTCATTAGGCTCAAGACTAAAATGATTCTTTTGCTTCTGTAGAGAGGAGTGTGGCTTCCGAGTACAGCAATCTCACAGTACATATGGACAGCTGCTATCCATTTATCACACACAAGAAAAAAGATGTTACATAGAAGAAAAAAGGGAATTTTGTTAGTTTCTGTTGGAGAAGCTGGTCTATATCTCTACATTTAGTTGGTCATTTTATTTATGTAAAGATATTCATAAACAGTTTTAAAAGCAGTCATAACCAGTAACATATTTAAAATTGAGGTCAGCTGGATTAATATTCAACCCTGATAGATTTGTAGTTTGACCTAGAACCATGTTCAATATCCAAAATGTGAAATCATTGAGCAGTTGAGGAACTGAGACTTTTACACCAGATATAACCCAGACTCTACTGTGCATCATTAGCAGAGGCAGTTTTTTCTGTGTCACAATTTCAGCTTTAGATTTATTGAAGGTGGAAACTCAGAAAGAGACTGCAAACTCATGCATGTTGGAACAAAGGGAAAGGCTCCGAGAAATTTACTGAATTCAGTGTTTCTGAGACATGGGTGGCTTTACAAATCAAACGCAATCTGTAACTTCATTGCACCAGAAAATCACAGCAACCATCGCTGAAAATAAACAACCACCAATGAATCATCATCTCTCCCGATGAGACGCATAGGACGAGCTGCAGGTACACCTGAATGTGGGTAGAAGGATAGTAATTGCTGCTTATTCCTCATGCACACTCCCCCAGGTTGGAAGGTATCTCTCTCTTGGATAGAGTAGGAGGGAAGGAAGTGGACATTAGCTATGTGCATTAGTTTTGGTGTTGTGTTTAAATTGCCTCCTGGTACACTATGGAAGTTATTAGCTATCTTGACACACCGTAATATAGTAGATTATGTGGAAGGTAATGTAATGCAACATAATATATATCATTAATCTGTTATACCAGCTTAAAAAAATTAAAATAGAAATAAACTACCTTCACTGAACAAATGATTTTTGGAAAAGAATTCAGCAGATTATCCACAATTTTACCACCTGGATGTTTCTAATGCAAAAATTAATGACTGTGGCTTTTGACCATCTGTTTTACAAGTAGTCTGGCAAATGCGAATACCTGCTACCTAAAACTAAAGGTGGGTTTTGGAAAATAACCCTTTTTCAGGCCAATTATCTTCCTATACAGCTTAAGAAAAAAGTTGTTTGTGAAAGCTTAGAACCCTGTTTTTTTTATAGATGTACAGATAATGGAACAGTACTGTCTAAATACTTACCAAGGCATCTACCGCATAAGTATTAAATACTGATGAAGATTCTGAAGGAACCATTAAAGTTAAACCTACATTTCATACTCTGTTGTCACGGATTTCAGATTCCATTCCAAATCTTAGTTGATAGAACCTGCCTTTACTGGTCTTCAATAAGGGTAATTTAAGGTTGTAATGTAAAAGGTCATGGGGCCATCTTCTACACTGCAGAAAAATAAAAAACCTTCTCCTTTCAGGTACCATATCCAAGTAGCTAGCTTAGAAGTGAAGGGTATATTTAGGTTCCCCCTTTCTCAGGTATAGAATGTGTCTATGTGTGTGTATATTTGCAGCATAGAGGAGAGAAGATATCCATTTACTTTTTAACCTGGAAAATTATGTGTTGCAACTTGTTTCAGTGTATTATTTAAGACTATTAAATATTTTATTTCCAAAGGTGTTTTTAGGATTCATATGCTTCTAGTCTCTTAAAGAGGATAGATAATTAAGGGGAGGTGAAAGGAATAAAAATATTTGGGAGTCAAGAGAGAACCACCTGGTTTGACCTGCTGTTCGAACCCACAGATCTTCCTTCCCTACAGATCAATTTTATTAGTAAATTGTTTTCTTTCTCATGTAATATTTGAACCAGGTACCATTCAGAGGATGTATCCAATGAAAACTTCTAAGCTGCTCACTTTTTTGGGTCCTGTAAAGCGATCTTGCATCTCCAAAATAATTGTATTACTATATAAGAATCAGGAACTGCTCTCACACCCACATATATTAGGGTGAAGTTATTTCAAATTTAGCAGTGTAAAAATATTTGCCCATAAACTTAGTTTACTTATTTTTCCCTTTCACATTTCTTACATTTTATCTTAATGTACTTATTCTTTTCTGTCCCCTCTGCTGACACTAAGTAATGTATATATTTCTTGGTACAGAATGGATTTAGTGTTGTCAGTCATTCAGGCAATTTGATCATTTATAATCAAACAGCTTTGCGTGTTTATAAAACTTTTCAAAAAGAAAAAGTAAAGATTCTACATTAGATTCGATACAATATCTTTCTTTTGTAACTTTTATAGGCAGTTTTGTGGCACTGATCACGCTAGTCTGTTTTTCCCTGCTTAATTTAACCTAAGACTTTGTTCTTTTTCTTTTTTACATTTGCTTCTGTTACATCACACAGATTAATTGCTATTGCTAATTAATGCAGATTTAGTTTCTTTTTTATTGGTTTATATCTCTTTTGTTTCAATGCTCATGAATAATTCTTGCAGCCTGCTTTAATAGTTCTGCAGTGCAAAAATGTAGTCCTGCTCCACCATAACAAGTTTCAGGTACCTTTCCCTCCACCATCAAGGAGGTGGGGGGAAATCTGTGGAAAAGATTGTAACTGAAGACAATCTCTTTCTCATTGTTATTATTAGTAGGTAAATAGTCTATTCTTTTATATTAACTGCCAAGTGCATGAGAAGACACTGAAAATCTGTGAGGTTCATCTTGCAGAACGTCTGGTGAGATATCCAGGCAGTTATATGGTAATAGACACAGGAACTACTTCATAGTAGTTATGATTGCCTCTGAATTTTCTCATTTTTTTAATCCTCACATCTATATTATCAATACCAGCTTTTGGCAATTGTGATTCCTGGGAACTTGGCATCTCATTTTTATCCCATTTATTTAGCTTGAACCCTTTTGATGGGATATCTTTTTTACTTAAGAAGATAGAACATGATTAGGAAAACAGTGAGCCAAACAAAATCATAAAAATTATCTGTCACTGTAGTAAATTATTATCAGTAGTTTTCATTAATTCACAAGGACCTGTGTTTTTTTCTTTTACAACACCCAGATTATCCATACGTGTTTTATATTACATTTACATGTTCAAAATCCCATGTAAAAATCCTTTGCCAAATTATTTTTCCAAGGGATTTCTAACCTTTCACTTTTTTATACTCAAATCATTATTAAGTGGTCATTGCCTCAACATTCAGCTGTTGACAGGGCATAAATCAGATTGTGCATTTCTGCTCTCTAGGAATTAGGCATCGTTCTTAGAACCAGCAAAATAATACTTATACATTTAAATTTAAACCTTGTTTCCAGAAATGTGGGTTTGTGTGGAGGAAATTAGTGTGAGAAGTCACTGTGAGCTTTTGTGGAAGAGGAAGGTGATTTTATTATACAAAATCTCTAGGAAAGTTGATTTTATCCACTCTTACTCCCACACCCACAAACACTAAGACATGTAAATCCAATCCTGTAGACAGGATCACTTGTGTGCAACACATGGCAAGAGATGTCTGCTGTCAAGCCCTCAATACGTCTCCTGGTTTTCTCTTGATTGGTGATGAAAAACTGATTTTTGTACAGATATTACATACCCTCTGAAACAAAATTTTTACTACAGCGTGTTCTTTTCATCTCAGAATTTTACTTCTCTCAGCTTCCACAGATTTTTATATCTATGCTGCCTACCGTAGCTAGGTAGCTAAGGATAATGTGCACACAGGGAACATGCTCTCAGAGCTTGTCTCAGGGCTGTCAGCAGACACCAAACAAATGTATGTGTACATGTAAAAACTTTATTAAAACATTTGTTAAAGCTCCAGCCAACCGACATAGCTCTTCATTTCATTTTTTCTGATTTCTGCTCCTGTCTGTTGTTTAACGCTCTTCCAGTCTGGTTTGATAACTGGACTGGATTTACCTTGTACAGATTTGCTAGCATGGATCTGAATTCATGGATCTGAATTCATGGATCTGAACCCTTGTCTGGCCACCTTAGAGCAGATCTGCAAACTCTGTACCATCTAGACCCTGGCCTGAATTCTGTCTGGGTTCTTATCCTTTCTCATGCTTTCTCTGGCTTCTAGATTCAGCTCATATTGACTAAATTCTAGGTTTCAGGCTGAATCCTACTAAGTCCTGAGGGTTGCTTCCACTTCAATTATAAGACAGGTTATTATGTTCTGCTCCTTCTTGCTCGGACTGTTTGCTTCCAAAAAGGAAATTAACTGACTTTTCTGAGGTGAGTGAAATAGAGGGAGCAAAGAAAGAGTGAAAATATAAGTAGAATTTGAAGTTCCACTAAACAGCATTGTTCATTATATAGAGTTATGATCTTCGTAGGTTTCATTTCATATTTCTTCTTGTTATTACTAGTGGTTTTAATTCTTCTTCTTGCAGGAGGTGGAATTCCTACTAGAAAATTGCTTATTATGTTTATTCATTATCACATTACTCAAAAACCTCACACTTTCTTGAATTTAGCCTTTTAAAACCTCTATGAAGTAGCATGAATGTTATTATCTTCACTTAACAGATAAGAAATTGAGACACACAAATCAGCTTAGGAATTTGTGAGGATATTAGGAACAGAAATTATACCGCATTAGATGCAACAATACCCTGTCACCAGAAGTTCATTCCGCTTTGGAAATTAGATTAGTTGGAGTAATTGGGCCCTGCAGTTTTTCCTGTTTCTAAATATTGATGATGTAGTAAAGCTTGCTTTGAGTATAACCTTATTCTTCAGTCTTTCCACTTATCAATTTTGCCTGAAACACAGTTAGAGTGGGTCAGATGAACTCTTACTAGGGAAGAGTGAATCCCATAATGTAACCTCTTTATAGTTCTGTTTCTATAACTAATTGTTTGTGTCTTGAGGCAACAATAAAAAGCTGATCAGTAGAGACAAGGGAGAAACTTAATTGTGACAAAATAACTGCATGGCTAGTGGGATGGGTATACCAGAAAAAGAAGAAAGAAACAGGAGGAAAGTAAAGAGCAATACATAAATAAAGAAACAAAACATCAGCAACTAAGAGTTACTGAAGAAGTAGACAAAGCTCAAATTTTCTGCCTCTAGGAAGAAATGTGATAGCTCCATGGGATGAGTATGCATGTAAATTGCAGGCTCCTCAGGTATTACAGTGATATAAAATTGTAAACCAAAGAAAATACTTTGTGTGTAGCCTCAGTTTTTATGCATCTCAGAAATCCTCCTGAACTTAAGTTGACTTTTTGTTCTCCTCATTTTGAAAACATCCTTTTTCTAATGTATACTGTTCTTTGACACATGGAAAAGCTCTAGTCTACGTGTCTAGGCATAATTCAGTTTTGCTTTGGCTTATGCTTATCTTAACAATATCACAGTTGACAGTTTTCTTTTCTGTGATTTATACCTGTGTTTTGGGCTTTTTATTGCACCGTGGTGTGGAGTTGGTGACAGAGACAGGCTAAATGAGTTTCACACAGCTTCCATATCTGGAAGTCTACTCTATTTTCCACTCAAAAAATGTTGCCAAGGCCCAGACTTCTTTATTTATTTTTGTAGATAACAGAATGAACATCTCCAGCATCAGAACTATATTTCCTTCTCTCCCAGCCTATCAGCCTCTTCTGCCACCTTTCCTCAGACTTTTAACGTTAGAAGAAAAGGAAACTGAATGCTTATTTTACCATATTCAATTCACTTATTCTATTTTTCTATTTTGTCTATGCATGTATAATTTCCTCACAGGAAAAATACTTAAATCAAATTGTCTTTTAAAACAAATAATAATAATTTAAGAATTATGAGAGACTAGAAAGCCTCTACATGCTGTGTTTGAATAGACTACCATGGTGAAGAAGAACATGTATGGTGGTAGGTGGTTACTGGGACATTTGCGTGCTAACCCTGCATGAGCACTTGCTACAGATGTGTGAGGAAGCCTGGTCTGCTTTCAGGTTTCTCATGAAACTGCTGTGATACTCTGGGAACCTCACTAATGCAGGTCATGTCCCTTCATTTTACTACAAGCTTAAAGTCAGCTTTAATTTTCACAAAGTTCTTGTTTAGAATAGAATAGCACAGGATAGCATAGAATAGAATATAGAATAGAAAAGAATATAGAATATTGGAAGGGACCTACAATGATCATCTAGTCCAACTGCTCTGACCAATTCAGGGCTGACCTTCCCCTTTTCCATGTGCTACCTTCTTCCCATCTGAGTGTCATTTTCTAACATTCCCTTTATTTAGGGTGGTAGGCAGAGCTCTTACTGGACGTATATCTGCTTTTGAAAAAATTCCTTGTGTCGAATTAGCACAGGAACAAAATTAAGTATGTACTCAGCATGCATCCCTGAGGCAAAAGCAAAACTGCTGGTGCTTTAGCCCACTCTTGTACCTTGGTTTGAAACCTAAAGATCATTTCAGTTAGGGTTGAAATTGTCTAGTGCTTATGGTGCTCCAAGGAGTACCCCACAATCTCACCCTTGCTTCACATCTGGACCATACCTGGATCCCAGGATAAGGGGGGGAAAGGTAGCATCCACTCTGGTAAGAGCTAACCCTGTTCAGAGTAGATTGACCTTAACCATGCTACACAGTGATTGACCCTTAGTCTTCTCTGAGACCCCCACATTGAGGGATCAGAAGCAAATGGGGAATTTGTTTGGCAGACTAGGCATATCCTTGTTTATGCTTAGTCTAGCCTGTACAAAATCATAATTAAACAGTATGACACAGCCATTGTTTAAACAATTGAGGTTATGCCATTTTACACCAGGTTAAAATACGGTACAGTGTGCCAGATCATCCCACTGAGACTGAGTTGTGACAGTATTGTATTGTGCACAGTATGATCACTTTTCTTGCATTTTATATTGGGGACTTTGACTTTGTGGGTTTAGTCAGTGTAAATCTATTAATTCTAGTACTTAATCTGGTCAGAGACAATATATTTTGTAGACAGTCTGTGTTTGAGCTTAATTCTTGTAATATTTAGAGTGGTATAACTCATTGCAGGCAGTGCGTGCAAGTCATGTAGTTAATCTGGTTACAGCTCTCAGTGCAGTCTATACAAATCACACATCACAACATTTTAATTACATTGTCACTGCATTGCATAGAGTTTGTGAAAATCTCAAGGTTATTTAAGTTTTAGTTAATAGTGGTAAAAACTTGTGCCTTTTTTGCCTGGACACAAGAAACCCAGTCTCACTTAATGGGTTAAGAAATGTACTGATTTTTTTTTTTTACATGGGCAAATTAAATAGAATATTATCATTAGAAAGCAATGCTTCCAAACTGTGAATACAAATTTCTTAGCTGCAAGGACCAAAGTCCCACATATCTAAAAATAATTTTTGAAATGTATGCTAGTAAAGTGATTGTTGCTGAGAGAAGCTTCTTTGATGTTTTACACTAGAGGCCGAAATATAGAGGCTGAATTTGAATGTCATGATCTAATCCATATGGTAGTGCTGTGAAGTACACACAGGTCTCAGTGTCTGGAAGGTTTATGGAGGATTTTGGAATCCTGCTGTTTGTGTGTGCAGGAATGACTAACGTGCATGGACAGCAGACAACATGTAAAAGTTTTTTTAGTTTTCAGGGTTGCTTGCAAAATCAGAGTGCAATTCTGATTGCTCAGAGATCTGTGCTCCAGTAGTGACAGTCAGTTTTTTACACAAAACAAAGTGAAACATACCAAGTTAACAGCATTCCTTCGTAAAAACAAAATGCTGTTTCTCAAAAGAAGAATAGTGTTATTTTGCAGTCTGGCTGGCACTTCACCTTTTTCTACACTGGTTTGTTTTGTTTTGTTTTGTTTTTTCAATTTTAAATACTCCAAATTCAAATACTGAAGAGTGATTAATGAAGAAAAACTAAATTTAGGATATGCAAAATATTACAGAAAACTTTTAATGCTCATCTGATATACCAGGGAGATGCATAATATTTTTAGATTTTTGTTTTTTTTAATCATATATAATCTGTTACTACTCCCTATAATGTTGATTGAAATAACAGAGATTTTATGCTATTTGTACCTGAGATTCGTATTTCTATGAGTAAGGACACCAGTTCTGTGATAGTTGCTTAGTGTTCTATTCATGTTCGGATCCTTTGTGCAACTTTTGGAATGGTCGTATTCTTTTCTGAAGGATGTTTTGTAGGAGCACACAATTCTCTTATATAGTGGAGCACTCCCTGAACATACACCCACTCAATGGATGGTTTTTTTTATGAAATATTGCAATTTATATTACTGTATGGCTTAAACCTCAAAACATAGACCAAAATAATACTGTTTTGACACTGTGTGAACACAGCAAAAACATTTTTTTCTCCCATAAAGCTTACAAATATAACATAAAAGATAGAAGACAGGATATCAAGAAAAGGAGTGGAAGGAGATAGTGAGAATGTATTGATCAGCATGAGCGATCTCAGCATATCAAAAGCTATGTTAGCTTTTTCTCAGCTGTCATAGGAAAGCAGTCTGCTAAAAGGAGGTACAAAAAATCATGGTGAGTCACTCAGTGAATGTTTATAGGAAGTTTCTCTTAAATCACAGGGACATTATGACAAAGCATGCAGGGATTTGGAATAAATGATCAGTAAGGCTAATGTCACCGGCTGATTTAAAAAAGGAAAAAGGACTCGGCATAATGAGTGGTGAGTAGGAAGTAGGGACACCCCGTGCCTGAGAAGGTCTTTGTCCCCAAGGTGGTATCACTGGCAAGGATAGCCATCAGGTAGAGCTGTAACTCCCACACCTACCGCAGAAGGGTCTGCAGGCGAGGGGGTGAGCACCTGTAACCTGCATGGCACAGTGCGTGGGAGGCGTGCACATAACCCTGTGAGCAAGTGTGTGTGTGCGTGTGTCTGTGTGTGTGGCTAGATCTTCTTGGGATTAGTCATGAAAGGGTGCTAATAAATATCTACAAAGTTTAAGCATTTTAAGACACTTTGTGAGTGTCTTCTTATTGTGGTTTATCTGTTATATCACTGATGCTGATCCTGTATGTATAGCTCACTGATTGCTGGTTGATTACATATCAATAATAAATAAATAAATCACTTCAATCTTGATTTGTTTTAAACCATGTGCACTGAGCAGTTTTTCCCCGTGCCAGATGTTAGCTAGTAATAGTTCCCTATAGGTAAAGCAAGGATTGAAAACTGAACAGAAGAGGGTCTTGGTTAGCTCAGGAGGAAGATTTTGGGTGGTGGCTGGGAAGAGCGTGCCTGGCAAAACTTAAAAGAAAAGGAAAGTTTGGAGTACTGAAAAGAGTTAAAGATTTGAGGAGATGATAAATGAGACAAAGACATACCTGCATTTTGAGGACAGAAAGGGACATCAGATTGAAAAACAAAGGAGAATAATACTGTAGCAGATGAGAGGTGGTACAGAAGAATTTAGGGGATACAATGGGACTAGTGACAGGTGGATGGTTTATAAAATAAGAGTAGACACAATAGATTGTGTCTGTGAAATAATCGAGGGAGAATATGTGGAATGAGAGGGGAGGGAGAAGCAAGTCACAAAGAAATCAAGGATATATATATTTTTTTTTTAAAATTTCTGTCACTGACCAGTGGGATCCTAGTCAAAGAAAGATACAGTAACAGGATATTTGGGAAAAAAAAAAAAAAAACCAACAAAAAACTGACACCAAACAGTTTCAGAGGGGACTTGATGCAAAGAAAACTTTGTAACTCACGACACAAGATTTAGTTATACTGGAGAAGTGTACTTACTTGGAAGATAGGTCAAAAAGAGGAGAAAATGTATTTGAAATCCAGAATAACAGGAGAATTTTTTAAGACATAACATTACGTTATTAAAAAAAAAGTTTATTTATATAAAAATATTTATTTTAAAAATATTATGTGAAATATGACTTAGGCTCCTGTCCAAAGTATTTGGACATTTTTTTCCTGAATATGTAACCATATACTTTCCAGATTCTTTTGTGGTTCAAAAAAGGCATTCAGTCTATTTTACAAGCATCCTTCTCAGCTCACTGTCTCACATTTTTGTTTGTTCTTTTGTATATTTGACCTCTAAGAAGTGGTATCCTTTTTTTCTTATCTGATAAGTTTTAGTTGAATGACATATTTATGCCTTCTCTATATACGGTATAATATAAAGTTAGAAATATATACATTCTGTGACATGTTTATTGTCATCTGGGATTTATGGCAAGAAGGAAAGGAGGAAGTCTGGAAAGCCACTGTTTTTTCTGAATCCCACCTTTGACAATTCAGTTCTTGAAGAAGAAGAGAAATGTAAGAGTTTACAAAGATGACAATTGTGGTTGATATAGTTCATACCTTTTTTGAACAGTGACACTATGGAAAGCTAAATTAATGACTTTAGAGTGGCTTGAAGAGCCATGTGTCAAGGACACACTATATTCTGGGTGCCCCGAGAACTGCCTTCTGCCATATCAGGTCTTGCTTGTCAAATCTCCTGTACCAAAATCCTTAGAACTCTTGAAATCTCTGCACTGGATATTAATTTATTTACAAGTATTTTTCATTATTTGTATTAATTTTCCATTATATATATGACCTCTTATTGAAAACCATGCCCATATTACAACACTTTACTATATAAAGCAGTATTAATAAAAAGGGAAACGGTTAAGTGGGTGGACGAAGGGAAGGAGAAAGTAAACATAAGATTTGTTCCCCAGTAAGAAATAAAAAAGATCTGATCATCAATTTGCGCAGATTTGGTGTGTAAAAGGAGAAAATGTGTTCCATTTAAATGGTTGTTGCTTTAAGTCCTGAGGTTTAAATGACAAAATAAAGCTATAGACTGAGGCAAATTCATATAAATTGAAACTGCCGAAAGTATCTGTGGGAGGAGACACTGTGAAATGGAGCTATTTTGCCCAGTGTTGCTAACAATCAAGAAACACTAAAAAAGGATGTGGTTTATTTAGCTACTTTAAGAACAACCAATATGAAAACCCACAATTGACAAGTACTTTGACTAGTAATGAGGAGCACTGTAGTGGTAGCAGTGACTAAGTATTCTTGAAAGACTGACAAGAACTGATGCATATTTGAAGGGAAGACATAAATATTTTGGTGTAAGGAAAATGCTTTGATAGGTATTTCATGTATTATAACTTCAAAAATATTTTCGCTCTTGTGGATATAAAATAGGAATCTATCAATCTTAATCAAATTAAGATTTTTATTGCCTACTCAGTAAAAACACGTCTCTCTTATCATGTTACCTCTCTGAATGGAGTCCTAGAAAAACACTGTCATGTATGGACTTCATACAGTCATACAAAATGTCTTTTTGTACACAAAATCTGTATTTACTAATAGAAGTATGTGAAACTGGAAAAAATGACTTGGTTGTTCCAAATATACCTCCTGCTTTGCATTACAGTTATGAGCATAAGGTAAAAAATTTAAACGTTTTACATAGTGGATATCAAAGTATATATAATGTTTTAACTTTCTATGTTTTAGTGTTAAAATACCTAGAAGGTACTTCTAAACTACAAATATAAAACTGCAGACACAAAACTAGAGACCACAGTGAGGACTCAAGATGTTGAACTAGTTCTACAATTTCATGGCCAGCTACTTTGAAAACAAAACATAATCAAAATTGGCTTTATTGCCACATGTTGTCCTTTTCAACATTTCCAAGAGGGAAGTCTATAGTTCACAGTTTTCTGAAGAACTCTGTTTTATCTGGTCTCGGAAACTCTCCTCTTGAGGCATTAAATGGAACAATACTGTGATGTCNACGTCCCTCCTCCTGCTGGCCACAAGTTCAGTATTAAAAAGGATGAATTAAGTGTTTGAAAATAGGAATTTAGTGATTTTAGTAGCACTGGAAAGAAAGTAAGATTGAAAGTGCACTTTTATCAATCAGTACATGTGGCGTGTTAAAATCTGATGGACCGACTGGCTTGAGGGAGTATTACGCTGAAAGAAACAAAGTGCCTTTCACTTGTAGCACTTAGTCAACTAGAAAGCTCTATGAACCATTAGATCTACTGGTTATTAAAGTGAATCTTACCAGGAGTAGGATTTTTTGAGGCTATGTATTAGAGACAAATAGAACTCAGCTTTGAAGTGTTTGGTCATGTTTTTGTCATGATAATAAAAAGATACACCTGAACTTACATCTGCCTCCTAAATTCTCTGAAAACCCTCTTGCATCCTTCTGTCCTGACGGCCTTCCGCAAATTATACACCTTCTTGAAGTAACTCAACACAACAGCTGTGGCTTTAAAATAAAAATTCCAACAAAACGTGAAGTTGGCAGTTGACATCATCTGCTCAAGACTACCATACAACTTCATAAATTTTCTCAGATTCACCCATTGTAAATGTTGAACTGTGGGACTGGTAAATTTTATGACTGCACAATTCCAGCTCATGAATTCATAACAAAACATTTGCAACTTGCAAATCTTATTTAAGAACTGTGACCTTAATGTGTAAAGAATTCATGCACTATAGTGACAGCAGAAAAACTTTGCTGATTACAGCAGTCTAGCCTATTGCATTCGGCTCTAAAAATCTTAGAGCAGAGGAGGGTGTTCTGTTACTGAAGTTTCAGTGCAGTTACATTATTTTTCTGGGGTTTATATATAATAAAAATTCAGATGATAGTAGTTTTAAGGCAGAGATGTCTACTGAATATAGGCTTAGATATAAGCATCAGTAGGCTTAGGCTTAGGTATAAGTAAACATCATAAACAGTATTGATCATATTAATATTTATCATGATTACCTGGTAACTATTGCTAACCCATAAGATACAAATTCCTATGTTCAGCTATTTAAAAAGTAGGCCTAAGGATATGATAATAATCTGTTAAATTATTTGCATTACGTTTATGAAGAACTATGTGTTTAATCAAAACTTGAATCAGAGATAAATTTTTTCTGTTGTTGGTATGTTACAGTTTTACATATTCATGCAGAATATTTCATATTCCAATTGAGGTGAGGCTAGGTATGCCACAATAGCTAGAAACAGGCTACTGTAGAAGGGTTAATGAGGTACTATCAAAAGTAAAGAACTGAGATAAGCATCAGTTGTAAAGAACTTCCTATTCACCGTCTTAACCAAACATGCAAACCAAAATCTGAATAAAACAGCATTCAAAGCAGTTCATAAACATAGATCAATTTCATGCACAGACCTTTGCATTTGTAAGAATCAAGTCACGAGTTCAAGATTTTGTTCATGTCTTTGCCAAAGGATGTATTTTGCCCTTGAAAAAGTTTCCCTTTGCTTCCCAATGTTGCACTGAACCCAAGCTCTTTCTGAGTTTAACCAAGGGTGGACTGGAGGCTCTTCAGCCCCTGGATGTGGGCCAACAGTGAATGCCTACCCATTTGGTTTCCACTGAATATGATTTTTCCTGACCTTTGACATAAGAAAATGAATCTTCACTGACAGCTTGTGGAAAGTGGCTTTAGGAGGTAGTAATGCCTATTCAACCCATTCTATTCTTAATAAATTAAGGCAAGGGGAGAATGAAGGCATCTTCATGTCTTTGTGTTTTCTACAGTACTACCACATATTTGAAGGAGAATGTTAATCACTATGTCAAAGCCCTGTTTTTTAATTTGTCAGAGAGGCTCTTAACTATGGGTTTTCAGATCAAGTAAGAGTTAAGCACAGAAAGCTTGGTAAGCCAAACCTGAATCAAACTCAAGACCTTTCTCGGTTTTAAATAGCCTAGACTATAATAGAATTTGTTATAAACTGAAACTTCGCTAGTATCTTGCATGAAGACAACTTTTTCTGAGGTTAAGTCTTTCCCAAATGAATACCAAAATTGCCTTTCAGGAAACAAGCTCTAAAATGAAAATGTATGACCACTTTTATGAGTAGAGGTAATTCTAATTCTTGTTTCTAATGCTTTAGATTGACATGATTTCAGACACATAATATTAATAAGCAAAATATTATAAGTGACAAAGTGTATATTTGTTAGGCAAGAAAATAATATTTCGATATGGTTATGATTTATGAGAGAAAAAATTGCAAATGTTTCAGAAATGTGTTAAAATGTTTTTACTTTTGTTTGTACAACCACTCAATTATGGTTTGAAGATAAGTGCTGCTGTTGTTGGGCAACACTTGAAATTCTTGGATATCTCTTTTTTTTCCTGGACAAAAGGGATAAAAATATCAGCTGCATGCCAAGGTGAATTTCAATAAGTTTTTACATGGGTCGTTTATTGCTATAGATTTTCTTTGGCCAACATAATACGTGGCATAAATTGAAGCAATTGTTCTGTATTGTACTCACCATCAGAGTTCCCTCAGTCTCTCAATACAAATTGGTTTTAGACCCGAAAATAATCTTTCAATAAAGTGAATTTTGCTGAGACAATTAAAAAAAGAAAGAGTTTGGGTCAAGAGTTCTGATTGTCTTTTTGTATTAATACAGTATTGCTTACTTTTGAATGAGTTAGGTTTTTTTTTTTTTTTTTAAATTGTTCCATATTTATAGATACAGTTTCTAAAACTTTGTTGCCATCTAACTCACTTAAAAGAATGTCTGAGAAATAAGCTTCTTAAAAGAACATATTTTCTCTAGGCTACCCTAAACATACTGAATAATTCATGGAAGCCATTGAAATAAACACAATAAAGAATGAAGCAGTTAAACATATACACTTCTCTGAGCTCTGAGTTTATATATTTAACTATTGGTTCTATGTGCAAGATTTGGTCAACAGTGAGACAGGGAAGTAATGTTAGGGAAAAAATGTGCTTAGAGGATTTTTTTTTTTATATATATATTAGTGTAAAATATAGTGAACAATTGAGGACAGAACCTTTGAAAGGTCAGTGAAAATTTTAGAAGACTATCTTGTTGACTGAAATTATATTAAGCAAATCATAACGTGGTTTTGATGGTCTTCCTCCTGGTGCTAGTTCTGAAGGACTTTTGTTGTATGCGATTTGCTGTTCTCCAGTTCCACAGGGCTGTTTAGCCAGGACAGAACCATGGCTGGGAAATGCAGGGAACAAATGGTATTCTGCATCTTTGCATATCACTCCCTTCTCAATGGTCTGTGGGCAAAAAGGTGGAGCCATGGCCTTTACCCAGCTATCTTTTAGGAACCTAATTGAAGTAAATAGAGTCCTATGAAAGTCTGCTTGAAAAGAAAGCAAAATGTCCTTTTTAACACTTTTATGTGAAGAACATATATGTATAATTCAGAATTAATATCTATCCATCCGTATGTCAGTTATCACAGAAGTGCTGACCATAAGGTTTGTTAACAAACAATTTCCAAGATGAAATAACTTGCAGGCAACTTTTAAACAAATTTGAATAAAAGCTAAACTCCTTTTGAGGAGTAAACAAATTATGGATTAGATTCTAGGGCAGTAATTATTGTGTATATTATTAGCTATATACAATATGTTTCTTGCCTTGTTTGAGAAAAAATATGATTCCCAACAGCTGTTAAAGTCTTTAAGATTCCCAGTAACAACTCTACGTTTGCTGCAATAGGTAAAACAGAACAAAACAAAACAAAATAAACCCCAAAACCTTCCCTTCTACCCTCAGCCAGAATCTAGCTCTATGAATTTTACTCTGCCTACAAAAAATGTACAAGATTCCTAAATTCTTTTCTTGTTCTCTTATTTTTCCCATATTTTCATAATTTAGGAAAAAAAACAACAAGTCAAACAAAAATGAACAACAAAAAAACCCCACAATGTTTTAATTTGTTTCCAAAATAAAGTTAAGCTGTTAGCTTTTTTTCAGAGTAGAAGGGAATGCAAAATTCTCCTTGAAATTGTAATATTATTATTTTAACCTGTTCCAAAGTTAATTTTAGTGCCAGCATATTTATCTCTGTGAAATTTTCAGTTACACTAAAGTCACCTCAGTATCTGCTTTTTTATTCAGTGATTTGGTTTTTTTATTTTTTACTGGTGCAGCGATTTACTAGTGTAGTGGTATCAGGTAATTACCTGGATAAAATGGATAAATATGTTTAGTATAAAAATGCTTTCCATCTTGGTTTGTGTTACATGACCTGTTTAATAAAGTAATGTTCTTGAGATGAGATCTGTTAATGCTGGAAAAAAACCCAAACCTTAACACTGAAGTAAACCTAAGATTTAAACCAAATCATCTTCCAAGTGAAAACATTGAAAAATATTAAGGATGGTGTCACATGTAGGGATGCTTTCAAGTTTTGTATTTTTTTCTCTAAACACTGCAAATTATCTGTAGTTATTTTGCAATAGGCACCCCTTAATTTAAAATAATGGAAGTATGTCCTAATGACATACATTATAAAAGTAATAATAATAACAGCCCAACTCATTTGTTTTTTTCTTTCAACATTCAGAACTCACAATTGGAGCAACAACAAATTAGGCAAAATGCTCAGTGTTTTGATGAGTTAAACATGCGCACCATAACATCATTTTCAATTTCCTCTATTCAACTGCAGACAGAACATGTATTAGTTTTAAAGATGAGCATAGTTTTCCTGTGCAAGATCTGCAGCTAAAATATATACATATTTTATTGCTTTGAACACTATAAATATATAAGCCAGAGTTTTCTGTTGTGAGCACAATCACTCACTGGAACTGGAGATGAGGTCATAGATTCCTTGCCTCTCCCTTAGCCTGCTATAAAATAAAATAAAATATTCAAAGGCAAAAGTACCTTAGTGGGAATGGATGCACCAGAGCACAGTCCTCACCTTACACACAGAGAGGCATACCTTCTAGGAAACTGGTCAGTTTGGCAGTATGCAAACCATTCAGATTTGGACATTTAACTATGAGTATATAGTTTCTGATCCAGATGCTGTGAAAAGAAGGCTTGAAACCAGATATAGGTGCAGTGGTGAACTTCACCTGCTCTTGATATCCCTGGAAACCTTTTGTGTCTCACAAGCTCTTACATTTGCAAACACCTAGCTTTTTTACAAGTGGTAAATATGGAAAAAAAATTAGTCTAACACAAATGTTGCCAAAATTAGTCTTCAATATAGTAGGTTTAATGTAAGATAATGGTCCTTGAAAGCATGAAGACTGGGAATGGTGACCAAAGTAAAGTGATGACAAAGCAAAGTGATTAGACCAAGAGTTTTCCAGATGATGTGGAAATAATTTCCTAAGTGTCACTAGGATTTTCTGTGATGATCAAAATCTTCCACTGGCTTAAAACTTTTATTAGGAGTACTAAAGAGAGATGATCCATAAGAATATTTTAATGTACTGCTTCTGTATAATTTCTTCTTTCATTTCCATGGGGAGAAATTTCTACATCATTCTAAGAGTTCATAGTCTTAGTTTTATCGCTTGTTGGCTGCATCATAGGCTAACTGGGAATATTTTTGGCAAATCACAGAGTTTAGGAGTGGTGAACAGCTTCCAGAGCACATTTAGCATCGCTTTGAGTGTAACTTCTTAAGCTTCTTGATTATGATGTACACAGAATGTCCCAACTCAGTCCAGTTTTGCTGCTTTCCTTCTTCCTGGAATTTCTCTGTTGCCTCCAATAAACATGCAAATGTTGGTCTGGAAGAGACCATTTTACAGTATTTGATTTTTATGCTTTATACCTACAAATTCACTGCAGAGGAGGCTTTACATAACTTCACCCAGAGGTCCCCAACTTTGTGCTTTGATCTTTTCTAAATACAGCTGTTAAGCAGTATAATTTTTTTTTTTTTCTCTCCATTGTCTTAACATGGGATCCTTATTTCCACTAAATAAAAGCACCAGAAACAGACAATACCATAGGTACCACAGTAAGCTTCATTGTCATTTAGACTTCTAGGCTTTGTTTCTTTCTGATTAAACTCCTTCTGTTATATTATCAGTACAAATCAAGTGTTAAAGTTTTTATCTAGAGATAACTTATTGAAAAATGTTAGTTCAGAAAGACATTAAAGAGTACAAAGATTATACATTTAAAGTTATTGTCTCTTAATTGTCTTTTTGATCCTGATACAGCCCTTGAAATTACAATAGATGGCATTCATTCATTTTGCTTAACATGTAATTGATATTTTTTGTTTACAGGTGCCGTATCTGCCTTGGATCATTACCATTGAATCAGTATCTCTCATGGCAACCTGTGTTATAAAAAATCATAATTTAAAAGAACTCTTTACAGCATAATTTTAAATTCTTTAATGAATGACACGTGATATAGCCTCTGCTCTTTTCCTCCTTCAAGAATTATACTATGGTAAATACTTCTGTAACTCTTGAAAATTATAGGTCCTTTATTTTAAGACAAACTTAAAAAGTTTTTTCAAATCATAGATTTAATTTTCTGAAAACAACATACATAAAAAATCAAGGAAAGATATTCAATGAGTAAGATTACGTCCATAATGACATCGGACAGCCAGTCATATTTGGCAAGGTTTTTGTGACTATTCTTACAATGAAAGTCAGGATTAAGAGGAGAATTTCCAGACAGACGGTTTTAATCTGGTTTATACCAAGTACTATTGTGGTTTAGACAATTACCTAAGTAAGTGTAATTAAATACCTCACTGGCATCCTTTATTTTTTTGTGGCCTAAAATTTTCTAAAGGAGGTACTACATCAAAAATCCCACGTGAATTTTCTTCTAAGTGCAACTAAGACTTTTTGTGATGGGAAAACACCTATTTGTTCATTTTTTAACACCTAAAATTCCCTTTTTTAATTAGATCTTGGAGATCAGATGACTAAAATTGCCATATACTGCATGTGTCTGAAAGTAGCTGCTTGAGAGTAAGAACTCTACATCAGGCATTTGGTCTGTAACCTACCAAAGCCCTAACGTTACTCTGCTTTCTGGTCAGCCAGTTTAGCTCTTGTACCTGGCTTCAAGTAGGTAAACAGTGTAGGGTGGGGATTTGTTTGTTTGTATACAAAAAATTATTCCATCTATTTTTAGAAAGCAACATCTCAAAATTTTCAGATGGTCAGATGAACTCTTGATCCTTTAAAGACGTTTTCTGTTGTGTATATATACTGGTACTGAAAATATACGGTAACTATAGTAAGAAAGAAATGGATCCTTATCTCTCCCTTTGTAACATGGATTAATCATTTACCTTAAATAGATTTGTCAAGACTGCACTAGTTTTATTGTTGCATTTTCAGTGTGGTGAATTTTTAAATAGCTGAACTGAGTACAACACTACTGTGAAACTGAAGTGATGTATTGGGGTTATAATGAGATTAATCCAAATGTTCCCACTTTAGAAATTTCATTGTACAAATCTTTATATTGTGAGATAAATTAATCTGTAAAACAGTATTAGGATCAAAGTTTTGTGAATCAAATAGTTGTTTGTGTTTGTTTTTTTTTTTTTTTAAATTTTGCTCACATCTATTAATTTGATGTAAGTTCAAAATCAGCAACATTTTAACATTTCCATTTTCACATGGAACATTTCATCCAATGATCTTTATAAATATTAATTTCTCAAATACCTCAAAATTCATATGAAATATGCATTATGTTACCCAGATGCTGCTGGTTTTATGCACTTATGTGATAAAAATCTAATAAAGAGCATCCTCATGGAAACAGATGAGAGACAGATTAGCAGGGCATTATGCAGTTGTTAGGAAGGAAAGAGTTATCTAGGAAAGGAAAAGATTTTGGTACCAGTACCTTGTAGTCTATACCTAAAAGTTTTATTTCCTGTGTGGGGATACAAGATGGGAAGTGATTTCTAGCACATTTGTAGCCATTAGAACAAAGGAACAGTCACTTCCTAACGTAAACCTAGTGCTAGCTATATCACCCATCAGAATAGAATGTACAAAGGAAAGTCCATATTAAAAAATCGTTAAGGTCAAGACATGGATAAAGTAAAACACAGTAGGGTATAACACTCTCCCCAGAGTCTTGCAGCAAATCAGTGATGAGAACAGGGCATTGGACAGAGCAGGACTTACACAAAGGCATGTTTTTGTTATGCAGGATCTCAGAAAATGCAAAAATAGTCAAAGGTTTCCTAATTTTTTGTCTTTGTCCCTGAATCTTCTATTGACAAGTGTGTCTACCAGGCTTTCAAAGCCAGTGCAAATTAGTATTTTGAAGAAAATCTAATAGCCAGAGGTGTCAATTATTTTATTAAAACTGTAAAATATGAGTTGCAGTTAGTATATGTTGTGAAAAGAGTGCAAAGCTTGGAAGGTATTTTTGTTTCCTTTCTTGTTGTTTTATAGACCTAGAAGTTGTGCAGCTGTCCAATTCTTCTATTAATAACATTTGACAACAGCAACAGGAAATGCTGCTAGTACACTTGCATCGGTATAATAATGTGGGTCACATCATTTACATATTAAAGTCCTTCAGGTGCGTTAGTAAAAGGTATGCTGATGACTCTTGTGTTCATCTCCTGGAAGATCTGTATTCTAGTGCTTGATCTAACTATATGTGTGCACAAATAATTGATGAGGAAATACTATATCCCATGTTTAAGTAACGTCAGATTGGGGAGTCTCAAAAGTTAGAGAATTCACATTTGGAGCTAGTACTACATCCTTAATTCAA
The DNA here is from genome assembly GCA_013400755.1 of Pelecanoides urinatrix. Lineage (NCBI taxonomy): Eukaryota > Metazoa > Chordata > Aves > Procellariiformes > Procellariidae > Pelecanoides > Pelecanoides urinatrix. Next base: position 36,470 of record VZTQ01013901.1, on the reverse strand, counting down.
ACCAACAAGAGGTGTGGGCCTTTGCTGTAGCTACAAAGTAGACCTGAAAGGAAACTGTTAGCTTTATATTGTCAAAACAAATCATTAACAGGAGATTTCCGATAAATAACCCTATTAGTTATAGAAACCTAAAGAAATATAGATTCTTGAAAATGAGTTCTAAAGATGCAACCAAATATTGGATTTGCAACTTTGAGCAATACTATAAGGTAAATGAATTATCTGCAGTGATAAATGTACTACTCTGGCCCAAAGTCAGTCTGATTCTACCTAAGATAAGGATGGGATCTGGTTGACAGAAACCCACTGTAGGAAAAGAGTTCAATCTCAGGAGAAACAAGAAAACTGGGTTTGGATTGTTTTTTTCCTCTTTTCCCAGACAGAATTCTTCTAGAACACAGTGTTTTCTTTGGAATTAAATCTATATGCTGTATGGCAGTATTAGGAGGGATGAACTTTTATGGAGTTGGTTCCTCTGACTTTAAATGACCATCTGTTTCTTCAGTAAGTGCAGAAAAAATTGTGTAAGAATCATCTATTAGGCAGTGGTGGAGGGATACTAGCAAATATTTTTCCTTGCAAGTTCTTCACACTTTTTGTAATTAAAAGAAAGAAAATGAATAATTATAATGAAATGCCAATAAACTGAAACTATTCTATTCCTATATCTAGTTACCTATTTTCAGCTTTCTCTTTTACACGAGCATATGGAAAGGCACATTCTGTTGTTTCCATCAATAAAATTCTGCTTCCTCAAACAGCGGAGAGCTGTGTTTATCTGCTTGCTTCTTAATTATTCTTTATTATCAGAATACTTCACTTTTAATAACTTACTCTCCTTTGTAATTAGATTATCTCTTGGATTACACTGGAATTTTCCTTTGAGGAATTATTTTTATTTAATTTCCTTGTATAATTAAAGATGTCTATGTCGTATTACACAACTCCAGTCTTTACTGGAGGTAGTTGGTACCTGGGATGTGGGAATGGTAAGAGATGAGAAAGTTTTAGTCACCTTTTTGTGATTTTAATTTACAATTCCAACATATTAATCATATTAAATATTTATTATCACATCAGAAAAATATCTCTGTATATTTATTTTATAAAATAATATTCTTCTTATTGATGCTTTCTGTCTTACAAACAGAAAGGCAGTAAATAGGAAGTAATTTTTTTTGAGAAGCAAGGAAATAAAGGCAGTAACCTGTCCTTGTAAATCCAACAGAGAATATTTTCCACAAACTTATGACAGTCACAGCTCGTATCTGAAAAATGAAAAAATATGTAATTAAATGTGCTGGATAAAACCAATGCCAATGTATTGTACTCTTTTGTGTATATTTAAGATAAATTAGTTCTGTATTGGTTAATTCAAAGAAATTTTCAGGCAACTTTCAACTAAATGAAGGGAATGGTATGTAGTGTTTGATTTTCTTAGAGGTCATTAGCAGCATTCACCTAAAACAATGATAAAGGTTGCAGTGTTGCTATTTTTGTGATAATATATTAAGATCCTTCATTTTAAATAGACAAGGCATTACTTGAGTGCAGTATTTGCTTAATTGAATATCTTTGAATGAACAAATGGGGAAATAAGGAAATATTTTTAAAAGGAAATTATTAGTTGAAATAATCAGTACCAAAATGAGACAGCCTTAAATTGGTAGGGCTTTTGGTCTTCTTGCGTATTTATTTATTTATTTAAATATGGCATCTGTTACCAGAAACAATGTGCTGATACGATGATATGGCATGCTATTTTCAGAGATCTGTGCAAAGTAAGATGGTGGTTTCCCGGTTAGGAAACGTTAATATCCCAGTTACTGATTTTATATGTATTCTCAAAACAGACTAGAGACTTACATGTCAATAGAGTTGTTTCCTTAGTATTAAAGTACGCTGCTGCAACAGTACCAAAAAAACTCAACCCAAACCAAACCAAAGCAAAAACTATAAAGAAAAAAGAGTTTTATTGCCTGAAATAGGTGAATTCAGTGTTTGACATAAATACAAAATAAAACAAACAAGGAAAATAGCTCCCCCCCCACCAAAGATTGTTACATGAAACACCAGAAAGCCACGAGTATTTATTTTTCTAGAAATAATCTGCACTACAGCAGATGCAGTTGGAAGTATTTTAGAGATATTACTGAGAATTGCTAAATATTAATTACCAGGATTGTTAGTCTTGTTTCACATGTTTACAGCTTTCACAGTCATGTGAGACATGTCCAGACCAAAATGAATGTAGGTTTTATTTGCATTCATGTGGTCAAATGACTTCTGAGAGTATCAAACAAAATAAGATCAGGCATTTTCTTACTGGACGAACAGAATATATTTAGGAAATACACAAAACTTGCAAGTTTGCATTCAATTTCTGATGAATCCAGAGATGTATATGTACCATCATCACTAATCTTGGAAACCAGAAGTTATTTTATAATTTTTTTTCTCCCAGATATGCAACATTAATGCTGGTAGAGATGAGATGAGATGAAATAGCTGCCAAGAAAGACCTAATTCTAGAAAGTCCCACAGAGCTGATTTATCTATGCTGAGTAATAGTTTAAACATGATTGTTCACAGGGGGGGGGAAAAAAAAAAGGTGAAATTTTAGTTTCTTCTATGAATATATCTGAGTGCACTGTAGGGTTTGTTGTTGTTGTTGTTTGGCTTTTTAATAGGATGGAAGACCACAACTTTTCTTTATTCAAACGTTATATGTTGCATCATTTATGGCTCCTATTCCACAATTACACAAAAGTATATGCAAAAAATAAATATGAAGGAAATTAATAAAAGTGAAGGCCTGTTTTATTTATAGCTTTTGGGCCATTTAGACACTAATACTTCTTATGTCTGCAGACTGTTTTGGTAATGGCAGATTTGATTTTTAGAGCAGAGTCTTAATTTGTCTCCCCATCTTTTATCTGTAACTCCTCTATATAGCTTGATACATCTGTGAGTAGTCATATTAATCACTGCTATCCCCGAGAAAGTGTTGGGGTTTTTTAAGATTGTGAAAAAAGAGAAGATCTAACTACGTTAAAATATATACTTAATTTTTTTTTAATGTTGCACAGAGAACAATTATGAAATAGAAAAAAGCATAAGTATTTTAATTTCTGTGGTGTTATTGCCTCTATTTTAAACATGTTAGACACCAATTTAATTTTATTCCCATATCCAAATTTACATCAACAGTCACAAGATTTTTTTTTTTTCCTGTAATGAAATATGTAGGATACTTTAAACTCTTTAAAGTTTATTTTGCTAAATACAAAGTAGGGCTTATGTGCTTGACTTGCAGCAGAGATGAGGGGTCAGGGTGATGAGGACAATCCTAGTACTTCTAGGAAACAGGACACTTGCAAGTTGTTGCTCACTGAAGGAAAAATGCCGCCATTTGCTTGTCCTTGGTTTTTGCTCTTCCCTTGCCGTGTGCCATAAGCCTCTCTCAAAAATAGGATACTAGGCTAGATGCAACATTGTCTGAGCCAGTAGCATCATCCATACTTATATACACAATATAAGTAACATTTGAATCCTTAATAGCATTCTTTTAGGACAATTTGTGTATAATGATACAAAATGTTTAAAACAATGCACTGAATGCTCAAACTTAGTATGAAAGGGGCGTAAAAAGTTAGTATCTGGTCTTTCTGCTTTAATCAATGGACCCAGATAATGTCACTTCGGTCTGTATGGTGAAGGTGTATGTCTGGAACGTTTACAGAGATCGATCCTCAGGCTTTTGGTGGAGAGAAACAGTGGGAGAAATTCCCAACTCAGCAGTAACCTTGACCTACCTTATTATTCTGTTAGAAATGTGGTTACAACATGGATATCTTTGTAAAATACAGGTAAAAAAATCTCAGTGGTGCAGCAGAATCATTTGGTAATCTTTTAAAGTTACATCTTTCTAAAATTGATTTGTTTATCCATTACTGTTTGCATCAAATACAACATCTGCCCCAAAATCTGTGCCACTGCTCTTTTATCTGTGTTTCACACTGCTTGCAGGCCTATGGGTTCTTAAGGGAAGTCTGTGCCCCATGTACGAAAGACATCTGGTTCTCATTTATGTTTCTTCTCTGCAAATCATAGCCTATTTCTATTGATTAGATCTTGCACAAGTCTTTCTACTTCATGCTTTTACAAAAAGCTTTTATGAACCCCTCCCTTGAGCAGGGGGGTTGGACCAGAAGACCTCCAGAGGTCCCTTCTCACTTTTGCCATTCTGCGAGTCTGTAAAAGAACTAGAAAAAACATGTGGCATGCAAGGATTTTTCTGTTGTGCCAATGAATATGTAATCACACATATGACCTCAATCTGTACTAAATAAGTAGTCCATGTAAATCCCAAAGGCCAGTTCAAGTCTTTTGATCTGCAATGATATTTGTTGTTCCAGCCTAAAGCATTGTGGCTTAGGTGCAGCTTCCTAGAAAAAGTGTTTTTGTGCAACCCAGGATGAGTTGCAGCACTTATCTATTTTTATTCATAATCTAAATACATTAAAGCCAGTGGGGTCGACGAAAGAATGTTAATTAAAATTTACACCTTTTGCTATGTAGCACACATTTCCTGTGCACAGTGATGACAGGGACATGAAGATCTGAAACAATGGACAAAGCTTAATAATATTCATTTCTGAAGGAAGTAAGCACATATTTCTGAGGATTAATGTCTTAACAGAGAAAAGGTATTAGTGATGATAGAAAATGATATAGGAACCAGAAATATAATACCAACCTTTTCTGATTAAAAACCCTAATATGATAGTCTACATACACTTCTGGACGAGACTTTACACAATATTGAATACAGATGAAAATCTTAGTAAGAAGAGGAAGAATTCTAATAATTCTTAATTCTACTTCTCAACTTGAACATGTCTTTTCTTGTGCTTTTTCTGGATTTCTCTGAGCTTATATCCCTTCCCATCTTTTAGATATATCCTTAAGGTTATCTCACTGCTTCCAGAAAATGAGCAAAAAGATTTTCTCACTTCTCATATTAGTTGCTTTCCTTTTTCTCTGTGTTCATGGTGGACAGTTTTACCCTCAGTCCTACCTTTCTTTTGCTGCATTGATGCATCCCCATATTTGCTCCTTATTTCTTCTATATTTCTGAAAAATATTCTTACAAAATATATGAGCATTCTATTTCTCAAGAGCTACTTTAACATTTTCCTTTTCTTTTGAATCTGACTTCCAGTAGCTAAAATAATTTTCCGTGTTCCTATATATAGCCCAAATGAGATGGGGGGAAATGCCATGTACATAAAATAATGTTAATGCACCTGTAATACAGGCAACAGTGATAATAGTGCGTGTCCATTGCTCAGGTGTGTTGAACAGAATGAGGTGCAAGGGCTGTTTTTCTACCTATGAAGTTTGTAATAGAGCCTGGAGCTCTCACGGTTCTCAAGGTAACTTCAGAGAGTTATATGTTTTAAGTGAAGCACTTTAGTAATCTACTTATTTCAACTTCCAGTTTAAGATAAACTGTCCAGTTGCATTGTAGCTACTCCTGAGAACTTATGTCTGACTAATAGTATCTTTGAGAAAGAAGCTAGTCTGCATTTGAAAAGTTCAGGAAATCTAATGTCCACCACTTTTTCTTGGTAATTTCAAGAAAATTTTATAGAATGTATTTTACTTACATCTGCTTATCAAAAGGAAGACTGAGATATGATTGTATCCCAGTGAAATAGCTGATTCCCAAAAAAGTAATACTAGAGTGCTTTTCTCTTCAGCAGATACGCTGTATTTTCTATACTGCAATTTCCAGTTCAAACTGTTACCTGTTTGTGTTGCTCTGCACTAGAGTACATCCAGAGAACTCAGAGATGCACAAATATACACCAGTGCCACGTAGCTGTGACAATGAGGGAATCTGCTCAAGCCAGTCTATCTTCTCCACAGACCTAATCTGGGCATGTGTGCAGTGATGCATCATATTTCTTGCCCAAAATATTGCATTCTGGTATGTAATGCATCCTTATTTGTTAAAATATTTTAATTTCTGGCTGTAAAGGCATTTATACACTCAACAGCAAATAATTCATAATTTTTTGTTGTTGTTGTTATTAAAAGAAAAAAAAAAGAGTGAGAAGATTGGAAGACTGAAATTTTGAAGTGTCTGACTGTAAGTAGTGTTTCCACCTCTCAGATAATTTTTTGTGACTATACTCCACAGAGTCCCTCATTCTCATTGTTATTTTAGGTATGTGGTGAGCCCAACAGAATATAGCTTTTCCAGACTGATTCCAGTGAAGATGCAGAGGGAGGTAACATCATTTCACTTTTCTCACAAAATCATATAATGTCATCTGTAACACACACAAATCTTGCATGGTTTACCTAGCTAATCCAGCTGCAGCCAACTGCACTAGTTAGCAGGGGCAGCAGGTGTTCTCCCATGATCTCTTACCATGCTGGCTCCCTCTGCAATCCTATGGCCCGTTCTGACAAGGAATGGGGTAATGCTGCCTACTGGGGTTTGTTCCATCTGGTGACGCCTCTACATTATTATTCATTTATAATCTTTTCCCTGCCATATCACATGCTCTGTTGACTTACATTAAGCTAATTGATATTTTCTCATCTTTTGCAGTAACTATACCTTAAAACTATCAGAGCAATGCCTTAATGCTCAGGAGTATTTGAAACATTAATTCAGCATTAAAAGCCGCTCATTTTTTTCATATTAATATTTGAGTGAAGTGGAAAATCTGATTAATGAAAAGAAGAAAGACTGGGCTAATATGACCTGTCTGAGGTCATGCAGAGAGTCAGTAGTAGTTTCCATCTTGTACTCACCCCCAAGTACTGTTTTTCAGAAAAAAAACAAGATCTGGTTTCTGTTTCAGTTAACCAGTTTGTAAGTCTTGAAGTCTGCCCAACAGACAACCAGCAGCTTGGAAAAGATTAAATTGCCTGCCATGGCAATAATTCAGTTTTGGATATTTCTCTTTACTTATAGAAGTACTTCTGTAATTTTGTCCTGCAATTGTACACCTATCTTTTGTCTGTCTGTCCCCTTGATTCTTTTCCAAAACTCTCACTGGGGAGTTGCAGAAAACCAGTATACTCGACTGAGGGAAGACATACAGAGACAAAGGAACTGTTTTAAAACCTGTCTCTTCAGAGCACAGATGCCCTCCTTAGGCAGTCCAATGCTATTCTCCCCTACACAGGTTCCACACCTAGAATCTTCTATTGCCAAATATGTTTCAGGCCAGAAAAAGGGAGTTCCCCTTTTTGCTGAATAGCTTTCCTGTTACTCTATTCCTCTCCCCAGAAAGTACTATCAGACAACTGTCTTTGCATCCTTTCCTGTTGAAAGTAATTCCTTTTTAATAGAGGAATGAAATCAAGATCAGGGCCAAAGTGAATGGACATCATCAGACGCCTCCAGAGATAAGAAGCAAAAGTGCAACAGTTTTGAAGATCTAATTTTTAACTCAGGTGTCTATATTTCATCTAAGTCACATATGTTACTTTTTAATCTGTAAATCAGGGAGAATGGTACCGTTAACCTTGCGGAGGAACTATGTGATAAAATCATTAAGCATTATGAAACGCTCAAATGTAATGAAAAGCCATAAACGTATCTAAGGTTTTAGGTGAAAGGCTGGAGTTTTGAGTTTTCATTTTATTACTAGGAATATTTCATATTTCCTCTGGAATTTTAGGCCTATTAATTAAATTATTCAGGGATTTAGTATTTCTATCTCAAAAAGGAAATAATTGTCATCTATTCAGAGGAGTAGTAATTTTTTTTATGTTTTGAAAATTACATTGAAATCCTTAAATGGAAAATAACACTAATAAATACAGTACTTATTTAACTATCTCTTCAAAGTAAATATGTATCTACTGGGTGTTCCAAAGGAATCAAACTACTGGATGAATGTGCATTGAATACCCAGTGCTATAGATGACAGGATGGACCAAAGCACCTGTCATGGAAATAAGGTCTCTGCAGTTGCAGAGACATGTAAACCTGAAACTGCAGGTTTGGAGTATTGTTAAGGCAACGTTTTGATCCAAATAAGGAATTGACTTAAATCCTGCCATTTTGCTTTCTAGATTGCAACCCTAGACAATTCTCTGGCCTTACTGCCATTTTTTTACAGGTTTACCTTTTTGAAAGAAAAATTGTAGAACACCAGGGAAAATGACAGGAAAAATATAAGTCCTCATATTCCACAACATTTACAAAAAAGAATAACAATCTTGTCATAAAGAAGTCCGTAAAACACCGAGGGTGGAAATTAAATATAAAAAGAGTAATCCCACGTTATTTTAAATATTTTATAAAGAAATATAATATGTATTCTGGCACATAAAGCTATATCATCACCAAAACTACACACCACATGAATGTTTATTAAAAAAATCATATCAGAAAACAGTGTGGTTATTCATAACAGAATGCAATATAACTAGTTATGTCATCATCTAGGAAAAGCTTCCACATTTTCACCAATAGAAAAATCTTCTTTCTTAGAATAAGACAATAAAAAGCTCTCACATTATCATTATAATAATAAAGTCCTTAACTAACCTTAATTTTGCAGGAAACAAGAAAGAGAAATTTGAAAGCATGATAAGCACAGCTCAGGATGACATAATCTTCTTTCTGCAAAACATTCCACTCTTAACAGGGCCTGGACCATAATAAACCAATAGCAACAAGTAATTTCTTGGTAGAATCATAGAATCATAAAGGTTGGAAAAGACCTCTAAGATCATCGAGTCCAACCGTCAACCCGATACCGCCATACTCACTAAACCACGTCCCTAAGCGCCTCATTTACACCTCTTTTAAATACCTCCAGGGATGGTGACTCCACCACTTCCCTGGGCAGCCTGTTCCAAGGCCTGACCACTCTTTCAGTAAAGAAATTTCTCCTATTGTCCAACCTAAACCTCCCTTGGTGCAACTTGAGGCCATTTCCTCTCATCCTATCGCTAGTTCCTTGGGAGAAGACACCGACCCCCAACCTCACTATAACCTCCTTTCAGGTACTTGTAGAGCACGATGAGGTCTCCCCTCAGCTTCCTCTTCTCCAGGCTAAACAACCTCAGTTCCCTCAGCCGCTTCTCATCAGACTTGTGCTCCAGGCCCTTCACCAGCTTCGTTGCCCTTCTCTGGACACGCTCCAGCACCTCAATGTCCTTCTTGTAGTGAGGGGCCCAAAACTGAACACAGTACNGTCATAGAAGGAGATCAGGTTGGTCAAGCAGGACCTGCCTTTCATGAACCCGTGCTGGCTGGGCCTGATCCCTTGGTTGTCACGGACATGGCTTGTGAGCGGCCTCAAGATGAACCTTTCCATAATCTTCCCCAGCACCGAGGTCAGGCTGACCGGCCTGTAGTTCCCCGCATCCTCCTTCCGGCCCTTCTTGTAGATGGGCGTCACATTGGCAAGCCTCCAGGTACTTCTGTGGATTACAGGTGTGCAGTGGACAGATAGTTAAATGGCACCCCTTCTTCACAGAGATTGAGGGGCTTGTCTGCTTGTTTGTTTTTGCCATTACTGCTTGGGATTAAGTTGTGGATCTGGATGGAGTTGGCTTCTAGCTCTCAGAAGAAGGGGCAACAAATGAACCTCTAACCTTATACAGAGTCACTTAGACTAGGAGTAACACTGGGAGTTTTGGTTAGCTCAGACTGATACCATGTGCCCCTGATACAAACTCTCTGTCCCACTTTACCAAGGCTGCTTTGACATCAGTGGTAATGAAGATCTGGGTCTTGGCATTTAAATTCCTATGTTTGTCATTGTTTCAGAATGTATCATTCAACCTTTTGTCAATAAATTTATATTTTAATTTGAAATAGTCTATCACTGTAATTACCTTTGTGTTTGTATAACACTCAGCATGACTAGAGCCCAATACTGAGCAAGATGTGGAGTTAATAAAATATAAATAATAAATGCATATCAGAAAGATCATAGTGCTAAGTTCAAACCAAAAAAAGGGCTTCTCTTTCCTATGAATAGTTTTCCATTTCCTGTTTGTTCAGGGAAAGTACTAAGCTTATATTTTAGTCTGGTTGAAGGATTCAAACTGATTTAGAGGAGATTTGCTTTAGAGCAAGCAGACAGTGTCTATATTATGAGTTCTGTATTTTTTTTCCAGCTCCTTTCCTGCACAGCACATACTCATCAATCATATTGGGAAGCTGACTTATATTCTCCACACTTTACCACTAACTGGATTACAGAGCTGAAAATCTTACTCAAAGTTTAAAATGTGATAAAAGTAATCAAATTGTTCGAGTCAAATTCTAACTGTGGTGAATAGATGGCACTAATTACCTTTTCTTATTATGCTACAAATGTAGTTTACTCCATCTTTATTCATGAAGTAGTATCATATAGCCCACCAAGGGGACTGCAGCAGTATGTAATATTGGCATATTTGTTTTTCGTTCTTATTTTTCCTCTTCATCAGTATTCTGGAGGTGTGGTTTTAGTCTGAAATGTATTGCTTTGCGGGACTTTCTCATGTCTTGGTGTACTTAGTGCACCCTGCAGATTTCTGAAGTTGAACTTATATAAAAGAACTCGAAGAACTCCAATAATAAAAATAAGTGGCAGATTTACTGGGGGCAATTAGTTGTCTTTTTTTCCTTTAAATATAATTTTTAGAAAAGTGCAAGTGTACACAAGTAACATCCATAATATGGAGGTAATCAATCTGAGTTTGGGCTTAGGATGTTGCAGTCATTGTGAAGTTATACTAAACTTAGCAAGGTTAACTTTGCTTTATGTAGGAGTTATCAAGCTAGTAACAACAAAATCTACTAGTTCACAGCTAAAAGTATATCTCTGGCTCAGATGCCATTCTGTGAAGAAATTCTGTCAATAGCCTATATTTTGTATAGTTTATGGCCTAAATGTTTGGTTTGGGGTTTTTTTTTTTGACTACAAAACAGACAAGGAAAAAGCATTCCAGCTGTTTCCTTCCTTCTTCTCTTTGGAGAACCTTGCTTTCTTAGGAAAATGTCTTGAAAAATCATGGTCTTTCTGCAGCTGAAGTATTTGTTAAAGAAAGCTGACAAAGGATGAGGCTTCTGTGCAATTTCAGTACCACCTTTGTTTCCAGACATGCATTTTATCTGATCTTCATGCAGTATTCAGAGACATCAAGTGCTTATATTTTGAATGTACTACTGCAACAGTTTTGCTACATTTAGGGAGGAAATGGGAGAGGATGACAGAAAGCATTGTGCCACCTCTCCTCTCTGCAGAAAAGCAGACAGAATTCTTGCTCATGTCCCTGAGTGTGTTGCCCTTACTGTTAGGATAATCCCTCAGGTATAAAGGTTAGGAAACAAAACTTTATGTAAAGGAGGTTTCATCTGAGTATGTTACCCCTATAATTTCACTGGTACTGGGGCACAAAGGATGAGTGATTCAGAGAATTTGCACTATGACCTTTCTCCCATGCTCACATGGAAAACAGACAGCTTTAGCAGGGAAAGTCATAAAATTTACAAGATCAGACTATCAGATTCGTTTAGAGCTTGATTTTCAGATAATAGATGACTACTAGCAAGAGGATAATAAAGCCCACTGTTCCTCCTTTTTGTCTTTAAAAATAAAAATTACTAAACTCCATCATTTTATGCATAAATCCAGAAATTGCTATGTTGGAGGCTTCCAGCTAGATACCATTAACCATTTCAAGGTGACTGCTCATCTCCTGTTTTACATGACTGTCCTGATTTCATCTGCGATAGAGTTAATTTTCTTCTTGGTAGCTGGTATAGTGCTGTGTTTTGGATTTAGTATGAGAATAATGTTCATAACACACTGATGGTTTAGTTGTTGCTAAGTACTGCTTACACTAAGTCAAGGACTTCTCAGCTTCTCCTACCGCTCTGCCAGTGAGGAGGCTGGAGGTGCACAAGAAGCTGGGAGGGGATATAGCCAGGTCAGCTGACCCCAACTGACCAAAGGGATATTCCATACCATATGACGTCATGCTGAACAAAAACTGGGGAGGTTGACCTGGCGGGGTGTGGGGCTGCTGCTCGGGAACTGGCTGGACATCAGTCAGTGGGTGGTGAGCAATTGCATTGTGCATCACTTGTTTTGTATTTTTTTTTATCATTATTGTTATTTCCCCTTCCTTGTCTGTCCTATTAGATGGTCTTTATCTCAATCCATGAGTTTTACCTTTTTTTTCAATTCTCTCTCCCAACCCACTGAAGGGGGGATGAGCGAACCGTTGTGTGGTGCTTAGTTGCTGGCTAAGGTTAAACCATGACAGTCCTTGCTCTGCCTAATGAACAAGGGAAAAAAGAAACAAATTCACCTTTCAGATGAAATCTCACCTATACATTTAAGCAATTGAGCCAACAAACAAATTAACATTTTAAAATAATTAACCTCAACATTCAAAAAGAAAAGCAAAACTTTGACCAATGCTATATGATTTGTGCCAACCTTTGAGTGATATTATCCAAGATGCTCTTTTTGTTTTTATAAATTTTGTTAAGAAAATGACACTCAAGAAAGAAAACATATGTGAGAGTCAATTCCTATCTGAATAACAACTACCTGCTTCTTACGTACGGGCTTTGGGTCCAGCTAGTACTATAGCAGGAAAAAGGCACAGATCTTACCGATTTCTTTGGAAATTTCATTTAAGGCTTGGTTGCTTACATATGGAAAGTCCAACCATTAGCAGACTTTGCTGTGGTACTGATGTATTTTCAAGGTTTCAGAGCCTGGTGACAATACTGCAAAGAGAAAAAAAATTTCCTTGCAGCTTGGAGAAGATTCGGATGAGAGTTTTAGAGCAACACTGTGATGGAAAACACTTTCATTAATTCTGAGGCTTCAATTCCCTCTGATACTACCTTCTTCTACCTGAAGACAAGAACGTGGTCAGGCTGACACAGCTGGACTGGAAAGTACTTTCTCGTTCCCCCAAAGGATTCTGAGTGTTGGATCTTGAGCTACCTTTGCTGATAATTGCTCCATGACAATAAATAATATTTTAAAGAAAAACATCTTAAATTTCTTTACAAACTCAGTGTAGAAACTACTTCAGCCACTGCTGAAATGCAAAAGAGTACATTTTAAATATATTTCCAGAGTAGCTGAAAATGAACTAGAATAATCCTGTGCAGTCATCAGTTTGGTTTCTAATGAGAATTCTCTTCCATGTGTTTTTCAGGGGTTATATAGTATCATGGAATCATAGAATCATTTAGTTTGGAAAAGACCTTTAAGATCATTGAGTCCAACTGTAAACGTAACACTGCCAAGTCCACCACTAAATCATGTCCCTAAGCACCACATCTACCCCTCTTTTAAATACTTCCAGGCACCGTGACAGCCACTTCCCTGGGCAGCCTGTTCCAAGGCCTGGCCACTCTTTCAGTAAAGAATTTTTTCCTAACGTTCAATGTAAACCTCCCCTGGTGCAACTTGAGGCCATTTCCTCTCATCCTATCACTTGCTGCTTAAGAAAAGAGACTGACACCCACCTCACTACAATCTNAGAATGCTGTGGGAAATGGTGTCCAAGGCTTTACTAAAGTCTAGATAGACAACATTGACAGCCTTTCCCTCATCCACTAAGCAGGTCACCTTGTCATAGAAGGAGATCAGGTTGGTCAAGCAAGACCTGCCTTTCATAAACCCATCCTGACTGAGCCTGATCCAGTACGTGTCGCGTGATGGCACTCAAGATGATCTGCTCCATAACATTCCCTGGCACCGCAGGTCTGTAGTTCCCTGGATCCTCCTTCTGGCCCTTCCTGTATATGGGTGTCACATTTGCTAACCTCCAGCCAACTGGGACCTCCCCAGTTAGCCAGGACTGCTGATAAAGGATTGAAAGTGGTGTTGTGAGCACTTCTGCCAGCTCCCTCAGTACACTTGGGTGGATCCTGCATGGCCTCATAGACTTGTGCATGTGTAGGTGGTGTAGCAGGTTGCTAGCCATTTCCTCTTGGATTATGGGGGCTTCATTCTTCTTCCCATCCCTGTCTTCCAGCTCAGGGGGCTGAGTACCTGGAGAACCACTGCTCTTACTATTAAATGCTGAGGCAAAGAAGGCATTAAGTGCCCCATCCTTTCCTCATCCTTTGTCACTCTGTTTTGCCCTGCATCCAGTAAAGGATGGAGATTCTCCTTAACCTTCTTTTTATTGCTAATGTATTTATAGAAATATTTTTTATTGTCTTTTATGTCAGTAGCCTGATTAAATTCTAGCTGGGTTTTGGCCTTTCCAATTTTCTCCCTGCATAACCTCATGACATCCTTGTAGTCCTCCTGAGTTGCCTGCGCCTTCTTCCAAAAGTAATAAACTCTCCTTTTTTGCCTGACTTCCAGCCAAAGCTCTCTGTAGAGCCTGCCGGTCTTCTTCCCCACTGGCTTATCTTTCTGCACATGGGGGCAGCCTGCTCTTGTGCCTTTAAGATTTCCTTCTTGAAGAATGTCCAGCCTTCCTGGACTGCTTTGCCCTTCAGGACTGCCTCCCAAGGGGCTCTGTCAAGCAGGTCCCCCAAAAGGCCAAAATCTGCCCTCCGGAAGTCCAAGGCAGCAGTTGTGCTGATCCTCCTCCTTACTTCTCCAAGAATCGAAAAGTCTATCATTTTGTCATCTCTATGCCCAAGACAGCCTCCAACTGTCACATCACCCACAAGTCCTTCTCTGTTCACAAACAAGAGGTCCAGTAGGGCGCCTTCCCTAGTTGGCTCACTCACCAGCTGTGTCAGGAATTTAATCTTTCACACACTCCAGGAACCTCCTAGACTGTTTCCCCTCCACTGTATTGTATTTCCAGAAGACATCTGGTAAGTCCTCCATGAGAACAAGGGCTAGCGATTGTGAGACTTCTCCGAGCTGCTTCTGGAATATTTAAGCTGCCTTGTCATCCTGGCTGGGTGGTCTGTAACAGACTCCCACCGTGACATCTGCCTTGTTGGCTTTTCCCCTGATTCTTACCCATAAACACTCAGCCCTATCATCACCATCAGTATATACTAGGTGCATGAGGCACAATATCTAGGTTTTGTTGGTCTAATACAAAGCAACACAGAAAAAGGAGAATGATCACCATCTAAGGGTAAATCTACCAATTATTAATACTAATGCAATATTAGAAATTATTGGAAAGTGGATCATGACTTTGACAGAGATAGAAACATTTCATCAAGGAACGGAGGCAGTGCTCTAGAAGAAAAGACTTTGCAATTGACAAGATTAATGGAGATGCAATTTTGCCTGGAATGGTAAAGATAACATTAATTAAAATCACACTTACTCTTGTACATGCAGAAGTAGTTTTTAATTGCTTAAAAAATGTTTGTAATTTTAGATCTGCATAATAACAGAGTATTATTTGAAATAATTTTAGTATAGCTTCTCAGCATGAAGAACTTCTTGAAACTGCTGTTGTTAATGTCTGGGAAAATATCAAAAATGACAGAGAAAAAGCCATTGAAACAACAAATATCTTGCAGAGTGTTAGCCATAGAACTTCAAACGTATTGTCTGACTGCTAGAGCAAGACAGTGTTGTTTCCTAAGACTGAGTAATCATTAAATATATGGATTCTCAGTTGAAAAAAACCCCATAATTTTTGACATTACCCCAAATATTTTTGTTTCTCTTGAGGAAACAATTTAAGATGCAGTTAAGATGGCTTATTCTTTTCTGTGACTTGCTGCCTCCAAGGGAATATCAACATTTCTAATAGTTGTTGACTGCTAACTAACTAACTGAGTAGTGCTACCTGTAGTAGTCAACTTAATGCTTGATTACCTTTAAGACAAGAACGAATCTACATTTGGATTATATGTGTATACTTACATACTATATTAAAAATATACTACAAGAACATTTTTTGTGGCAATGTATCACCCTTTGTACCTGACAGTATAAACCTTCACTTTTGGGAAATATTACTGAATTGACAAACTAATGGGGGAAAAAGGAATATCTTCCAGATTCTAGCTAATTGCTCACAATACTCTACAGTAAAAAACCAGAGCTGTAGCCACTTGATCTTGAAGTTTTGTTAATAGAAGGTTACTATATTTTTTCACTCATCTCCAGAAGAATTTCAGCGTTATCAGATTTATTTCATATTGTGAATGTATACAGCAATACTGAGGACAATGACACAATGTTTATCTTCATATTACACAGTTCGAAGGATCTTGAAATATTTTCCATGCTTTAAAAGGTTGTTTTTTTTTTTATGGGGGTAGAGGGGGTACATTAGGAATGTATTACATATTTGGGTGCTATTACTTAGGTTCTTTAGGGATTGTTAAGATAGGTTGATGTATTTTGTGTCTTCAGTAGTATTTCAGTGAATGAACAGAATTTGTATTTGTCAGAGTGTCCTAAATGTTGTGATTTTTCTGATATTGTCTTAGAAATGAGATATATCTGGTCTTGTATTTGCTGAATTTTATGACAAATGCATTTGTTGAAAGAGAAATTACGACAAAGAGTGGATGTCATTAGATGATCATAAATGACAGCTCATCTAAAAGCACACCAAAACAGAAAAAAACGGGCAGGGTTGTGAACTCAGTGGTAAACAGCAGTTTCCAAAATGTGACTTTGTGTTTTGATTTGTATAAACCTAATTCATAATGCCAGACTAGACCCCCTCACTCTTAAACAAAATGACTTTATAGAAAACCATAAGGATTGCTGAAGGTTTGAAGACCAGATAAAAAGCTAGATAAGGAATGTTTGTATGAAAGACATTTTGTAGTAAAAGATTCAAAAAGAGAATGTCTACAAGTCTCATATCTTCATATTAGATTAGATCCATTTTAAGTCATACTTCTATCAATTTCTTAAAACTTTTAATTTTCTTTCTGTTCATGATTATCTAACACAGCAGGAAAATTAATATTTTTTCCTAAGGTACATGGAGTTACAGAAATTTTAAATATATTGTTACTGTCATGACAGAGCTTAAAATGAAAAATAATTTCACTGTAAGGGACTTCATAAATGACCATATTACATGTAATGTACTATATTAATTATACGATGTGTTATTCTTATGTAAATTATTTAATTTTGTTATTTACAAAATAAGTACGGCTTGAATGATACAAATGCAGCTTATGATAATATAATTAGGTGTATGTTACAGAAATTTTTATTTTCCTAAAAGAACCTGACAAATTAAACTGTTTAGGTGATTGTCACTTCATTTTCCCCAACATTGGACACTTTTAAGATTCAGATGGATGGGGTGCTGGGCCATCTTGCCTAGACCATTTTTTTGCTAAGAAAGGTTGGACCAGATGATCCTTGAGGTCCCTTCCAACCTGGTATTCTATGATTCTATGATTCTGTGATTTCATTCAGGGAATGCGGTCACCCTGCCTGTACCATACACTTCAAAAGGAAAAAAATTTGAACCTCCTGTAACACTTTGCGTTTTGAATAGCAAGAAGGCAGAGCTGAAACTTATAACAAAAAATTGGGTAATGTAAGGAGAAGAAAGGGATCTGCATCTGTCTCTCAGGCAGGCTGCTCACCAGCAGCCTGTTCTGTCACAGTGCTCTGCTGGGTGTTACCTTGGAACCCCATGCTTCTAAAGGGTCAGGAACAGGTAAGATCAGCTGTGCTGTCTACTAAAGTAAGTACTAAACCTGTGAGTATCTGTAGTCTGAAATGTTAGGAAAATGCATGTGACAAGATAGCTTGTGGTAGATGATGTCATTTATTTACAAGAATGCAGCAAAAGTCATCAAATCCCATAAGAAATTTTCCCTCAGCTTTAAATCACTTCTCTGCAAGAATTACCTGATAAAAAATTATGATAAATATGATTGTTGTCTGAAGAGGTGATATGTTAAAATTACATTCACCAGTGTGGCTCTACTTTTCATATTGTTTTCAGATATATTCATTTTTTCATATACTTCAATATCTGCAAGGAAAAAAAATTAAAAACCTCTTCCTTGAGGATGCCTGGTGTTTTTGTGTTTCTTTCCATGGAAGAAGCTTTCTGTCTTTTTTCTTTCACTAGTGACAGTGAAAGAAATATCATGCAAGTCAAAATTGGGATTTCACAGCTGACCCGAGCTTTTAGGAAGTCTGTGTTCTCACTTTTAATTCAGTTTGCCTCTCCCATTATGAGAAATACTGGGTTTTTCTCTCAGCTTTGGCTCTTTTCCATTTTCTTGTATCTCTACACTCCTGTGTGAAGTATTTGTGGTCTTGTTTAGGCTACTGGCCTAAAGGACTGAGCCCTCTTTGGCTTTACCCTGTATAACATGTTTGTATGCAGACCTTTTCTGACCAGAAACAAAATAAAATGATCTAAAGGGACATTGCTCCCTTGAAGAATATCTCTAAACAGTAAATAAATCTTTTATATGATCCCTTTAGGCAGAGCAAACTGTGGTAGGAAGGTTCAGTTTATGTGACCCTTTGGACATTGAGCCTTTAAAAAGAAATGTTGTGACTTCATCATTGGCAGCATTTCCCAAGTCTTTTTGAATTTCTATCCTAAGATAAATCAGAGAATGCAGTGAAGAAAATCTTCCAGGGCTGGGGAAAGTCTGCAGGAAAACTTAGCGTACATTTCTTTAAGTGACAATACTTGACACACCTTGTCACCTACAAGGTGCCTCTTCTTTTTTGTCTTTTGTTCTGTTGCACAGCTGAGCCGATATGAAGCAAAAATGTCTGTTACAATAGAAATGAGAACTCTGCTTTTGGATGTTTGCAGGCACCCTTAGCATTGACCTTCTGCTCAACCTGCACAGACCTCTCAACAACTTCCTCACCTCTAGCAGTGAGAGTAAAATATTTGCTACCCACTGCTGCTTCTATTACCCTCAATGAAGTTAAAAATCACCATTTGATCTTTAGGTGCAGTATGCAATGTAATTTTTGTCATCTTTTTATAACATTCACTAGTCATTAAGTAGACGGCCTACAGGCTGAAATATGTAAATTAGCTAATTATCTGAGTACTGACATAAAATTTAGTATTAACTCTTGTCTTCTCTGTGAAAGCTGTCTGGCATTGTTAGCTCCAGACCTTCAGCGTCTTTAATTCAGTTATATTTCTGTGAACACATACTGCATAGGTCCCGAATGTTTTCTGTCTATCCTTCCTGTCATTATTTGCAGCTTTTCTAATCTGGGTCTTTTCAAGTGCTGCTCTTGGTATTAGCCGTAAGTTATTTATGGTGTTTTTAATGCCCTCTAGTGGTACTATTAACTTTTATTACGGTGGTACTCAACTATGCTACGCTGAGACCTTAACATCAAGATACATATGCATGGGGGCTTTCAGAGGACGCAAACACTATGGAGCAGCCTGTGCCATCACTGCCAGTTACTACACTGACTGTGACAGAGCTGCCACAGCCACCTACTAAGTTTGTGCCTAAGTATGTACCTGCAAACTTCCCAATCAGAAACACCCCCCCCTGTGCCCATCCCCCTGCAGGTTCCTTCCATGTAACCTTTCCAGGCTGGTGTCCCCCATCTTGCAGCGAGTCCTGTCCACTTACCCCTGTGGTGTGTATGGTGTGGCATATCCTCCCACAGATGCTTCTCACCTCACCCGTCTCGCCCCCATGAACAGAAAAGCAAGTTTGCCATGAATTTCATATGGTGCACATGCTTGTTTCAGGCCAGAGTCGCCAAATCTACCTGTGTGCAGGTTCTTAGAGAAGCCAGGCATCATGCAAGAGGCAGGACCACTTTACCCTTCCTCCAGGGTTTTTCTGTTTGAACCGGTGTATATGCCATTAATTATATGAATGCTACAGTCTAATACATTGGATATCTCTCTGTACATCTCAGGAGCTCAGCATTTGCATTTCTTGTGATAGCTGCTGCTTTTGTTACAGATGTAGTGTCTGGAATGAAATGCAAAAATGTGAATCTAGAGCTGAGTTCCTATATATGAACAGATGTACTCTCAGAAATACTGAAATAACTATGTATAGAGGAATAAAAGAAGTAGACTGGAAGAAAGAAAAGGTTATGAACTCAGAATGACTTGAGCTTCATTCCTGACCCTTATGGTGTGTCTGTGACAAAGTATAAACATCAGATTGTTATTATATTCTGTGTTTCTGGGCTTCAGTGATTTGTGGATTAAGACAGTTCAGTCCTGGAGGTAGGGTTTATCTATACACATTTCCTTTATATTTTGACTTCATTTTAAAAATGAAATATTTATAAACTTAATGTTTTTATTTTTTCAGTTTTTTAATAAAATTATGATCTACCTGAGAAGAAAAACAGTAAAAAGAAAATTTTAACATTTTTTTTCTCAAAAGGAGAGATAAAGCTTCAATCTTTAAAATTTTGCTCTGATTTATCGAAAGTTTAATAACGAGTGAAACAAACATTTCTTGTTTAAATTCAAAATTTTTGCATGATGTTAAGGCCTGTGAGACAGTGACTTGCAAGGTAAGAAAAAAAGTGACAGAAGAAGGATGGACAAGAAAAAATACTAGCATATAAGGTGGACACATACTCATATAAAATGAACAGTTAGATGGTTTTGTATGAAATATAGAGGTATTAAGTGCCACATAAAAGAGAGGTCAGAGGAAAATTCTGTTGCTAAAATTGAGAAGCAAATGATGAAATTTCTTTTTTATTAAGATGTGAATTGAAGCTTAAGGAGGGCCAAGAGGGGAAATCCTGGAGCAAAAGGAGGTCATTTGCAATTTAAATAATCTATCAATGATTTAAAACATGAAAGGGATACCAGGGTGTGGAATACAAGAGCTGAAGTTGAGAAAAGGATTAAGTTACTGTTGTGATATATTTTAAGATGTAATGAAACACTTTGGTGGACTTCAGCTGATGAATAGTTGTTAGAGCAAATTGTATGTTAAATATTTGGATAACTGTTAAAATGTCAGCTTATGGAGGAATGAAATCTATCTCTGACAATATAAATATTTTTCTTCTTTTATTCTAAAAAAATTTTCAGACCAAAAAGTGAAGTATTAATGAGCTATAACTTTGCCAAGCAGTAAATAACTTTTCTGTTAAAGTTATTTAAAATTTCTGTTAAAAGTATCTTACAGTAAAATTTCTGTTAAAAGTATCTTTTTCACTACAAGTACTGAAGTGGTAATCACATTGTTTTATAACAATATTAATAGTTGTAGTTTTTAAACCATTACTGTAACATTACTTTCTAATTTGCAAATACTTGTCTAGTGTTTATTGTTTTCTTTAATATCTGTAGTGTTTCCTATGCAACATTCTTACAGTTTGTCTTATAACTTCTTTATATAGAAATCTAATCATAGACTGACAGCATAATTGCCAAGTATATGGATGATCTACATTTTACAACTTTATTAGTTTTTTAATCTCACTAGTAAATTTTGACTGTGTTTTTTGGGTAAATTTAGTCTAGACAACATCATCTTTCCAGAGCGTAATTACAATGTGCTAGATGAAAGACTATATACAGGTAGTAAACAGCTAAACACCATTATATATGCAGATGAGTAAGTGTAGCTAAGCAAAAATAACACAAGGTCTTCTCATAGCAAAACCAGATAAAATAATGAATACAGGAAATAAAGACTACTGTTTCAGGATCAAGACTTCAGAGTTACATGACAAATTAATATTTCAGCTTTGTGCTTTCTGTAAGTTTGAAGTTTTCATAGAAAGAACAATCCTGAAGCATGAACTGAGTGTAATTAGTTATGTTTTATTTTCTTACATGTGTAGATTAATGAAAACAGCAACCTTCAGTTTGAATAAACAATCCCATGCATTGTTATAGGTGTCCAATCTGCTGATATAAAAGTTATATAAATAGTAACTTAGCAGACATTTGTAAGTGTGTTTGAAGAAAAAGTAAGGTTTTCATAACATGAAAATAGACCTTAATTTCTAGAACGAATGAATTCTAAGCAGAGCTTCAACATTTACTAGCATTAGAAACTGAGAAAAAAAGTAAGGAGGAATTGTTAGAGGACTCTCAACAGCTAAGCTCCAAAGTAAATGTACAGTTCAGTGATGCATTGGACTCATCCTTTAGTTTCAGGTTGCAACAACAGTAGATAAGATTGTAGACATGAATAGCAATAAATCAGCAGGATCAAAAGGTTTTCAACTAGGACTTCCAAAAGAAAACAAATATGACATTGCTGAACAATTAGCTGTGATTCGTAGGTAACCATTTTAACTAGCTTTGGTACTTGGCTAATGGGGAGTTACAATCTTTGAAAAGAGATCCAAAGGAACTCACAGAACTACAGACACTAACTCTCATTTTCGTGTTGAGTAAATCTTTTGAAATGTTAGAAAATGGTCACATTAATAAATATATGGATAAACATGGTACAGTGGGGAGGAGTTAATCTGGCTTTTGTAAAAGGGAGACATATTTCACATTCATTTGTTGTATGAATAAATCACTTGAGCACATAGACAAATTTGATATGGTTGGTACAGTATGCACACATTTGCAAAAATCTGTTGAAAAAGTCCCTCATCAAGGCTGTTAGAGAGACCAAGCTACCATGAGATTACAGGGAAGATTCCTTCATGAAATTTCTACTGTCCAAAAGAGGAAAAACAAAAGACTACTGTTAACAAAAAATACAGTCAGTGTTGTGAAGTCCCTGGTGTTGCACATATTGTTTACTGTGCATCGTTCCACTATAAAATTACAGAAGAGTAAAACTCACTGTTCTACTGAGCTATGATCATCAGAATTAAAAATGGTACTGGCAAAGGTAACTTTGATAACGAACCATAGAGAATGGCTTCTATACAAGGGGAGGTTTTATAAGCGAGGTTATTCAAATTTGGAAAAGAGATGACTAAGGACTGTATAATTGAAATATATGAAGTCATGAATGGCAGGGAGAAAGTGATTTAGGAGCTGTTATTCACCATTCATAACACAAAAGCCAGCAAGCACCCAAGTAAATTGGCGGAAGTGTAAATTGCCTTTCATATAATACATAATTAAATTGTGTAACTCATTGCCGCAGGATGTTTTGGATGCCAAAATATAAATCAGTTCAAAAAGCAGTTAGCTGAATGAATGGAAGAAAGTCCCATTAAGGGCTATTAAATACAAAGATGTGGATATAACCCTAAACCCTCATATTTTGAAAAGGAGTCTTCATTGAGAGAAGTGCCTAACTATGCTTTTTCTTTACCTATATACCCCTACAAAAATCCAGTCCTGACCAGTATGGGAGATGAGATTCTGGGCACTAGGGACCTTTGTTCTGACCTAGCATGGATAGTCTTGTCATAATCCCTCCTTTTTACCCCTGAGGAGGATTCAGGGCTGTGAATGAAAAAAACAGGTGTATGCAAAGCAGTCCTATGACAGGACAAGGGGATCGTCTGCAAGTGTTTCATGGGAAAATAAATGAGAGGCAGTACAAGGCAAGGATATTTTATCCAGATCTATTTGTGTCCCTATCCTGTGCACAATATAGATATAATTAGCTCGAACCTTATATTGGATTTCAAATTCTATAACATTCAATTAAAATTTTCAATAAAGTTTAAGCACAATGAAATAAATTAGTTGTCATAACTATTTTTATGGCGGCAAACCTCTACATGCTTCATTCCAATTGGGAAATCAAGCACGTTACAGAAATACTACAAGGAGAGCTATTGTTCTATTTTTCATGTGATGTTTCTCTACTCAGATGTGACACCTCCTGGACAAAACCAGTGACTCTAATTAGGGGTAAATATAGCCTTTTTTATTTTTCCTTTTTTTTTTCTTTTTTTCTTGGGGTGGGGAGCCCTTTCTTTTTCTATGTTATTTTATTTCCATTTGAAAGAAAGGTCTTTGAATAGATTCCTTGTAATCAGGTATTTTTAAGGGCTACAGCTAGCACTGAGAAAGTGAAGCTTTGGAGTAGTTTTCTCATTACTTTTTTTTTTTCCCCTTTTCAACATTGTGTAGAAAGAAACCCTTCTTTTCAGTCATTTCTTTAATGACCTTTGTCACCAGTCTTCGAACTGAGCTGAAGACTTTCTGTGAGGGTTTTTGCCATTCATGCACAGAAGTCTCTGATGTAAATGCTAAGGAGAAGCTTTAATTGATATGCTTAAAATAATTAGAAAGCAACAGAGCTCAGCAGGGTTGTTTAGGACTAAAGGCTAACAAGGAACCAAATCCCCAGACAACGATGTGATCATTAGGAAAACTCAGAGATAAAACATGACATTTTGGAGAGCTAAGATGTGTAAGTCAAAGTATTGCAAAGAAAATAAAGAAAAAAAAAAAACTTGCAGAAATAGTGCTGTGGAAATTAAGCAGAATTTTTGCTTCTGTGAGCATATATGTCCTCTATTTAAAGTATAATATTTTAATATTGCTTATGGCTGTGACAATCTTTATAGGTACAGTTATTTGAGACATTCTTGTGAAGCTCTTATATATAGTACTTAAAGAGCAATACTCTGTTTTTGATACCTGATTTTTTTTGTTTTCTTTTTTTTAATGCAGAAATGTATTTTCATTAGTTCACCTTAATAGTCATTTATTCAGCTGATAACATCAGAGTGCTAGGGTCAAGTTTGTCAGCTCTTTGGAATATCTGAAAACACATTTAGGATAAAGACCAGTATAAGTTGTCGATGAATCATCTCCTTAGAATATGAATATTACTACAGTATGTCCAGTTTATGTCACTCACATTATGAAAGAGGATCAGAACTTCTCTCCCTTCAACCTTCCAACTGAAATGTATTGTCTGCTTGAGAGTTTAGAATAAGTAGCATTCAATTTGCAAATAAATTAATATAAGTTTTAGGAAGGGAATGTGTGTATTAAACAGTGAACTGACTATCTGCAACTATAGTTGGTTTGTCCTGCTTGAATCCAGCAGTTTCCTTTTTTTTTTTTGATTCTATGTAGAAGCAAAATAATTCTGCAGACAGTTTGTCTTTCTTGCCATTTTACATGTTCTCCCTAATAGGTCACAAATAGCTTTATATTCAATATCCCACTGTTATTAATTTTAAAGCAGTGTATTGAGAGTGTAGTAAATTACTAATGAGTCTTGCTAAAGTCTTGAGATAACAATGATTACATGTCCAAGACTAGAAAATATGCTTCATTGGCTTTTGTATTTTTCTTACAGATAAAAGGACTGTACCAATTACACTGTACATTCCCATGCTAATGACATTAGCTGGAACTGTGCATCATGACTCTACCAGTGCACGCATGTGGGGGACAATGCTCTTTCTACGGCACAATTGTGGTGGGTGACACGCATCCAGCACCCGAATTACTGAACGTCAGCTTTGGAGCCAGGGCAGAGGCAAAGCAGAATTCGTGGGTAAGGGTGTGAGCAGAGGTAAAACTGGGAGGTAGGAAAAGGAGTGGGCTGTTTGATTTCCACATAACAATGCTTTCTTAACTGATGCTGGAACTCATATTCGTATAATGAATAACAGTGTATTGTTCCTTAGTAACGTTCTCCTCCGTTTAGTGAAAGATAGTACAGGCATTTTCTTCTCTCATCTGCTTTTAGCAGCAGTAGCAGTGGTAGCCTTGACTTAAGCCATACTTTTAAGGATGTGCTTTCTGACTTTCTAAAACTCTCTGAAAAGATATACCTGGTGTTGTAAAAACTGATGAAATAAGACTTAATGTGATTTTCACCAGTATTAACTGATATTATTGTGGTGTTCTATAGAATAGGGAACAAAAGAAAGCTTATTTTATAAGAACTTGAGTATCACCCAAATAATTCTATGGTAAGAAGAACTCAAACATTCATTATTTATTTTTTTTATTTGTTAAATAGAAAGGTATTATTATTGTTATCCTTATTATTACTACAATTATTATTTGTGTGGATCAGCTATTCATAAGAAGAGAGCACAGAGATACATAAAGTTTTGGAAATGACAAGAGCAAAATTCAAGTTTTTGAAATATATAAAAAATGAGATGTTGAGTGAAGTGTGTAGATGAGGATGTGAAGAACTGTAAAAATAGGTACATCTTAAATCTAGACCATATGAAGTTGAAATAGAAAATAAAAAGTGAAAAAACCTTGGAAAGAAGAAAGCTGCTCCTAGAATTCATTTGGAAAAAGCAAATACAAGTGTCCTGGTGAAATGTGCATGTTCTCATTTGGTTGGAAATACTTTTCTGCAGTTTAAAAGGGCTATTGAGAGAATAGTTGCAGAACAGAATCTCAACAAATAAGATATAAAACACTTAGAAAACAACAAGAAGATGAGAGTATCTGACACGGAGCAGTATCTGACATGACTAGTATCTGACGTGTCAAAAAATGGAAATTTCTTTCTGCTAAAAGGTAACAGACTTTGTACATAAGGGGAGCATTAGATGTCATACCATCTTGATATTAAGTCTAACAATATTATCTTCCATGATATCTTTCTAAATAAATAAGAAAATACTACTTTGTATGTGTTTGAGGATCACAATTCTGACAGAGTATTCACGTTTATTGGTAGTTCACAGCTAGAAAGGAAGGAGGCGCTGGACAGGATATCAGAGGGATCTGTCCTATCTTCAGTCCTACTCAGTGTTTTATCAGCCAGGATGATGGAGTGGAAAACCTGCTTGTTAAATTGGTAGGATGGACTGTAGGAATCAAAATGTTCTTAAATCAGAAGAATTAATCTTAAATACTTGGATGAAACTCAGGCCAACACTTACTCAGAAATAATGAAGTGCGCAAATACAGACTTGTGAGAAACTGATCAGCTTTGTAGAAAGGATTAAAGGATCATGATGAATATAACCAATCATATAGTTGCAAAACACAAAGACAAATCTGCAAGGCAAGTGCGGTAATTCTCCTCTCCTCCATTGCCATAAGATTTCAGAGCAATATTGTATCTGGTTTTTGTCACTGCACCTTGAGAGAGGTGTGACTCAACTGGAGTTAGTCCAGAGTAGGACACTGAAAAGAATAAATAGTTGAAAAATCAAGTCCTGTTAAGAAGCACTGAGCATCTTAGGTCAAAAAGGCAAAGCCCTAAGGGAAAGGATGAAGGGGGAATAAGTCTTCAGGTACAGTGGTGGGAAGGTTCCTTTGCCTTTGCTAAGAGATGCAGCCAGGGCAGGGTAGACAAAACTTTGTAAGGAATAACATAGACATTACAGGTCCTGCTTTTGAACATGGATGTGTACCTTTCAAGATCTTCAAACCTGTATTGCAGTAATCCTATGATTTAGACTGCTGAATTTTACTAGTTAATTGCACCTATTCTCTAGTCACTTTCTGGGGTAAGGAATGTGTATGTTTTGAGGGAGTACATGGAAGGAGGGGGTTATTTATATGAAGACAGGATTAGAGGATGGAGTTTTTACAGTGTGATGAAAAATATCAGCTATAGGAGAGGCATCAGCAACAAATGTTTCATGTACATTGAAGGCTATGGTCTCACCACAGTGTTTTGGAAAGTCTTTGAACTGTGTTGAATGGAAAAATAAAAGGAAAATAAATAAAATCAGTATGTTAGCACCTACAGTCTCTTTCCAGAGAAACAGTGGTTATATCTTTCTGTCCTGCAGTGTTTTCTGAATCTAAGTGTATTGCTTTATTTGTCTCAGATGTCTGGTAAGGAAGCAGGTTGTAATAAATAGGAGGATATGAATGGCTTTTGCAAAAATGGCTTAGGAAAGAAAAGGTGTTTTCTTTTTTTTTTTTTTTGTTTATCTGCCTATTTCATTATCTTAAATTTAATCTTAAATTTAACTCTTTATTCAATACCTCATTAAAAATTTGTAACTGTTCTTTCTTTTTATCAGGAGTTAATAGCATCCTTCTATGTATAAACTATTCTCAGAAATATATGCTATCTTCTAAGCACCCTAATTTAGTTGAATATGACAGTAAAAATCTGTTGGCATTGTTAATGACTCATGTTCTTTTAAGAGAGGAGATGTTTGAAGTTGACTTAAATATAATAATTTCAACATTAAATGGTATGAGCAGCACTAAGCATAATATTTTGGAGTGTCCTGAAGAGGCTTCTGTTGTAATATTAATAACTTTTTTTTTCAATTATCTTGTTCTTTGAAAGTGCTTTTCATTTCCTTCCTTCCTTCTTTCCAGTATATTGGGTTACAAAATCATTTCTTGAAAATATTCCTATATTCCTCTATGATAGAGAAGCGTATTTTACCATAACTTTTACTTGATGAAGATGTGTTGTATTATCACCAATAAGTGTCAAATATATATTAACTTCTATTACAATAGTTTCAAATAGCAGTCTGGAATTCTTAAATTTAGAACAAGATCCCATTTTGGCAGGAACTTGGCATATAACTTTAGCCTCCAAATGTGGAGGTATTTCCTTCTCTTTGACTACAGAGGAATCCTAAAGTGACCAAGCTCTGAACTTAAGCATTTCCATCAAGTGTTTAAATTTAATTGAATGAATCTAAGTCAGAATAAGGCTATGGTAATCTCTGAAATGCTCACACTATAAACAGATAAAAGAAAAAAGAGTATCTTGCAGTAAAATAGACTGGGAAAAGAGTTACAAAAGAAAGGTGTGTTCCATGTAATACAGGTAGAAATTAGAACCCAGACCTACTTTAAAAATAGGGACATATAGCACATAACAGGTGAACCATTATTATTATTTGACATATCTTCCTTTTTGCTATGCAAATCAACCATGGAAAATAATCTTTTTTTAATTAAAGAAGGAAAAAAAAGTTGAAGATGCAGTTTTAGAGGACAGCTGTATATACCTTTCATGTGATCTAACCCATCATAGTACACCACTTTAAACCTGTCAAACTTTTTGAATACTGTTAGCTCTGTTAGACATATCCTGGAATGGCTGATCTAATGTGGTATTGTGCAGTGCAGTAGTTCAGGTCAGGAGATATAATGCATATACCAAGAAATACAAGATCATTCTCTGCTTTCTTTCTTTTTTTTTTTTAATGTTAAAAAACAAAACTTAATTAAAGTAAAAGTGACAGCAAAGAGAAGTGTAAAGGCTAGACATACCCGTTGTTTAATTGTCACTGATGACACCTAGACTATATGCTCTCTTTTACTAGTATGCAGAGAAACTAGCATTTTTCTGTTTGGACACTGCAACAAGATACAACAGCAGGTGAAAAGGATGCAGTGAAGAACTTCTGGCTGACTGTGTTTGCTGGATCTAAACTAATTTCTCTTCTGCTAGTCCAACTGCCCTTTATTTTGCAGGTTGTTTTCTTCTTCCTTCTCTCCGCCTTTGCTGTCTATCCTTTGCACCTAAGGTTTGCAAATGCATCAGCTTTTCTTGGTATCCAAGGAGAATCATCCAGAGGAAAGGATCTCCATTGCTCTAATAAAAACTCTTAAAACATAGCCCATGCACACAAGCAAGAAAACAGATGAGTCTTGAATTGCACTCTGAAGTCCCATGTAGCCTAATTTAGAGGTAGGCAGTAGTTTTGATGGATCTTGTAGAAATATTCTTTCAGTGGCTTTCATAGATATGATCAACATGTTAAGACTGTTGTTTTAAGACCTCCAGTTGACATAATCTTTTATGGCAATGGCAAATAGATGGAAGTAAGAGGTGTTTTTTATCCATAAAATATTTGTGCTTTGTTTTTCATTGTCAGTATACTGGGTCCTGAGTATTGGTAATAAATTCCCACAAGAATTTTAAAGAAAATATATACCAGACAGAACATGATGACACACTGCTGTGGTCAGACTTAAAGAGAAAGGAAGATGTATACCAGCTAAGAAACAAGACCTGTAGATGATTTGTGTTTTACTGACAATTGGACTGATTTCTTTGAAGAGACATGACTGACTTTTGACTTAACTCATAGTGATTTATACAGGCACAGTGTCAACTTCCTAGATCCAGAAAGGCAATGTTTGTTACAAGACTTACAATGCAGGTGAGCTGAGGAAAGGTGTTGTTTATTGTAACGTTTTTTTTTTTTCTAGGTCCAAGATACAGTGAATTTGAGTTATGCAACTGAATATGAAATTTATTATATTAATACTAATTTTCTTAAAGTGATTATACACAAATGTCTGAAGTGTAAGAACAATCATTAACTAGAATGCTGCTAAATTATGGTGACTATGAGCTAATGATTATAACTGAAAGTTCGTGGGATAATGCTCATAACTGCAATGTCAATATAGATGTATGCAATTTGCATTGGGGAACAAGAGAGAAAAAGGAGACAGGAGGTTAATACTCTTGAGATTAAAATCTGACAGTAAAATGCATATTGGTTAAATATTTTGGTTACGTTACAGAAAATGAGCAATTGCTGTAGTTTGTGCCTCAAGTTTTCTAGGGTAAAAAAGAATAACAATCATAGACAACCTTCAGAAGTTCAAATTAAGTCAGATTACTGTGGAAAAGCTCAGGTCTTTAAGCATATGTGGGTAACAGCCATGCGTAACAATCCCAGTCTTACGATGAGCCAGATAGCTTCCCTAATTCTATATCCCATGACTTGGTAGTCAAAGAAAGTGGAAATCTCATCTAAAGGCAAAACTGAACTAATAATGAGAAGCAATAGGTTTAAGTAAGGAAGAAACAGTTGCTGTGTGTCTGTCTTTGTGCTCAATGATAGGTGATAATCCCAGTTCACCTGGCTATATAGAGTTTTGTAGGTACAATGTACAAAATTAATGTGAATGAAGTTGACATATCCTGCCTGTGAGGGGTATTTTTGTTTATTACATGCTGGAAGCTGGTGCTAGTAGTATAACACCAGCTATGCTAGTAGTACAACAGCAGGACACTATCCAGCTGCATGTTCTTTCCTGTAGGAAGTGGCAGCTTTGCTATTGATATCTTCTTTTCCTGACTAAAGTTTGCTTCATAGGCATACTCTTGCCCCATTTCCATGTTTAAGCCTAGTAACTCAGGAGATAACACATTTTCTATCTTGTTTTCAGTGAGAAAATATTTTTTTAAATGTTTGAGAGACTGAGAGCTGGAAGTGCCTATAATATTTACACATTCATTGGCATAGATAACACATTTTACGAGTGTTTTAAGGATCAATGCAAACACTGTCATTGATGAACTAGAACAGAATTAACATCATTCTGATGAAATTTGCCTTGTTATCCCCAGTGGAGAAATACTGTAACCACCAGTTAGGACACTGGCAGAAAATAATAAAACAACATTCATCTTAGACAAACATGGGCCAGTGTATCTGGGGACTGGTAACAAAAAATTCAGCTACTCAGTGGAAATAACATGAGGTCAATATCACTGAGAGAAACATAGTGGTATACTGGGCAGCAGAACTACCCCTGTTTACTAAACTCCTTCATACTACCAAAATTAAATTAGAAGAATATTCCAGCTAACAGAAATGAGGCTATGTCTCCCTGTTTTAGTACTAAACAAAAACTAAACTTTGAGGTCATGAGCAGAGGATGTTCTGCACTGAGACATGCACTATATTACGGCTATGGTTTCTCCTGCCAGGTTGCTGATCTGGAGAGAACCGTAGGGTACAAAACCTTCCAAACCCTTGGAAAGGGATGGAAGAAAGTTCTCAATGAACTAGTTTCTTCCTTGCTTTACTAATTCATGTAAATCATTAAAATAAAATGACAACAAACAAGTAAACAAAACATCTAGCAATTGTGAAGTAACTGCTGCATATGTTTCAACAGCAAAAAGGAATATTCCCCAGACTAGTTGTACTTCAGGGAAACCAATCTTCCTTTTCCCTGTCCAAACCCATGTGCCTGCACAGCTAAAAAAAGAGCAAGAGGAATTTCTCCAGAGCATGAATCAGATGAAAGCTGTACCTTCAGGTATTCTAAAATGTATTCTGGACTATATGTATACAAACATACATACACACACTTCAGATTATATATACACATATATATATATATACTCTGTCATGGTCTTCACAGTATTTCTGGGTAGAGTCTTAGAACATGACTATATTTCCTTACATTTCTTTAGATCACCTGTAAAGAAACAAAGAAAAAAAATACAAAGTGGATGTGGTGGGTTGACCTTGGCTGGCCACCAGGTTCCCACCAAGCAGCTGTATCACTCCCCCTCCTCAACAGGACAGGGGGAGAAAGTACTATGAAAAGCTTGTGGGTCAAGATAAGGACAGGGAGATCACTTACTGTTATGGTCAAAACAGACTCGCCTTCGGGAAATGAATTTAATTTATTGCTAATCAGAGTAGGATAGTGAGAAATAAGAACAAATCTTCCTCCCTTCCTCCCACCCTCCCTTCTTTCCAGGCTGATCTTTATTCCCAACTCTTCTGCCTCCTCCCCCCAACCAGTGCAAGGGGATGGGGAATGGGGGTTGCAGTCAGTTCATTACATAGCTCTGCCACTCCTTCCTCCTCAAATCTTCCCCTGCTCCAGCACAGGGTCCCACCTATGAGAGAACTTCACGAACTTATCTAACACAGATCCTTCCCACGTGCCGCATTTCGTCAAGAACTGCTCCAGCATGGGTCTATTCCATGGGGTGCAGTCCTTCAGGAACAGACTACTCCATCATGGGTTCCCAATGAGGTCACAGGTCCTGCCAGAAGACCTGTTCCAGCGTGGGCTGCTCTCCATGAACCACAGTTCCTGCCAGGAGCCTGCTTCAGTGTCAGGTCTCTATGGGGTCACAGCCTCCTTTAGGGCACATCCACCTGTTCTGGCATGGGGTCCTCCACGGGCTGCAGGGCAGATATCCGCTCCATCGTTAACCTCCATAGGCTGCAGGGGGACAACCTGCGGCACCATTGTCTTCTCTGTGGGCTGCAGAGGAATCTCTGCTCCAGCACCTGGAGCACTTCCTCCCCCTCCTTCACTGACCTTGGTGTCTGAAGCATTGTTTCTTTCACATATTCTCACTCCTCTCTCCCAGTTGCTGTTGTGCAGCGTTTTTTATGCCTTCTTAAATATCTTAAATCCAACGTTGCTGATGAGCTTAGCTTTGGCCAGCAGCAGGAGCCAAAGGGGCCACCCCTGCAGTACCTCCACTACCAAAACCTTGCCATGTAAACCCACTAAAGTGGATAAGGCAAGAAGGACCTTTATTTAGGCTATAAAATATAATTGACTCTGTCATGGTGAGATTAGCATATAGTGTGTTTTGAGACCATATAAGAAACATATGTTCCAAGTCTTATCTCAAATGTCTTATGCCATAATATCAGGAGATTTCCAATCTGTTTTGTTTACATCTGTTACAGCTGTGTTAATAAAGATTCTTTCAGCACACTGGAAAGCTTAAAAATAACCCAAAACTTAAAAATATGTGGGAAGGTAATTTAGTACACTAAATTACTACACTGCTAGAATTATGCAAGGGAGAATCTGTGAATCTACTAAATGAAACAAATAAAGAAGGTGAAGATTCATGTGAATAATTCAATACTTTAAGACTGCAAAAGATACCAAATCTCTTCTATAAAGAACAAGTTACCTTGACCTTTTTTTCTGGAGAAAAAAAAGAAAAACATCTTACCAGGTGACATGATTAAGTTTTAATAACAGCACCTAAACTCCAGTTATATTAACAAGATGCTATATTCGGGAAGAAAAAATTTAAAGTAAACTCTCCCACAAAATTTTCTAGTCATAATCCTCCCAATTCATTCTACAGATTGAATAATACAGTATGAAATGTACTGATTAATAGAGATTATGTAATAATAGAAGAGGCACTTGTAGAGTATCAGCCTAAGTAATGTGGCTACCAGCTTCATCTACATACATCTATAATTAGAACATTAAGGTGAACGTGATTTAAAAATGATACATGGGAAAAATAGAAAGATATTTTTAAATTTTTTAAATTGAATTTATAGGCTTTACAATCCTAGAATGGCTAGTGACTCCCGAATGTGTGTGTGTGTGTGTTTTCATTGTTTTACCAAGAAACAATTAAAAATTATGTTTGCTGTCTTTCTTTAAAAATACATCATTACTTTATTAACTATCCCATGCAAAAATGTATCTCTCTGTAGAGAGATGCTTTTCTTTCTATTTTTAACAAGTCTGTGGAAAGAACTACAGTATTTTAAAACCATTTTGATTCCTAATTGCTGATATATAATGGCACTTAGTACATGATTTAGAGAAAACATGGTGTTGATTAAAAGCATATATTTCCCTACGAGAAGAAAAACAGAATATTTTG
The DNA here is from genome assembly GCA_013400755.1 of Pelecanoides urinatrix. Classification (NCBI taxonomy): domain Eukaryota; kingdom Metazoa; phylum Chordata; class Aves; order Procellariiformes; family Procellariidae; genus Pelecanoides; species Pelecanoides urinatrix. The sequence goes on along the minus strand of VZTQ01013901.1, from coordinate 2,296 downwards.
GAAAAAGCAATACTTAGAAAATTACAGCTGGCAAATTATGAGCCCATTCCAACTCTCATTAAGCTAAATGGCCATGGATTAGGCCCAGAATGAAGCTAATCAAAATGAAAGCAATGTGGATTACAAAGGACTATAATGATATTTTGGTATTAATTTGGGGGGACATTGTAGACAATTAGACAATAGCACTCTGGGCAAAATTTAAAATGTTACAGATTTTGAATATGTGATTTTGAGACTCAAAGCTATAGAAACCTAATTTATATTCCATGCAGACTAGACTGCATTGAAATATATTCCCCTTTATTGTCTGTACAGCCCTTGAATATTTGCTGCAGCAGAAAATGCCTTTTTTATAAAAATCAAATATAAGGGTTTTCTGTTATTATTGTGGGTTTTGTTTTCTTTTGGCTAAACCACCTAAGAGGCTCAAGTTAGCAATATTTGACATTTCCAACCAAGATTTAATTACATTTAATAGAACAGTTCTTTCTCTTGGTGAAATCTCGGGTTTTGTTGGAGGGGCATAATGTACATATCTAGCACGAAGCTGATGCACCTGTGATTGCTCTGCACAGGCCTGTCCTCTTAACGCAACTGGAGTCTCCCATATGGCTGATACTCCACATGGCAGCCAGAAACATACTTGAAGGTCAACCTAACAGCTAGATTTTCTAGTTATGCCTCTTTTTGACTGTTCCTTTTGCAGCAGCAAAAAGAAGTGCTGTGAGAGACTTTAAAGCCAGTTGCATGCTCTCAGTTCCTTCTTCCACTGGTTTGACTGGTGAATCAGCTGCACTGATTTACACTTGGGTACTATGTGGTAAAGCAGCCACATGTCAGAGGAAAAACACCTATGATTAATTGTAAACTTTATCAAGGTATAAACCCCACATCTTATTGCCTGCAGCTGTATTAAATAAAGGATTAAATGTGTAGCTAATATATGCCTGGTGCACAAAATAATAGCTAAGGAATTTGGGAGAATGTGAATTGTGTGTGATAAGGCAATAGAAACATATGTTTGGGATTTGTTTTAACTTCTTCATGTAAAACAGCGCATTCTCCTTTACCTCTTTTATTTAGTGCATCCAGACAAGAATGAAGTTGATGCTTGCTCCAGCATAAAAATAAAAGTCAGCTGATAAAATTAAATTAAAACATTACAACTTAAAAAGAGAAAATATAAGTCTGAGAAGTTTTATTCCCTCATGAAAGTAAGAAGCAGCAACAACTTCCACCTGAGTAGACGTTCCACCTCTTCAAAGACATCTGCATGTTACAGGTTGTCTATTTTAACCCTTTAGTTTTCTTACATGTCAGAAGAGGCTTAATGGTTTTGGAAGGTATTAAGACAGGCTGTGCCATAAACAATCAGTCTTCTGGACAAGAAACATAAAGTTCAGTCTTCATGATGAAAAGCAGTTGAAAGTATGGTTATTTCTATCAGTCACAGATGGTTTTGAGTAAGGCTAATGAAAAGAGAATCATTTGAAACTGTGAATGTATGGGAATATACTTTGTCACTAACAGCTGAACGTGAAATAGAAGGGTGACAGGATAAATGTTTTCTCAGAATACTTTGAGTTCTTGACAGTTGCTGTTAAACTAATTGGAAGCAGGTAAGACAACTTCCCAGGATAATTGTTTCCACCTTGATTCAGCAAAACAAGTTAAGCACATATTTAAGGGAAAGCAGAAATATAATTCCAACCCCATTCAATAAAACAGGCAAACTCTCACTCCTTTATGTGTTTTCTCCGTGCTGAGAGTATATCTTCAGTCATAGCTGGGCACTGATCCAGGCAATAAACTTTTATCTAACAGACAAAAGCTCCTGTAAGCTAGAAAAGTTTTTTTTTTAAAATCTGTGATATTTCTTTTTTGATACATATACCAAGCACAGTATAGAATATCTGTACTTATACAGGATTTTAGGTGAGGAATTTTTTTTGTTTGTTTGTTTTGAGACATTGGAGCTTACAACTTAAACAAATGAAAATCCCATTTAAAAGAACCACATAAAGTCTGTGGAGGCCCCAAAAGGACTGTCGTGGTTTAACCTGGCAGGCAGCCAAATACCACGCAGCCACTTGCTCACTCCCCCCACCCCCAGCGGGACGGGGAGAGAATTGGAAGAGTAAGAGTGAGAAAGACTAGTGGGTTGAGATAAAGACAGTTTAATAGAACAGAAAAGGGAAAATAATAATGATAATGACAGAATATACAAAATGAGTGATGCACAATGCAATTGCTCAGCATCCGTGCTGACCAGTCTCCCCTGATGCTTTCTGCC
>VZTQ01013900.1:0-19921 GCA_013400755.1 Pelecanoides urinatrix | reverse complement strand
GTTTCCTCCAAAACTTTGTATGTCACATTGCAATTGCTCTGGCTTTAACCTCACAGAATTTTCTCTCTGCAGAATAAAGAGACTTTTGGGGGCCAGTATTTCCTCCACACAGAGACATTCACATTTCTAATAATCTCTCTTCACTGTGAACATCAGTGCTCTTTCCGTTAAGCAGACTAGATCGAAGCTTTTTGGTGTTTCAGTATGAGGTGTTTTCCTCTGCTCTAAGGTAGTGTGTATTGCTCCTTTCCCATTCATTCTGGTTTTTTAAAGATATTCTGCAAAGTCTTGGATGCAGTATTTTTGTTTAGCTCCCACTGTTGCAGTCTTTATTTCTAGGGGGTTTCAAAATACCAGAGATAGTCAAGGTTCCTCCAAAGCTTCATATAGCACACTGCAATTTGTCTGGCTTTAACCTGGTGGAATTGCAGCCATCCAGAGTATAAAAAGCCCTTTTGGGGTCAGTGTTTTCCACACACAGAGGTATTCTTGTATGTAATCCAATTGTTTTGGTGTTAACATCAGTCCTCTTCCTTTCAAGCTGAATAGATCTAATCTCTTTGGTCTCAACGTCCTCTGTAAAGTCTTGGCTGCAGCATTTCAGTTCAGGGATGGTTCTGCTTTTGACAGCTATTCCCTGAGCTCTGATGACAGTTGGGTTATTTTGTCACGTTATTTTCATTGCAAACATGCACTATTTATTGTGGGGTAAGTGGGTCTAGAATCAGGATGTTCCAGAGCGATACTGCCCTGACCCCACACGGCAGGTAGGGGATGGAGCAGAGAATGGAAGAGGGGGTGCTGGAAGCCCAAAAGGCACCTGGGGACTTTTAATAGCCGTTAGTGGAGTGCTTTACACATGACACTGGGTAAATCATTGACTTGAGCCCATGTTAGTTCAAAAAAGGATTGTGGAATGAAGAAACCTCTGCAAAAATGGTCCAAGCAAGAGATGGTGAAGGAATCAGCATTTCATCTGCACAGTGAGAAGCTGACAGATTGCAGGAGGAAAATACTCTTCTTTCTGTTAATTGAAACTAAACCAGGCAAGTCCTTCACTTGCTTTACATCCTTCTTTATTGATTCCTGGTATGATGCTATTAATGATTTCAATAAAGCAGTTGCAGAGCAGTTCCCCAAAGAAGTCTGTTTTTTGCAGGGGCTGTCCACGGACCTCCCATGGTTCTTGGCTCATTTGCAGGGGTCAGCTCCCACCGGGCAGTGGTGGTGCCAGCGAGGGGTAGGACTGGGGCTGCCTGCGCCACCCTGTGGTGTCCTGTCTGGAGTGCCGCCATCATGGAGAAGAGTGGAGAAACTGAGGCTGGAAGGGCCTTCCCAAGCCCTGTTCAGAACATCACCAGCTTCAAAAGCAGATCCAGTTCTCCAGGGCCTTTTGACTATTGCTTTGCAGGAATGGCTGCAGGAAAAAGCTGTGAAATGGTGCGTGAGAAGCTTGGCTCCTCTTGGCACTGAGTTTGGGAATGATGGCCTGCCCCAGCAACCCTGTCTGAGCCCCTTGAGACCAGGGGTCTCCCAGGATCTGGCTATCCAGGATTCCCTCTGCCCATGGCACTGGCAACCTTGCCCTCTACCTGTGACTTGCAAAGGGCAGGGGAGACTCTGGCATGTGCCCCCCCCACACCAGATCTGACATTGGAAAGGCTCTCGGCTTGGCATTTTTAGGGACACGGGTGGGGGAGGTGTGGTGGGGGGGTCTTGAAGTCTCCCTGAAGAAGCCCAAATATTGTCCATTGCAGCAAGGAGAGCATGGCGATGCCATGGCCACATGGGAAAGCCATGCCCCAGGACATCAGCCTTTCAGCAGGGAAGGGCATTCCATCTCTCCCAGAGGGCTGTAGCCACCGCTGCACTGTGCCAGCAGCTCCCCACATCCCACTGTCATTGTCCTTGCTGTGTCCTGAAGCAGCCCCTTCTTCTACTGAGCCCCTTCTCCTGCCCTAACTCCTGCAGGACATGTGGCAGATCCTGCAACCTGCCTCCCACTGCTCCCTGAGTAAACTCCCTGTCCTGGCGCTTCAAATCCTCATTGGCCTCATCTCTACATTGCTCCCCAAAAGCTGCCATCAAGCACAGTCTGATCTGGGGCAGGTGCAAGGAGATAGACTGGGCAGGAGACAGGTCGGAGATCCATGATGTCTGGAGCCACATGGGAAAGACATACATGGGCTGGGTGCTCAACACTCCTCCAAAACCAGTGGCATATAGGGAGGCAAACCAGGAGCTGCGTGGTCAGCATGCAGACATGGGGAACCTTTCTCTTGTTGCAGGGTTCACCCACAGGCCTCCCTGCAGCTGGATAGATGGCCCTGGTGTGAAGCCAGACCTCACTGTGGCTGTACCTGGAGCCTCAGCCCAGCTCCAACACCTCCCTCTTAGCACAGGGAGCCCCAGCTGCCCGGTCATCACCATCCTGCAGGTCCATGCAGGAAGGGGGGGTTCACAGACAAATAACATCACCTCTGCCGTGGAGTCTTATGCCGGAGCTGGTGCTGCAGCAATGAAGGCACCTTTCAAGAATCACATGATGAGGTGGTCTTGCAGGTCCCAAGGTCATGGACCTAGCTAAGACAACCTTTGAGAAGCTGGGTACCCAGTTCCCCTGGAGATGGGGAATCACGAGCACCACAGCCTGCTTGCTCTGCAGAGCAGCACCACCAGCTCAGGCCCCTGTGGGGAGCACGGGGAGAGGGCATGAATGGCCGGCCAGGCCAGCATGGACACAGTCCCATGGGGAAAGGCTCCCTTGGGGCAGGGATGTCCCTAGAGAAGAGCAGAGGAGCAACTCTGTGCTTCCATGGGGGAATAAATGACTGAGAGAAACCTATCTGCACTCCTACAAGGAGAGTTTTTCCTGCCAATCCTTTGGGCAAGCAGATGTGACCCAGGCTGTGCCTCACTGGATGTGGGATGCTGGGCTGGTTTATGGTGGTATGTGCATTGCCTGGGCCCAGCATGCAGCTCTGGAGCGCTTCTAGGACCTGTCTGTCCAGCTCAGCTGGGCGTAGAAACACGGGATATATGGTGGAGGCTGAGGACACTGGTGGCTGCCCTGTCCATGCAGCAATGACAACAGAAATGAAAATTTCCCGAGGTCTTCCTAAAAAGCACTGGGCTGTAAACCTGTGATATTAGCAAATACACTCCAAAGAGAACATAGATGTATCCTTCCTCTCTTCATCTCTCCTAAGGCAGCAGCCCTGTCCCTTATTTGGGTGGGATTTTGCCTTGTTGCAGTGCTGGAGTCATTAAAGCAGCTGCTGACCTGTGCAGAGAGCTGGGACAAGGCTGGGAGAAGAGCAAGAGAGAGGCCAAAGGAGTTTGCAGCTGCTGGGGAAGCAGAGGGTGGTGCATGTGATGGAGGAGACATGCAGCAAAAGTTAGTCCTACTTCCATTTGCAAAGCCATTTTGCTCCTGCTGCTAAGGAAAGGGTTAGAGCAATGGGTACGGCGTGAGGAGAGGGTCTCTCCCAGGGCTGTCCCTCTGCTTCCTTCATATCATCCTGGACCTTTAGCCCACCCCATTGCCCCCCACTAGAGCAGGTAAAAACCACGTGCTCCACAGCCATTTGAGCTTCTGACTCAAACTCCAGAGCAACCACCAGCCATTTTGGGGTGGGTCAGCAGGCCATCTTGCATGGATGTTTGCATATCATTGACAACCATGCACATCATCAAGGCAGTTTGCCACAGCTGCCGTATGAGAAGTGACAAAATGCTTTTCAGCTCTGATGGACAGTGCTCTACCATATTAGCGGGATATTAGGAAAAAATTCTTTACTGAAAAAGTGGTCAGGCCTTGGAACAGGCTGCCCAGGGAAGTGGTGGAGTCACCATCCCTGGAAGTATTTAAAAGACGTGTAGATAATGTGCTTAGGGACATGGTTTAATGGGCATGGTGGAGTTGGATTGACGGTTGGACTTGATGATCTTAGAGGTCTTTTCCAACCTTAATGATTCTATGATTCTATGATTCTATGATTTCTGCATGGACAGGGAGACACTGGCCTCTGTCTCCTCATGCCATGGCTGGCCCCCAGCCCTGGGGCTGATGCAGAAGACAACCCACCTCTCTGCCCTCCAGGAGCTGCTGTGTCCTTCAGAGGGGATCGTGCTGTGCTGTCAGTGCCCAGAGCTCTGCAGCACCCTGCAGTGGGCACTGCCATGGGGTCAGCCCACGCTGGGCTGCTGTGCTGGACTGGGCTGGGGAGAGGTTGGTGGGGAGAGCAATGGAGGAGCAGTGCTGGGCTAGAAAGTGCCTGGGAGGGGAAAATGCCAAAGTTAATGGGCTGCAGCCATCATTATCCTGCTGCTGGCTCAGTGCCTATATCAGGATAATGGCCAGGCCTCCCACCTTCTCTCCTGTCCCGGACCCCAACAGACCCCAGAGCAGGACTGGCTGTGAAGCCTCATGTGGGGCATGTCCTGGGCAAGGCAGGGACTAGGAGCTGGGAGATGCTGCCTAACAGGAGGTCCGTGAGGGAACAGGGCACTGAGGGCTGTGCTGGGCATCATGCCGGGGGAACCATATGTGGGGCAGCGGGGCTGGGCCAGGACAAGGACAGGGCAATGACAAGGGCCATGAAGCAGCTGCCAGCAAGTAATACCAAAGACAGGAATTTATCTGCATTGCCTTCATTGTGCAGGTATGATTTTGGGAAAGCTTGAGATTGCTGGCAGTTGAAAGGGGAGCTCCAAGAGCAAAAAGAGGAGCATTGATCATTGCGTTAAAGACCAAGGCTGAAGAAGGAAAATGCAGGGCTGCTGCTGAATGGGGAGGGTGATTTAGATGGGACTGAGGGACTAAATTCCTTCTTTGCCTTAGTCTTTACTGAAAAGGTCTCCAGGACTCTGTGCTTAGTGGGTTCAAGGGCTCAAGAAGGAGGAGAGCACGTATTGGCAGGAACCTCATGAAATCCAGCAAGAACAAATGACGGTTTTTGCTCCCGAAGGGGACTAACCCTGGCAATGGCACAGGTTGGAAGCACGGCTGCTGGTCCCAGACAAACACCTCAGATACCCTGGGGCTTCCAAAGGTGGCAGTCAATGTTTGTGGTCAGACAACTGAGCTCTGCCTTGAAAGACAAAAACCTCTCCTGATTAAATGACCATGTCTAAGGGCATCTTTTCACCAGACTATCTGGACATACACCCTTCCCATGGCTCTCCAGATTTCTGCCTCCCCTTGCTCTTTGATCATTCAGATACCTCCAAACTATATGGTTGCTGCTTTGAGCTTCAGGGAGTTAGAAACTTGCCCCATCTCTGAGAAGTCTAATTAACTTGAGTCAACTCCTTAATTATGTATATCTATCCTTTCCTAGCTCTCTGTTTACAACAGTTCTTGTACAGATATCCCTTGTGGAAGGCGGACCTCATTAGATGCAGCTTGGACTTGACATACAGTTGAGGAATGTTTTAAAGCTTATTGAATTGCATCATGTTTAACTTTTGGTTTTTGGCAATGAAGAGAAGTCCTCCTGTGCCTGTGTGCAGCCAGTTCTCTGAGGAAAGCAGGCGGGAATTGGTGCCAAGGAGCTGTAACATCCAGCTGCAGACTTCAGTGGAGAAATCTCATGTGAAGACAAGTGATGCAAGGCCCAGGGAGCCGATCAAAGAAATGGTGGGGTTGGGGAGGGGAGGAGCAAGGTTGTCCATACAGTGTCTGGCTTCAGGGGACTGCTTTTCCCACGTGCCCATATTTGCTTAGGTGACCCTCTGGGTCAATATCAATTGGAGAATGCTGCTATCACTTCTTCAGTAAACTGAAAAATAATTTTAAAAAATGCCTTTAAAATGAAAAACTCCTTTTTTTATTAAGTACTCATTGAAATGTTCCTCTTTAACTACCATCTTGAAACTCTCCAATTAGCTGTATAAGTCTTGAAGACTTGAAGAAAATTATGGGAAGAGGGCTGCCTGCCTTGAAATGAGCCCCATGGTGTATTTGGTTCTGAGTTCGTGGATCTGCAATGCTGAGAGGAGATTGCACAAACTGCTCAAGGAGTCAGAGTCAGAAGTAAACACTGAAGTTTCTTGGAGTATTAATGGGCCCCACTGAGGGCCATTGCCAACACAGCCTCCGCAAGGACTCATTAGAGCAGAAAATTGGAGGCAGTGATGACAGGCAGGGAAAGGCAAAGTGCTGTTGGCTCTGATGCTGAGTAAAGTCTTGATGTGTTTTATGAAGGAGGAAGGACAAGCCCTGACCCCAGTGCCTGGGAAAGGAGATCCTGTCCATCATGCATGGCTCAGGGCTCTTCCTGGGGCAGTGGGATGTGGGTTGTGTGATGCTGAGTGAAGGACAACAGTATGGCACCTCCCATCCCCCTCAGGGGATGCAAAGAGGAAATGAGGCCCTGGTGCGGTGAGGACGTGTGTCCTCATAGGCCTTGGTGGCAGAGACAATGGTCATAGACAAGGAGACAAAGACCTCAGTTCTGTTGCCCCTTTCAGCCTTGCCAACACCCTTGGCCATCTCCACCACAGGCTGTCCTATGCTGTCCCATGTCTGCGCCTGTTTCCCTGCACACTGTAGACATCCCACCCACTTCCCCACCTTGTTCTCACCCTGGCATGTCCCTGTTGGCGTCTCTCTGTCCTCTCTGACTGTTCCTTGAAACACAAAGCCACGGGCTAATCCAGACTCCCTCTGAGTGTCCTGTTGCACCACAGAACTACCTTCAGAGTGATATTTCTGTCTCCTCATGTTCAGGCTGTACCTCCATATCTGCAGGTTCTGATGGTTTTCCTTTCTCATGCTTTTTCCACTTCCAAAAAAATGTGCCATCATTACTGAAATAATTTTCAAGTTGTCTTGACTTCCTACTATACTTTCCTGAGCCTCAACTTCATCAGCCCAAAGAAGCCCACAACTCTTAGCCACTCCCTGAACACAGCTATGGGAACACCGTGCCTCCTGAGATTCCTGGGAACATCCACCTTCTTGTCCAGAGAAGTGTCAGTCTTCTGCAAGTTTCCTGGCGTATCTCCAGACCATGGGATGCTTTAGGCTGTGAACAGAATTGGAAGAAATCCTCTGACTTGGGTACTATCAACTTAATTGCTACAAGAGAGGGAGATGGAGGGATCTCAGCATTTCCAGGTTCCTGTGGAAGATTTAAGGCTTCTGAGAAAGGAGCTGAAGATAACAGTGTTGAACTAGCATAGCCTTTACATCATTTCACATGTGAGGGCTCTGCTCCCCACTTTCAATCATTGGCACCCAGAAACCTCACCTGCTTTTCCTTCCTCTCCTCCCAAAACCTGACCAAGGGATGGGAGGAAAGGCAGGAGAATCAACTGGGGTCTGGCACCTGGAGGGTAGTGGTATCATTTGATTGGACACCCGATAAAGAATCAAGCTGTGAAGTGCATCTCCACGTCCAAATCAACAAAGTGAATGGACAGGCAAGGCTATGTCTATGGCTGTGACTGGAGACCAGTACACTTACAGCATAGATCAAGCTGGGCTGAAACTGGGCATAAAAGGTCTCTTGGACCCATGGACAGAGGTGTGGGTGGAGGCTGCAGGTGATGCTGGCCAGGGACATGAAAGCCTATGGATGCTCTCAGGGCCCTGACACTGCCCCCATGGGTTCCCAACTGCCAGTGCTCTCACGAGGCCAAATTCTCTTTCCTCGATGTGCAGGGTCTGTGCTCTGTTATTCTCCTTCCCTATTTCCCTGGGGATCTGGGACACCCCAATTTCGTGGTCACTACAGCCAAGGCTGGCACGGGTCTTCACATCCCTGGCCAGCTCTTCCTCTTTTAGGAGTACCAGTTTCAGGTGAAGAGAAGACTGCCTGACCCATTTAGAAGCTGACCCCACACACAAGCCCCCACCTAAACCTGTTGCATGGCCCATAGAAAACCTCCATGTATGTGAGCTGCCCTGACATCACACAAGGCATCCCTTACTTCCCATCTTCCTTGTCAGTCTCTTCTAAAGATGTTGTATCTTCATCTACCACAAAAGCCATGGGAGCTGTCCTTCCCCATCTCAGCTCTCATTCTACTGAAGTCACAGCTCTGGCTGTGGGTTTTGGTGCACATTTGGGCTGCAGCACCTCAGATGGGGCACCAGGGCCAAGGGCAGACTTGTCACATGGAAACCTGGTACCCCGAGGTTGGACCCCTTATGTGGAAAGGCTTTGCTTCCCAGCAGAGGCATGCTGGAGTGGATGGCAGGTGGCAACGCAATGATGAATGAGGTTCCTACAAAGAGAGCAACAGCTGCAGTCCCCAAGGCCAGAGAGAGGCCTGGGCTGTGCAGCCCTGGCAGAGAGGGGTTTGCTGTCCTAGGTGACTCTGCAGCACTGTGGGACCTGTGCCAGAGGTGGAGCTGATCTCCAAAAAAGACAAGCAGCTGCTGAGAATGTCCCTGGGGGAGGAAAGCCTGTCACACTGTGATCAGTCACACTGTGGACATAATGCTGGGGGCCAACCAGCTAGATAGCAGCTCTATAGAGAAGGAAATTGAGGTCTGGGAGGACAACAAGCTGAGCATGAGCCAGCAATGCACCCTCGCGGCAAAAGCCAACAGCCTCCTCTGCTACGTCAGGAAAAGCACTGCTGGCAGATGGAGGGAGGTGACTCTTCCCCTCTACTCAGCACTGGTGAGGCCACATCTGGAGTGCTGTGTCCAGTGCTGGGCTCCCCAGTCCAAGAAAGTTGTTGACCTACTAAAGCAAGTCCAGCAAAGGGCCACAAAGCTGGTTTAAGGGACTGAAGCATCCTTCATAAGAGGAAAGGCTGAGAGACCTGGGAGTGTTCAATCTGGAGAGGAAAAGTTTTGGAGGGATCTTATTAATGTATATAAAATTCCATCTGAACTCAAGAAAACACTTTTTGACTGTGAGGGTGGTCAATCATTAGAACAGGTTGCCCAGAGAGGTTGTGGAGTATCCATCCATGGGGACATTCGAAAGCCACCTCAACAAGCTGCTGAGCAACCTGCTCTAGCTGACCCTACCTCAGCTGGGGGGTTGAACTAGATAATCTCCAGAAGTCCTCTCCAATCTCAACATTTCAGTGATTCTCTGAGTATAAAGGAGAAAAGTAAGACAGAAAGAAGTGAACAACACATGGCCTTGACCACAAATATGGTGGGATCCCATGGAGAGGACCCAAGCTGGAACAGGGGAGAAGTGTGAGGAGCTAGGAGCAGCAGAGATGTTCTTTACTGACTGTTAACGCCCTCTTCACCATGCCCCTTGCTCCTCTTGGGGTGTGGGTGGGTGGATGAATTGGGAACAATGGAGTAACTTGAGCCTGGGAGAAAGTGTGAGGCCAATGGTCTTTAATATTTTTGTCATTGTTTCTCACAATCCAATTTTTTTTTTAATTGTCAATAAATTAAATTGTTCCTCGGCAAGTCAACTCATCTTTGCCTGTGATAGTAATTAGTAACGGATCTCCTTTACCTTATCTTGAATCATGAGATTTCTGGTTCATTATCTCCCTTTGTCCTGCTGAATCATGGGAGTGAGTGAGTGAGCAGCTGGGTGGGTGTCTGGCTAATGGGCAAGGTTAACCCACCACAGGACCGCATCAGGACTGCTGTGTCCAGTTTGGGGCTCCCCAGCACAAGAAAGAGCCTAACAGACTGGAGCGAAACCTGCAGAGGTCAAAAGGGTGGTTGAGGCCTGGAGCACATTAGGGACAAGGAGAGGCTGAGAGAGCTGGGGTTTTGAGAAATCTTTCAGAACAAAACACTGGAGCAAGGACCCAGGCCAGTTGGTGGGATCTCAATCAATGGACATTTTCAATATTTGTTGAGACAAGGCCATGCCTCAACCTGATCTAGCTGGAGCTGTCTGAGAATGGGCTTGTCTGAGAGACCAGCTGTGGCAAAAGCTCTGGGACTTGTGTGTAATAAGTTTCAGTAGGAAACTGGTTCCCTTTTTATTAATAATGGAGGTGGAGTTGGGTATCACAGAGCATCGGAGGAGGACAGAGCTGACCATGCAGCAAAGGTCACTTGTCAGGGCTGGGATGTACAACCAGACATGGAAATGGCCGGTGTGTGGGACTGATCTGGGACGGTTTTCCCAGAGCAGCTTCCCCACTGTGTCCAGGGAATATGGCACAGATCGGGCCTCTCTCTTCTGCACCTTTGGTGCCTTGCTTACTTCACCGTGATGCCTGACCCCGCACTCTGAGCACCCTGCTGAATGCCTCCACCCTGCGCACCCACACAGATTAGCTCTACACCGGTGCTTTTCTCTCNTCAGTAGGAAACTGGTTCCCTTTTTATTAATAATGGAGGTGGAGTTGGGTATCACAGAGCATCGGAGGAGGACAGAGCTGACCATGCAGCAAAGGTCACTTGTCAGGGCTGGGATGTACAACCAGACATGGAAATGGCCGGTGTGTGGGACTGATCTGGGACGGTTTTCCCAGAGCAGCTTCCCCACTGTGTCCAGGGAATATGGCACAGATTGGGCCTCTCTCTTCTGCACCTTTGGTGCCTTGCTTACTTCACCGCGATGCCTGACCCCGCACTCTGAGCCCCCTGCTGAATGCCTCCACCCTGCGCACCCACACAGATTAGCTCTACACCGGTGCTTTTCTCTCCTGGGCACTTCCCAGCCCCGCCCCTCCCCAAATCTCCCCACCGCCCCTGTCCTCTCCCCAGCCCAGCCCGGTAGAACAACCCAGCCTGGGCTGGTCCCATGGCAGTGCCCACCACAGGGTGCTGCAGAGCTCTGGGCACTCACCCCATGGCCCCAACCCCTCTGAAGGGCACAGCAGCTCCTGGGGGGCAGACAGGGAGCTCAGCCTCCCCATCAGCCCCGGGATGGTGCTGGCCCCAAGGGCACGAGGAAATGGAGGCTAGTCACTTGCTGGCTCTCCTGAATTCATATTGTAGGTGATCCCCGACCCTGATTGATTTTGTCCCCTCCTCTGCTCCCACCAGCTCCACTCCACAGGACAGCATGACATTCCTGGCCCTGGCGTTCCTCCGGCAGCTCCTGCATCTCTCCAGTCTCCCCTCCGCCCCACTGACTCCCATGGCACTGCAGAGTCCTTGTTCATGGATACGTCGATTTAGTGCTTTACTTTTAGGGGACTTCACCTTTGAGGGTGTTTCACCTTCTGAGTCTCCATTCATTCCACCCCAGGGCACGTGGTGAGTCCCCGTCCTCTCCTCTCCTGACCCCTCCAAATTAATTTCCAGAGACTCTGCTATACGCCGCCAGTCCTGTCATACATGAAGAAAACTGTGGAGATAATGGGAGCTCGTTCACCATCTACACTGCCATTGGACACCAAGAAGAGAGCTTTTTAATCCAGAACATTTGGTCCAGTGGAACCCAATGGCATCATAAGCTTAACCCCAATCACAGGGAGAACACAAGGAGAACAGACTCTTTAAAAGACCAATTCCTTGGACATTTTCTTGGAAGCAACCTTGGAAAAAGAGCCCAGCCTTGAGGCATTGCACCTGGGAGTCCCCGTTTTATTGAAGAGCTGCTTTTGGGCATGCCACATCTGACACAGTGTTGTGCAAGAGTCAGACACAATAAGATCAAGCCTCAAGACATGTAGTATAAACCCAGAAAATTATACGTTAGCAGGATTGTGACAAGAGACAAAATCAGACTCGTGGCCCAAGATAAACTCCTAGAAAAAGAAAAGGGTCTGTGTGTGTGAAAGGGAGAGGGTCCATGGAAAATGGCTTTGGTATTGCTCAGAGCAGTCCCCAGAGAGCCTGACAGCAAGAACAAGATAACAATAACAATAACACAGTGGAGAAACAAGGGAAAATACAGTGAGGGTCTGGCTGAGCGAGGCAAGGGCAGAGGCAGCCGGGCACTCAGGAGAGCGTTACCCTTACCCAGCTGTGCACACCACCTCCCAGACACCAAAATTGCCGGGCAGTTGCTCTCAGCCCCTGTGCTCTGCAGAGGGATCTGGGCACGTGGCTGGCGAGCGGCACTGCAGCTCTGCTGGAGCTCTGGCTGTAGAGGAGGGGGTTCATGCCTTGGACCCCACTGCCCTGAGGGCAGAGGTTTTGCTGGGTGGGAGAAGAGGCAAGAGGGGCTAGCTCAGAGGAAGGGGTCTGAATCTGAGGGGATGATAAGGAGATTTCTGAATTCCCCCTCCCACAATATTTCTGGTTTTAGTTTCCTCTCATTCCCTGATCATATCCCTGCTGCTGGGACATTTTTCTCCTGGGAGATGTTTCCCTGTCCCATGTCTTTTCCCTGCTAACAGACACCATCGCAACTTCTGGGCCCTCACCTCGGCCCTACAGAAACCTGCCTGTTTGCAGGGCACTGGCCAGGCACATGTTCCTGTTTGGAGGTTCAAAGGTCAGAACAGCCTGATGGGTCCAGCAAAGGTGATGCTGGTGCTGTCCATAGGCAGAGGAGTGGCTGAAAGCACTTTAGGAGGCTATTAGCAGACCTACTGACCACTCAGAGATACAGTTCAGGAGTCTCAATGACTTGTTCAATCTTGACAGGTCCATCTCTATTTCTCTTTCCCGCCCCCACTGCACCTCTTCTTTCCCCTTCCCTCAGAGTAGGAAACTGAAAACACAGACACGTGAAATCTCCTTATCTTTATAGTAAACTCTGCCGTCACCTTCCTCTTGAAACATCCCCTTGGAAGGTTCCTCATGATGGTCTGGAGCTGTAAGTAGCTCTGACCCACACAGCACCCTCTCAACAGCAAAAGGACCCTGGCCTTCCTTGCCAGGGGTCACTCCTTCCACCCACAGCTTCTCCCCGCTGCGCCGTGGGGAGCTCCCCGGGCAGGCTGAGTGCTGGCCCTGGCAGGCAGCAGAGTCCCTGCCCCAGCACAGAGCCCCTGGGGTGCAGGGACCCTGCTCGGAAGGACAGCCCCGGGCACCCCTGGCTGCACACCCCTGCAGCCATCCCCAGCAGAAGGCGGCTGTCATGCCCTGTCCCTCTGACAGTGCAGCAGGGCATCCCTGCTCTGGAGCATGTTCTTCTCCTCTACAACAGAGAAACTGTGAGAGACATCCTAACAGATCCTGTAAATTGTGGGATGTAGAAGCTTTAGGAGATCCCTACAGCCAGAGACTCACCGTGTCAAGGGCTGTGAACATTTCTCCTCCAGTAAGCTCTCAGCATCCTCCCCCCACAGATTGCCTCTCTCCTCTCCCCTCCGTGCCCGCAGGCAGTGCCCTCAGCCCCGCTGCGCTTTGCAGAGGAGCTGCTCCTGGGCAGAACGGTCTCTCTGTACTCGCTTACTATGAGCTCCCTCCATCCCAGGAGCCGGGCCCAGCTCAGCAGCAGAGGAGCAGCCCAAGGCAGCACTTTCTCTGCCCCCTCGGGGCTCTCTCCTGGGAGGGAGGTTCCTGGGGCTCCAGGGGAACCTGCTGTGGAACAGGCTGAAGGAGTCACTAATGCTCCCTCCCTCAGCTAGGGAGAGACACGTCCTGTAATCACTTTTTCTTGTCCCGTCATTAGGCAGGACACCCAGACGTCCTCTCGGCTATGGCTCCTGTCTTCCACTGGGTCCATGAGAGGACAGCAGTTCCTGATGTGCCCAGTGCCTTGTTGCCTCCTCACCTCCATAGAAGCTCCTCCCTGGGAGGTGTCCTACCATTGTCCTGCACTCAACATTGCACACCCCCACCTGTCACTGCCCCCAGGAAAAGCCCTGAGACTCCCGTGAGGGAAGAATCCCTTTTCGC
This sequence comes from Pelecanoides urinatrix, assembly GCA_013400755.1. Lineage (NCBI taxonomy): Eukaryota > Metazoa > Chordata > Aves > Procellariiformes > Procellariidae > Pelecanoides > Pelecanoides urinatrix. Next base: position 6,231 of record VZTQ01013900.1, on the reverse strand, counting down.
AGACAACAGGGGTCAGGGCTTTGCTCTCTTGATTGATGAAATGCATTAAAGGTTTTCAAAGCCACCTCCACATTTGATTTTCCATCTGTAACCAGTGCTTCTGACTTTCTGCTTCACCAGTCCCCAGGGATGGGAATCTTGCCTGGTCATTCACTGCGGGTTCTTATCTCCTACCATGAGAGGCCACTTTTACTGGCCTCTTCTCTGACCCTCCCTCACAAGGGCTCACCAAACACTTCACCTGCCCCACAGAGGAGCTCCACACATCCAGTGAAAGTCTCACTTTCAGGGAATCCCACTCCTGATNGTAAATTGTGGGATGTAGAAGCTTTAGGAGATCCCTACAGCCAGAGACTCACCGTGTCAAGGGCTGTGAACATTTCTCCTCCAGTAAGCTCTCAGCATCCTCCCCCCACAGATTGCCTCTCTCCTCTCCCCTCCGTGCCCGCAGGCAGTGCCCTCAGCCCCGCTGCGCTTTGCAGAGGAGCTGCTCCTGGGCAGAACGGTCTCTCTGTACCCGCTTACTATGAGCTCCCTCCATCCCAGGAGCCGGGCCCAGCTCAGCAGCAGAGGAGCAGCCCAAGGCAGCACTTTCTCTGCCCCCTCGGGGCTCTCTCCTGGGAGGGAGGTTCCTGGGGCTCCAGGGGAACCTGCTGTGGAACAGGCTGATGGAGTCACTAATGCTCCCTCCCTCAGCTAGGGAGAGACACGTCCTGTAATCACTTTTTCTTGTCCCGTCATTAGGCAGGACACCCAGACAGTGACAGGGAAGGATCTCTTTTACTCCTGCTGAGGGAAGGGATTCAGCAGAGTCACTTGAGACATCTCATCATGGATATGTAGTCCTGGGGCTAGAAGGGGGTCGTATCTCCCTCCCAAGCAGACCACAACCCACAGGAGGTGGGATTCCTCTTCAGGTGTGCACATCCATGAGTAAAGGACAGGGCAGTCATGAGGAATTGAAATAAGTTGATTTTTTTAATTTGAGGCAGCAGAAGGAGGATGTGCAGGTCAGTGCTGGCATATGGAGTAAAGATCCAAGAAAGCCTGTGGACTAGGACAGCTTGGGAGGTAGGGGAGCATTAGCAGGGCTTTGGAAAAAGCTGAGTGAGTTGTTGGAAACTCACAGACATTGGCAAATCCAAAGAAAACTTTGTGTTTGGAGACACAACCAGTGAGGATAGAGGGACACCAGTAAAGCTTGTGAGATCCCTCATCAGAGTGAGGCAGGGAACCAAGGGGGTGGTTAAAGTTTTCAAGGAAACAGGCACAGATATAGGACAGTGTAGGACAGCCGGTGGTGGGGACAGCCAAGGGCCATGGTGACACTAGGACACCCCCCAACAGAACTGAGATCCTTGTCCTCTCGGCTATGGCTCCTGTCTTCCACTGGGTCCATGAGAGGACAGCAGTTCCTGATGTGCCCAGTGCCTTGTTGCCTCCTCACCTCCATAGAAGCTCCTCCCTGGGAGGTGTCCTACCATTGTCCTGCACTCAACATTGCACACCCCCACCTGTCACTGCCCCCAGGAAAAGCCCTGAGACTCCCGTGAGGGAAGAATCCCTTTTCGCAGACAACAGGGGTCAGGGCTTTGCTCTCTTGATTGATGAAATGCATTAAAGGTTTTCAAAGCCACCTCCACATTTGATTTTCCATCTGTAACCAGTGCTTCTGACTTTCTGCTTCACCAGTCCCCAGGGATGGGAATCTTGCCTGGTCATTCACTGCGGGTTCTTATCTCCTACCATGAGAGGCCACTTTTACTGGCCTCTTCTCTGACCCTCCCTCACAAGGGCTCACCAAACACTTCACCTGCCCCACAGAGGAGCTCCACACATCCAGTGAAAGTCTCACTTTCAGGGAATCCCACTCCTGATCCTTCCAGCCTGTCCCTCCTGAAAAGCCGATACCCATCCATTGCGGCACTCCAAGCTGTGTGGCTTGTCCCACCATGCCTGGCTGTTACTCTATCAATGTCAAAAAGCACAGGCTCTCAGTCAACTTTCCTGTTCCACTGGCTGAGGGCATCGGTGCACATCTGGGCTGTGGCACCTCAGGCATAGCTCCAGGCCAAGCTCTGACTTGTCTTAAAGGAAACTTGGTACCAAGCATCGAAGTCCTTCTGTGTGCAAAGGCTTTGCTTCAGAGCAGAGACATGGCCAAGTGGACGGCATCTGGAAACTTAAAGCTGAAATTGGATGCCAAGAGAGTGAGCAAATCCTGCTGTCCCCAAGGCCAGAGAGAAACAGGACTGGGAAAGGCAGCCCTGGCAAGAAATGGGTTTTTTGTCAGTGGTGTCTCTGCTGCCCCTGAGGCCTTTGACAAAGGTGAAGGCAATCTCCATGAACAACAAGGTGCTGCTGACAGGTCTCCTATGAAAATTGTCTGTTCCTTGACTTATTATCTAGGGGGTGAGTAAAGGTTGGGGAAGAGAAAAAACAGCAGTTTGAGAGTGTAGGCACATGAGTGGAGACCCCAGTGAGATGTGCGTTGTGTTCCTGGACTGCCCTACATCTACTGCATGGAGAATGGAGAGACCTTGCCATGCTGCAGTGGTGGCAATCAGTCACCTGTGTCATGAAAATTTGCCACTGGCCCGTGCTGAGAAGAGAGACTAGGACCCAGAGTACAGAATTACAAGGATAAATATTTATTCATGTGCATAAGGTATGATAGTAAAACTTTGCAAAGCAACTATATTTCTGCAGCGTCATCAGCCATCAGCATTCTTGCTGCTTATCTATTGATCCAGCCGTCTCTGGAGTTCGTCTATTGATAGTTACTTATCTATGACGCTAGACACTGGGAGAGTTTCAAAGATGTGTTAGAGGGACTAGGATTCTGGCATTATCTTTGTTGTCCAGGGGTATCTTTCACCCTTCATGGACAGCTCTGAGATTCCAAGAATCAAAGTTCTTATTTCCAGGGCAGGCCTGTTTTTCTGGTCCTTGTGATGAGCTGATGTCCTTTAGTTTGCTTACTCAATCATGATAAATCAGTATACAATGTCAGCTATATATCTATCTTAAGAAAGTTAATACATTTTCATCCTACAAAGACTAATTGGCATAAGAGTTAGGGAGGGAAATTTTCATAACCTTGGACCAGGGTGTGTTTGTGGCCAGGTGGATTCTGCAGAGAGCTATTTGATGGTCAAGGATCAACTCTTTATGATCAAGAATGGTCCTACTTCCAACATGCAGGAAGTCACACCAAGGTGGCAAGAGTATGGCATGGATGACAAAGGAGCTCCTGACTAACATTAGGCATGAAGAGGAAGCACAAAGAAGGGGGAAGCTGGCTGCCTTCCAGCCTCTAGTTCTGTGATTCGGTGCTGGAGAGGGCCATTGGTGTGTGTGTGTGCTTGTCTGTGAATGGGGGAACTGGAGGCATGAGGCAATCTTGAGGCCAGCTCCTAGACAGACGGAAGGTCAAAGCCCCTCCCTTCTGGAGGGATCTGTACTGTCTGTATGTGTTGTTGTGGTTTAACCTGGCAGGCAGCCAAACACCACACAGCTGCTTGCTCACTTCCCGCCCCCCCCCCATAGTGGGATGGGGAGACAATTGGAAGGGTAATAGTGAGAAAAACTCGTAGGTTGAGATGAAGTCAGTTTAATAGAACAGAAAAGGAAGGGAAAATAACAATAACAATAACAATAACAATAACAATAACAATAACAATAACAATAACAATAACAATAACAATAACAATAACAATAATAATGACAGAATATACAAAATGAGTGATGCACAATGCAATTGCTCACCACCCACTGAAAAATGCCCCCCCAAAAAACAGTGATCTCTACTTCCTGGAACACGTCTACCATTCATATACTGAGCATGACATCACATGGTATGGAATACCCCGTTGGCCAGTTGGGCTAGCTGTCCTGACTATGCTCCCTCCCAGGCTCTTGGGCACTTGGCAGAGCATGGAAGCTGAAAGTCCTTGACTAGAAGGGTACTTAGCAACAAATAAAAACACCAGTGTGTTATCAACATTCTCCTCATACTAAATCCAAAACACCGCACTAGGAAGAAATTTAACTCTATCCCAGCTGAGACCAGGACATATGTCTATACATGTATCCATCTTACACTAACATAGCCTAGCATGCAAACAGCCCAACCCTCATTTCCCTTTCTCCACAGACTGTGATTTGGCTTGGCCTAGAGACCTCCCGAGGTCCCTTCCAGGATGAATGATTGTGCATTTCCTTCCACCATGGTCTTCCCTCAAAGATGATAGGGAGAGCACTCAGGTTCCCCAGGACCATAGAAGTAAGCAGACATAAGTTTGACCCACTCAAGTGTGGCTTTTTTGTCCCACTCAATTAATTGACTCAAGGCGGATAGGCAGGTTACCCCAAACCAGCAGCATATCCTGAGTTGAACTTTTGGTTTTCCTTTTCCCCCTTTCCCCCTCCCAAGTTCTTCTCTTTAATCATCCTCATCCATTCCTCTACAAACAACCGAACTCTGCTCTTTCCCCACTGGCCCTGGCTTTACTTGCTTTACGCCCTCGTATAGTGTTTCTAAGAGGGTTGTCATGCTGATTCCTACGTTGGTCAGTACAAAACTAGTAACTCCTTCAATTAGCTGCAGTGTCCTGCAACTTCTCATGCTGTTATCTTGTGGTGATGGAGCACCACAACCACGGTGAGCTGTCTGCATGCAAACATTAACAGCTGACAAAATGGAACTTCAATCCAGGGGGATCTTTGGAAAATCTGGGATTTGGCCAACAAAAACCTCTTAAGTTTTACAAGGAGAAGTGGCCATTCCTGCATCGGGGTGGGGGAAGAATAACCCCATATATCAGGGAACCTGACCAGCTGAGCAGTGAGCCTGATGACAATGGTCTGGGTACTGCGAAGGACACCATATGAGCCAGTGGTGCATGCTCACCACGAACAAGGCCAGCTGCACAGGGGGATGTATTATGAGGAGCGTGGCCACCCAGACACCTTGAGTTTTCATCCCCTCTGTGGTGGGGGGGCTCCGTGAGCCATGGTGTTGCCACACTTGGACTAGTGTGTCCCTCTGTGGGAATTCCTGCTCTAGACAGGTAGGGAGGAACTGGAGAGTGCCAGCAGGAGGCCTGCACATGTCCTGTATTTAAGGCCCCAAACCCCATCTTTGCCGACCTCCTCCATCCCAACACAATCCCTGGAACATGCTGACTCTGGAGAACCACCGTGCTCTCCAGATAGCTCCAGATTCTTGTCATAGAGGATCGGTGTCTTCAGTGTCACCCGTGGGAAAGCTCTGGGTGCGTCCCTCAATTACACTCACCTTCTCACCTGTCACTAGACCCCGACTGGTGACTTCTAAATCCACTCCTATGTCTCTAAAAGGCCACAAACAGGCATGAGCTTTTCTCTCCTGAACACATGAAGGTGTTCGTAAGAGGAACTTAAAGGGTGCAGTTCCTCAGGCCTCTTCGGAGGGGCCAGGCAGTAGGAGTACCAGCCCCAGCTATTGCAGAGTTTCTGATACAGTCAAGGAGCACTCAACTGCCAGACTCAGTACACCAAAGCCGTGGTTTCACAGGAATTTCTGCGATCAACAAGTGGCCCAGGAGAGCAGGGGGAAATGCACCACCGCACAGCACAACACAGCCTGAAGACCAAGCTGCACATGGAGCACAGCACAGCACAGTGCAGGCTGGAGTCTACTCAGGTTTACTGTTATGTGGATCACTAACTCCTCCATGTAGAATGCTCTTATGGTCAGGATACCTGAACTGCCTGAGGAAAGTAAGGAAAAGGATGAATTCTCGCTTAGACAGCTGGAGGAAAGGACACAATTTTAGGACCTGGTAGTCACTGGAGACTTTGAGGACCACGGACCTCTGCTAGAAGACCTCAGTTAGAGGGAAGGTGGAAGGTAGTCCCTGACCCGACATGGGGGGATGCTCTCCTGTACTTGTTTTTCATAAGAAGGCAAGGCAGAACTGTGGAATATGTGGAGGGCAGCTTTGGCTGCAGTGAGTGTCGTGGAAACGTAGAAAACCTTGAAGGAAGTAAGCAAGACAAATTGTAGCAGGGCTGTGTAGAGAGGAAGGATCACCTCCACCCACCTGCTGGCAGTGCTCTTCATAATGCAGCCCAGCATGCTGTTGTCTGCTGCAAAGGTGCAAAGGCAGGAGAAGAGAAGGCTTTGGGAAGACCCAATTACAGTGTTCCCATATCTTCCTGCCTAGAAGAAAATGGAAAGGAAAAGGA
>VZTQ01013899.1:24808-61991 GCA_013400755.1 Pelecanoides urinatrix | reverse complement strand
CTGTAAAGCACCTAGATAGCTGCAGTGATAAAAATAATAGCTAAGTAATAACAACTAATGAGCACTGCTGGTGTGGGAGTTTTGTTATTGTGCTAGCTTTAATAAATAGAAGGAGTTGAAAATTGTTCCGCAGAAATTATTTTTGATAGAAAATTGTTTCTTTGACAGAAGGAACATTTTCATGGAATGGGACTGCATTCTTTGGGAGAAAAAAGAACGCAAGCAGAACTTGTTTAGTTTGTGAAGAACTGAAGCCCATAAAGCTCTCTCTGAAACCACTACATTTGCAATCAAAAGAAAATTGTACACACACAGTGATACACATGTACCTGCACATNCCAATCAAAATAGAAAAACTGGAAAAATTTTGCCAGTAAATGGTTGGCTTACCTGTAAGAAGACGTACATGGTCCCAGACCGATCCATTCTTCTTTTCTTTTATTTACAGTAAGTGGAGCACATACACATGAACAACGCACATTTCGATTTTTTCCTTTTCCTACCTTTTTGCACTGAACAAGCAGCTGTGTCGAGGGGGATTTGTCTCTGCATAATCTAAGTTATTTATGAAGCTCACATCAAAACTTAATTTCTTTCTGTACTTTGTAGAAAACCTATTTTATGGAGATAACAGTTTAATTCAGGACTTACAGGTAATATGGGGGATACACAGAGCTGTGAAGTCCAGTCCCTGAAGGAGAGACTTATAAATGGTTTGTAACCAACAGTTGCGCTCACAGTTCAGACCATTTAACAGCTCAGGATGAGAAGGGCCATGTAGTAAGGCCAGGGATAATTTGTTGCCGAGGTCCAAGATTAAAATTTTGATTTATGAAATATGCTTTTTCTTCAGTTGCTCTTACAGCACTGCTAGCTATTGTAAATGTGCCTTTCTGGATTAGGCTGTAATGATTAAAATGATGTCTCCCACTGAAAGTAAGTGTTTAAAACTGAATATGAAATTATGTACTTAAAATTTTCAGTATGAAAATTCAATGATAATCACACTTCACAGCATAAAACTACAGGGCCCGATTAAGTTTGACATTAGCAAGAACTCTAACAAGACATTACCAAGAAAAATAACACACTCAAATCAGACAATTCGGCTCTTACCACATTAAGGAAGTAATAAGCTTCTAATATCTCTACTGCAAGACACAGCAAAAATAGAAAAGCATCTTTCCTGTCAGATGTTTTAACAGAAAATCTAAACAGAGAAAAAAGAGAGGAAATGTAGCTTAAGGAGAAGTAAAGCAAGAGTAACCAGAGGCTGACCTACATTTGAAAAATAAAAGAACCCAACCGCAGTGCTCGCTGCAGCTCTAAGAACGCAATTTCAAGTATTTTCTGTGGCCTCCTACAAAATGGTGATGATCCAGTCTGAATCAGTGTAGCAGCTGTTGCAATGATCTATAGGAATTATCAGTAATATGTCTCAGAGGAGGTTAAAAATGTGCATTGTGAGCAGCTGAATCTTTCCCACCTCCCGCTGGACAACAGTTCCTTCTTACTCTGATCCACATGCGAGGAGTACCAGAGGGCAATGGAGTTGCCTTGTTATTTTCCTACTCTGTGAGCAGCATTATTTTATAATGAACTTCAATCAGACTTCATGATTTTTGCAAGTCTATTAGTCAGAGAACCTGCTTCATCTTGCCCCCTTGTAATGGGATTTGCAAAGCAATTATACATCCCCGTCTCAGTTGATATGCCTCGGACTAAAACCTTACACATGACTGCATTAGTTTATCACAGTAACACATACACTCTGTAACACACCTCTGCTACCTGTCACAACAGTCAAAGAAATTAAAGAAAAAAAGAAAACTGGGAAGTTTCTAACTGTTGTTGCTGTAGCTATTTTCCCAGTCAGTCTCAATTAATTTCCTTTAAGGCTGGCAATAGTCTGTGTTTTCATCCACAGATCTCCAAGTGCATTTGAAAGGTTGGGAATCTGTGGATTCTTCTTTTTTACAGAATAACTGAGGAGAAATAGATGTTTTTCAACACAAACAAAGGAATTTGCGTTGTAAAGGACCACACTCGCAGTGCGGTAGAGATATGGGGCAAATACCATCTGTATGATCAGGATTTCAGTCAGAGTATCTTTACGCACTAAAAAAAGTCAAGAAAGACTGCTTTGTTGAGCAGTTATTAGGCTGTGACTCTTGGCAGTTTAAAATGGAAGTGGAAGGGGCTATGACTAAACTGATGATGGGTTGGGTGAGTGTACATGAAAATAGACACATGGGATGAAAGAGTAGTTTAAAGATTTCTCACTGATACATTTTCCTTTTAGTCAGAAAAAAAAAGATGGTTTGTCAAAAAATGAAATTCATCTTATGCTTTTATCCAGTTCAATGAAATGTCTGCAGAGCAGGTTGCTGAGGTCCAGAGTGATCAGAGGAGAAGAACACAGGAGGGAATATATCCATGAAGGATTGACAGAGCAGGGATGTTGAATCCAAGCTAATAGCCTCTGCAGTAAGGAAAAGCCAAACCAGAGCCAAACTTGATCCTGAGTTTATTATACTCAGAGACTCTAAATAATAATAAACCCGGAGTACAATACTTTTAATTTTTTTTCTTTTTTATTATTTTTTTTCCTTTTTTTTTTTTTTTTTTTTTTGAGGGGGGTGCAGAGGATGGAAATAGCTGTGATTTTTACATGTTTAAAGGTCCAGATGTGGCAACTTCCCAGACAAAGTATTTTTCCCAGTATTTTGACCTTCTCTCTCTCTGTTGATCTCTTCTATATGCTACAGTACATCTGTTCTTCTTGGTTATTTTCACTGCAAGCTGGCAGGATTTGTTTCTCTTCCAACACACCAAGTTAAAAAATAAATAATCCTGCATTGTCTATAAAATGCATTCCCATGAGACCAACCCTCTCCTAATGAAGTCAGTTGTTTTATTTTTTTCATAGACCAGATCATTTATTCTGAGGTGATATTAATTTACAGCTGGAATCACAATTGACACCTGGCAGTGCACTAAACAATATGGGGCTTCCAATCTACATCATTAGTTGCTCATGCTTTGCTGAATCTCTGCTCATTAAACTCCAAATCCTGTCTCCAGTGAAGTCTCGGCAGCTTGTTGGTCACTGGGGAGTTTCTTCTGAAATAAAGAGGTAGGGACACTCCACAAATGCCATGAAAATCGAGCGCTGGAGCAGCTGTCCAGATGCCTGTGCCTCTAGCTTCATCTATTCTGGCAGAGAAAGCTGGATGATATGCATGATGGTGGATCCGTCATTTATACTTTCCCCTTCCCTCATTTGCACCAAATCCCTGATGCACGTTGGCAGACTCAGGCTTTGAAGATGAGCTGGAGATACCCATTACAAACATAGCCACCTCCAATCAGCAGAGATATGTTAGCTATGGTGCAGAAATAGCTATCACTTCCCACAGAGATAAGGACCAAAGGGAGATACTTCCAAAGCTATAAAACCTGAGTAATTTGATGGCGAGCCATAGAAAGATAGTTCTGGAGTCAAGCAGCTGCAGAAATCTGCTTTCCTGCCTTACTGCTTTATAAATTAGCTGAGGACATAATATGTCTACAGCTCAGATCTGAACCATGGGACAAATCTGGGGGACATTCATAGAGGCTGGTACTGTTTCTGTACATGTTTTGTGGCTGTGGAAAGAAACAGATGCTATTTAATTGGAAAACAACCCCCCTGCTACATAGGCCTAGTTAGCTTTGTGGTCTAGTATTTGTCACTGGTGATTGTTTCTAAAAGCAGACCTTGCAGGAACATAGAATCGTTTCTTCCAGCTGAGACAAGCTATTGGCTTAGTCAAGAGGTAAAGTTGCCTTGACTCATCCAGCAGAGTTTTTGACTGTGCAGACAGTGCTGCTAGACTAGGTCTTACCTGAGGCAATATAAAAGAACTACTGATATCAGAATCAACTACAGGCTAAGAAGCTCCTCTCCAGCTCAAACTCCCTCTGGTGTTTTGTACCAGCGGGCAGATACAACATAAGTGATAACATAAGTAAAATTGGATGTGATTCATTTAACGTGCTGAAGTAATTCGTGTTCACAGTAGATAAGGTAGCTGTAAAAAAAATAGAAAACCAACAAAAAATTATTAAATATTGATTGCTAAAGTGAAGTGGGATTTGGAATGCAGAGAAAGGAAGTTTTGAAAGTGCTTTCAGAAGCAATGGAGTTACCTGAGGACTAAAGAATAGCTGCAGATTTTACACTGGTCACCTTCAGCCTTGTAAAATTGACCTTTGCAGCTGGGAAAAACCAGGTGATGATAATCGAAGACAGTTCTTGGAAGTACAGAAAATGGTACTTTCACTGGATTTAGCAAAGGACTCATGAAGTGTAGGAAATGAATTATTTTATGTATGTGTTTGTGTGTTTGTGTATTTAAGAAATAACTTGCAGGTTGTGAGGAATTTGCTTACTCAGCAATGACATTCAACATGAAAAAAATCAACATTGCCTATATAGACTATTGCTTATATAGACTGGATGAATTCTCACCAGACTTGTTTTCACCACTAGAAGAGTAGTGAAAGTACTAAATTAGTTTATAGTGAAGAGAAAATGCCAGAAATAAGAACGGAAGAGGATCTGCAAAGCGAGTCATCCTTGAGTTACTGAGTGGAACTGAGCGGTTTTTAATCTGTGCTCTGCAAATTCCCAGAAGATGTATGAGATACTTCTATCAGACCCATAAATGGTAAGAAAATCAAGCCTATTGTTAATAGAGTGAAATAGAGAGGGAGTTCTGTACTTTCCATCGACATTTTTTAGGAATCTGTGTAATGATAAAATGTGAAAGAAATTGGTAGGTTAGCTTAGACATATTGGTTGCAGAAAAAACTATTTTTGTCACACTTTGTCTATTCTGTCTTTAATCTGTTGCCCCGACCCAGGTGCAGGACCCTGCACTTGGCCTTGTTGAACCTCATGAGGTTCACACGGGCCCCCTTCTTGAGCTTGTCCAGGTCCCTCTGGATGGCATCCCGTCCCTCAGGCGTGTCAACCGCACCACTCAGCTTGGGGTCCTCTGCAAACTTGCTGAGGGTGCACTTGATCCCACTGTCTATGTCATTGATGAAGATATTAAACACTACTGGTCCCAATATGGATCCCTGAGAGACACCACTTGTCACCGATCTCCATGTGGACATGGAGCTGTTGACCACTACCCTCTGGATGCGTCCATCCAACCAATTCCTCATGCACCAGACAGTCCACCCATCAAAATCATTTATCTCCAATTTAGAGGGAAGAATGTTGTGGGGGACCGTGTCAAAGGCCTTACAGAGATCCAGACAGACAATATTGGTAGGCCCTCCCATGTCCACTGATGTAGTCACTCCATCACAGAAGGCCACCAGGCAGGCCTTGCCCTTGGTGAAGCCATTCTGGCTGTCTTGAATCACCTCCCTGTCCTCCATGTGCCTTAGCATAGTCTCCAAGAGGATCTGTTCCATGATCTTCCCAGGCACAGAGGTGAGACTGACTGGCCTGTAGTTCCCTGGGTCTTCCTTTTTTCCCTTTTTAAAAAATGGGGTTATATTTCCCCTTTTCCAGTCAGCAGGAACTTCACTGCACTGCCACGACTTCTCAAATATGATGGATAGTGGCTTAGCAACTTCATCCGCCTGTTAAGAGTATTGGTGTAGAATATTGATGAAGAGCTGTGAGTTATTGATAACTGGATAATAAACAAGGCAGTTAATGTAAGTAATTGTACCGGTTTTGGCTGGCATACTGTTNCCAGCAGATCAACACTCCCGCCCAATTTGGTGTCATCTGCAATGTATGGTGCTGTACTTTGGATTTTTGACCAAAACAGTGGAGCTAAGCTGCCTACCGGGGTTAAACCACAACAGTAATCAAGTAAGATATTAAAGAAAACAGTGGAATACAACTAAGCAGAGATTTTTATTTATATGGTCTCCCTTTGGTCATCTTTTGTTCCCATCAGTTTTCCATTCAGCATTTTCCATTCAACTTTCTGGAGTACTCAGAGCTGTGACTGGCAGTTGGTTCCAGCTTGTTCCTCTTGATAAGTGGTACAGCCATTTGAAACACTTGTTACACACAAAGTAACAAAGATTATAGTTTGAAAATCCACGGTGGCAACTGATGCATTCTCTCTCAGCCATTTCTCTTGTTTCTGTTGCTGTCAATAGAATGGGCTCCTATTGTGACATTATTTTCCTTTTTCCATCAATCTTTGTCTTAAAAATGGGAGTTAGAGTCGTTACATGTCACAGTCTCTACTGTGCAGTTAAAATAACCTCCTATGGATGCTGAGATTTAACTGCCTACTGGGACTACACAGTCTTTCTAAGGCCTCCGAAAAGAACACAAGATAGCAATACAGGTTTCTGGAGAGACGTTTTATTCAAACTCAAGTAAAGTTATGCAAGATTCCATTTTATGCTTTGGATCCAATTTTAAAACAAATGCTAGCAAGGGAAATTGAAGGTGGCTATCATGAGGTCTTTATAATCATAATCGAAGTAGTACGCAAGGGGTGAATTTGGCTGTTGCTTTCTGTAGAAAATGTCTTTTTTGAAATCCATACCCCTTGAGAAAGACTTTTTCATAAAATTGAAGAGCTACTTCATAGTCATAGAATTGGTGTAAATTTTCAATAGACCTTACATTTGTACTGTGGTGATATATAAATACAAGTAACCCAGTATGAATAGCAACCCCACACCCCCCAGACTAGCCATGTCTGAAATAACCGGGTAAATAAAAAGACCAGCCAGAAACTCTGTTTGCCGAGTTCTGCCTGGGTATCTTAGCCTGAATGATGGTTATCATGCTGATGCAATAGGAATTGCTATTTTGACTTTTTGTAAGCTTTCAGGGACAGAGAATAGCATTATGGTTCCATAAAATACTGTGTGTGGTGGGACCTTAACTTGTGAATAATAGATCTAGTTACTATTTCAATATGAATAAATAAAGCTAATCATGTTTCTGTAAGAAACCTTAGCTTTTTACTAGAGTCTTCCTCCCATATGATTGATTTCTTTCTAGGTGTACTGGCACTTGATGTGTGACTTATCCTTTTTTGATCATCCAGTCTTCTTCTTGTTTTAATGTTCTGGTCACGAGCTGTGCGTGCCCATTTGCCATTGTAAGACTAGACTTGAATAGCATCCACACACATAGTAAAGAGTTATAACTGTACCCACGTGAGGTACCCAGACATTGTATCCAGAAACCAGTATAAGTGGACCCAGGAAGTAGGAATTAGGAAGAAATAACTTTCCCTTGAACAAAAGGGAAATGGGGAAGGGCTAATGCTTCAGAAGATGGTGGTGGGTTTTTTTTATTATTATTTTGTTAATGCTGTCTCTAACCTTTAGTTCTCTTCCAACTTCTAGAGAAGTCAATGGATTTTTGCTTTTGCTTACCTTTTAGTTCTCCCTTTCCTGTGTTACTAAATGGTAACTTTAGGACTTACTTTGGAACTTTATGTTCCTATCCATGGTGATAGCATCTGAGTGTAAACATTGAAAACTGATATCCATAATAAAGTCTCTGGTGACTATAGGGTATGATCTGTATGAAACTGCTTTAGTAAAAGGAGTTGCACTATGTGTTCTCATCTCCTAAAGGGTAATGTTTTTCACAGAACTTTCTGCACATGAATTGTGTGTCAGAAACACATAGAAATAGTCAGTTCAAGTAAGTTAATGCAGACTATATTCCAGTGGAACTGGGCTCAGAGATATGATTATCTGATTGAGAATGTCAGGACATAACCACAGGTTTTGGGTGAAGACAGAATAAGGGTCATGACATACAGCTGATTAACAACAGCACTGTGGATAAAATATCTAGACTACAGAAACCAGAAGCAGGATGGTCCTGACATAATCAAAGCCACAAACCAAGCCTTCAGATTGTGTTAATTAGGATTTCTGTTGACATAATCATACAGGACAGGCAGTAGTATGCTCTACTCAGATTCCAGGGTGCATGTGTGTCAGGCCATTTTATTTCTGTGTGTCTTTTTTTTCTATAATAAGAATTTCTTCTGCTATGTCTGAGAAAGACCCTTCCTTTCTAATGCCTTATTTAATCATAGAAAGGTATGTGAAGATCATTAAAGAAAACATTCATGAGGAATGTGGAATGTAGCTCACTAAAGCACTTGGCTATTTGCTTCCTTTTCCAACTTTGAAAACTATTGCAGATAACAGTTTTGCATTTGAAAAGAGTGGCTTGTAAGGAAGATGCTTTAGTTGAGGGGAAAAAACCCATCAGCCTTCTTCGCTTAAGAATGTATTCAATCCAATATGTAGTCATTCCTTGTTGTCATGCCGCAGGAAACTTCCTCTGCCATTCAAACACCAGAAAATGTTTTTAAATCTTTAACAACAGAAATGAAAACAATATGAAATTGAAAATAATTTTATGTTAAACTTACTGTAATTGCCTGACTATAATTCTGCCAATGATCCTGGTGACTTGGGCTCTATGGTCTGCTCACTGCTGAGAGTATTTCTTGTGATTTTGTTATCTCTGCCTTGCCCTGTGTGCAGTTACACAAAAGTCCTTTTGAAGCTCTGCCATGGATCTTGGGCTCAATAACAAATGAATAAGATTTTGTCATTCGTGTGCCAATATGACAGATACAATAGTGTGCCTGCTTCTGTAGCCATTAGATCTGAAGACTGTGAGTAGCTATTTTCCTTCAGCACATGTGCTTTATTCATACACCTCTTACTGTACCCCCTACCTAGTTCTTCAGGAACCCTCTTATCAGCTCAGTCTCATCCCATACCTCTTCTTTGCCTGCACTAATACCCCTCAGTATGCATTCTTGTTCATCTTATCTTACCTTCAAATGCAGTTTTAATGTAGTTTTCATATTTCATTGCTTCTTTATAATGGCAACTTAGCTAGTATAAACTGGAGTGAACTAATTGGACACCCTGCACAATATGAACATGGTTTTTGAGTTAGGTGACTCTCTAGGACCATTTCCTTTTTTTATACCTGTTTCATCTGTTGACATCATAACATCTCATCATTGGAACATAAGAACCTCCAATGGTGATAGTGAGAAGAAAGGGGAAATAGAAGTGTTCTGTCCAGATAGCTTTCTGATGTTCTTGTTCCTTAAAAGTACCTGAAGTCCCCAAATGAGTGCAAAGTCTCTGTGTGTTTTGCCATGTACAACTACACAGATCCTAAACTGTTCTTCTGTTTGTATATGGTTGGTTGGGTGTGGAGTTGGCCGGGGCGGTTGTTTGTTCTGGATTTGGTTTGGCTTGGTTTTTTTTAGGGTTGGGGACATTGAAACAGCTGAGGAAATAAGTAAGGAAATGAGGAAATAGGTAAGGAAATAGGAGTAAGTGACACAGAAAGTCTTGCATTTTGAGACAAATTTGGTCTTAAGGCTGCTACAGCCCAAAGATCTCTGTTATCTCTTTGCATATGCCTAAGGGAGAGATGAATTTGTGGATCATGGAAATACAACAGCAGCTTTTTCCTTACTGTTTCCTTGCATACTCTCTATCCATCGTGCAGTCAAAATAGCTTCTTGCCTTCCACAGGTCTCAAAATCTTTTACCACTGTTTACCTAAGGTTATGCATCTGGAAGAAATCCTTGGCTATCTGTGTCCCCTTCTTTAAAATTTTACTTAATTGACGCACTCTAATCCTTATATCACAGCATTCTTATAGGTCAGGAATCAACAAATTACCTTAATCATGGAACTAAATTATCAGTATTTGACTCAGTCCCTACATAGTCAATGGGATGTAAGTAGTTTAAATTTAAGGATATACTCAAAAGTTTGGCTAAATCAGGGACACAGTTAATGATGTTATTTCACTCTTACTGTTTAAAAACAACCCCTTTTCATAAATTGTGTGATTAGACAGTACCATTATTCATTTTTTAATGACTGGAAAACTGAGGGCAATTTAATCTTTTTTTTTTTCTTTCTTTCTTTTTTTTTTTTCCCTGTACACTTCTTTTACATGCAGAATACCCTGTTTGTAACTGAAGAGGTACATTACTATAGAGACATTGAACCTACTTAATTTCCCTTCAGGTTCAACACAACACTTTGTTCTTTAAACAAATATCTCCTTTGAGCTGAGAAATGGCACATTCATTGATATTATATTACCATTACTCTTGGAGTCACTGCAGTGTTTTTCAGATCCTTGGCCCTGAGACATCTCTATGGATAATAGAGATGGGGTCATCATTTTAACATTTGAGCTACTTACCCCATAAGTGACTATCTATCTGCTGCAGCGTCATGATCTAGGAGCAGGGAATATTCTCACAGTTCATAAACAATTATATGTGTCTCATGCTAACCATGTGCCCAAGCATTATCACCTTAGGGTATTTGGATACCTATTTTTTCATTGTTGTTGTTATTGTTGTTTTCTTTTCAGAAAGACAATCACAATACTTAAAATGCATAATTAAAAAATAATAATAATGCAAAACTCCTGCCAGAACTTGACTGGCAACAAGAACTGGGTTCTAATGTGAAGAAATCATTATTAACACACTCATTAGAGCCTCCACACAGAAACATGAGAAAACTAAAATAAGATTTCTGTTGCTCAGTGACCTAGTTTTCCCCAGTCTCAAAGACTAATTAGCTTAAGAAACAATATTTGTGTTAAATGGAGAAAACAATCCACCAACAAGACAGATAAGCAAGGCAACATGCAATACCTAATTCATAAAATCTAACTGCAATATTTTTCGGTCTTTCTCTCTGGGGAAGCAAATACTAGGCAATTCTATAGCTTTCTGTTTTTCCGCTACGCAGGAGGTCTATAGGGATCTTCTTGGAAGAATCCTGTGGGAGACAGTCATGGATGAAAGAAGGGTCCCAGAAAGTTGATTGATTTTTAAGGATCACTTCCTCCAAGCGCAATACATCGTGATTTATAGGAAGGCAAGCAAAGGCAGCAGGAGTCCTGTGCGGATGAAGAAGGAGGTCCTGACAAATGTCTAACATAAAAAGGAACCATACAAGAGGTGGCTGTAGAGACAGGTCATCCAGGAGGAATGTAAGAAGCATTGACCAATCGTGCAGGCGTGGGGTTAGTAAAGCCAAAGCCCCAGTGGAGTTGAATCCAGTGAAAGATGTGGAGAGTGACCAGAAAGATTTCTACGGGTATACCAGCAGCAACAAGAAGACTCGGGAAAATGTGGATCTGATGCTAATGGGGCAGGATACCTCATGACAAAGGACATGGAAAAGGCCAAGGAATTAAGTGACTTTTCTGCCCCATCCTTTACTAGTAAGACAGATGTTCAGGAATCCCAGGCTACTGAGAGCAAAAAAGGAAAGCCTGGACTAAGGAAAACCTACCCTTGGTGGAGGAGGATCAGGTCAGGGAATATTTAAACAAACTAGACACACAATAGTCCATGGTATGTAACAGGACACACTCATAGATGCTGAGGATCCAAGGAATTGCAGACTGGTCAGCCTCACTTCAGTCCCTGGGAAGGTAATGGAGTGAGTAATTCTGGAAACCATTTCCAAACATATGAAGGACAAGAAGGTGATTGGAAATAGTCAGCGAGGACGTATGATAGGGCAACCATGCCAATGCTGGGGACAATACCATTTAACCTCTTCATTAATGACACTTAGATGATGGGGTAGGATGCACCTGCAGTGGATTTGCAGACAATACAAAGCTGGCAGGGGCAGAAGATGCACTAGGCAGTTGTGCCAACATGCAGAGGGACCTTGACAGACTACAGAAATGGGCTGATGGGAGCTTTACGAGAGGAAATGCAGGGTCCTGCACCTGGGAATACCTACACAGATTTCTTCGTGCTACTAACGTGTTATACGGAGGTCTTTTGGGGGGGCTGTAGTTTTGTAAGAGACTTGGACTTCTTTAGCATTAGGAAGGGAAACTGAGACTTCAATCACTGGATTCAGTTTCCCTAAACACCTGTGTCCCATTTGTGAAACTAGCAGCTTTTAGATAGGATTACAAATGAAGCAGAGAGGATTTGCTGCTTCAGGGCTTTATGTAACAGAATTCTCCATGTTGGTTGATTTGTACTAAATCTTGTAGCTTTATCATTGACTTTAAATTAGTCAGCTGTTGTTTCCTGTTGAACACTACCAGAAAGTGGCTGATTGCTTAGTAAATCCAGATTTTCTCTGAATAGGTTTAAAGAGATGGAGACATTCACTTGCAAAGTTGGCTGTATATTTGACAAGTATTGGTAGAACTTATTAATTAAGCAATCCTGTTATTTTTCCTATCACAGGAAGAAACAATCTTCTCCTCTATGTCTGGTTGTGCGCAACTTTCTTCCACCATTTCCTTGTTACACTAAACAGGGAACGAATAAAGGAGGCACAGATTTCTGTTTGCTCTGGACAAAACCAGAAAGACAAAACACTGAAGCACTTCATAGAAACAGGGAGACATTGTTTCAAGGGCTAACTTTCTGATATATATATATACACATGTGTGTGTTTATGTGTGTATCCATAAATTATATAGCAGAAAGTTTTGTAAGAGAGTCTAGAAATGTTATAGCTTTCAGCGAGACTTTAACGCCATTGAAACTGGTGGCAGAATTTCTATTGGTTTCTGTGTTGCCATAATGTCATTCATAGACAAGAAGAAGAAAAAGTACAAATTTCCTTCTCATTTGCTCATAAGGATCAATATGCAAACAGACATGTAAAGGCATGAAAGATTAATTAGCATTTTCTTTCACCTTGTCATTTCATGAACCAAAATGGATCCTTTCCCTCCCCAAACACATTGTATTGATTTGTCCTAGTCTTAATAAATCTTAAACTAGTACAGATTAGTGTATGAAAGTGTAATGAGCCTTGGGCTACATCCAGTAAAAGACGTAGGTATGATAAAATGGGTTTAGTTAGAATTTAGGCACCTACTTCCAAAGCTGTGAATCAAAGAGCCATATGCACAGCGGGTCTTTTTTCCTCATCATCCACACTTCTCTTGTTCAGGTCTTATTTTGGTTTTCACTATTTTAAACTATAAATTCCCAAACTAGTTTTCTGAGCTACAGTCTGGAGATGACATGTGAAGTTAGTTGTTCAGCTAGCTGTCTGAGCTTCCTCCTGAAGGCACTTTGTTCCAAATTAAGACAGTTATCATAGAATNAAATTAATCTATATATCATAGTATCAATTGTTTTCTGGTTTTTTTTTTTTTTTTTTTTTGTGGTGGTGGTGGTGTTAGTTTGTCTTTTATTGGCTTTTGAGACAGCTGAGTATCTCAGACTTAAAATAGAGGTGATGAAAGGCAATCTGGTTGCTCAAGTCCATTTCTAAATCTAGTCCCTGTCAACAGTTCTCAGAGTGAATTTCTACTGATGTTCTGAAAATTTAAAAAAAAGATTAAAAAAAAACAAAAACAAAATGCAAATAATAATTCATGTTTACAACCATTTTTCTGTCTTGTCCACAGGGAAACTTCATCAATGCAAGTCACAGTTTCCCCGTTCTAAACTGAAATTTGCTTTGTCTGGCTACAACATAGTTATCTCTCGAGTCTATCCCCACCATTACCTAACAGCAAGTTCATTGGAAGATATTCTTAATCCTCCTTTCTGATTCCTACTCAGTATCCATGATTCCGTCCCCTTCTTTTCTCTCCCTATACATTTTTCTACACCTAACCATATCACAAACAATACCATGCTTATATTTGTAATTTGCAGATTAACTTCTTTACCAAACAATTTCTTTTTTTCTGAAGTGTTATGGAAGTAGATTTCTGATGCCTGCTGTCCTTTGTCTCTGTGTTTCATGGCTGTGTTATCCTGCGTCTAATAAAGTGTCCACTCTAGCTGATGCTTTTCCTGTACCTGGTATGGATTGTCTGATGTGTTTTAATTTTACTGTTGACCAAAAACTCTGGACACTTCCCCAGTGGGATCACTATTTTACATCACTCTCCTTTATTCATCTGCTGTTTTCATGAAACTTCTTTGTCCTTAATAGCTTTGAGACTTTTTCCCTCTCTCACAGATGGTTGAAATTGAAAATTAAGTTTTAAAGATATTTGGAGGGAGGACAAGGGAATGACAGACAGAAAACACACAGACTGATCATATAGGATTCATTTTCCTAGGAAACAGGTTTAAAAATATGACTGTTCGAAAATGAAAAAAAAAAAAAATCACAACATCACAACATTTTCGATAAACCTGAATTAATATTTTCAATAGAGCTTAAAACAGTAGTTGAGATTTCACTGGGAAACTCAAGAGACATATAAATTATAATATGAATATGATAATATTTTATATTATCTGTATATATAGATACCTAATTTTGAATTTCTTGTTTATTCCTCATTCAACTCATCTTAGGGTAGACATCTAAAATGGGTTGGATACATTGCATTCTAGAAATGGGCATTTAACACCAGATACAAGTGACTGGATTTGGTTGCTGAAACATAGGCGTCTTGTGTCACTTGATACTCTCATGGGTATCCAAAAAATTTGTGTGGCGATGACAGATACGCACAGAACTCATGACAAAGTCACTTGTGTCTTTCTGGTGCGGTGTATGGAAGTCAGGAGTATCTAAGAGGACACTAGATGCCTATATTCAGTGATTGAAATCCTACTGTAGGGGTGGGATTCAGCTTGAGATTCAGATATCTAAATGTGTCTTCATTTCAGGTGTCTATATGTGAGCCAAGTGAGCCAAGTGTCTAAACTCCTGTCATACTCAATAGAGTTTAAATAAAACATGTTTTTGTTATCCGCAAGGTTCTTTAGAAAATATAGCAATAAAGTTGCTTAGCTGTGTGGTGGTAGTAGTGAATTATTGCACCCTACGGATACAGAAGAGAAAGAAGAATATAGCAGAGGCAGCAGCACTGGCAAATCCAATCACGAAAGTCTATTTAATGAGAATTATTGCATACTGTAAGTTGTGTTTTCCCAGAGGAGTCTACAGAGATCTCATGGTACCTATAATTATAATCCATTATCCATTGATCCTTCTATTTTTGACACTCTGTAGTCCCACCATTCCTTCTAAGGATACCTACTGATGCCTCTTGCTGGCTGTTGGCTTTGATATTCAATACATTTGTTAAGCACCTTTGATATTCGCCTCCTCTCTAATGTAATAGGTTACTTTGGTGTGGGATGTTTTTAGCTTTCCACCTTTATGAGATCAGTGGCTTGGCCGACAAACTGCAATCAATGACTTCATTATATGCCTTTTCAGGTGGTACATGCCTTTTCATCTGGCTACCCTGACATTCAGCTGGGCTGGAGCTTATTTAGCCTCATTGTTCTACTTGGGATTCACTCCACCCTCTTTCCCCCTTCTCACTTTAATTTAATAGTCATATTTATTATTATCTTTATGTCTCATGGAGGCTTTTGATGCGCTTTGGGAGGAGGTGATGCTACTTTTAGCACAGTATTTATCTGGTAGCTTGTCTAGACTCCGATGTTAGATGAAGTTTTTCCCTTACTGAGACTTGTTCTACATTTGCAAAGGCAGAGGCTGCCTTAGGTGGTGAGAGGCCTTCTTTGTCACACTACTCTTCTCTGATCCGGATTTCTGTTTTTCTTCTGCTGATTGGATTTTTTGCATTACATTATTTTGTTGTGTGGCTTATAAATAAGTCATGTTTCCTTAAGTATGGATGACAAGCTTTTGCCAAGGCCTGATTTTACTCTTAAGTGAATCAAAACACTCCGTATCAAAGTATCAAAGTTGCTTTGCAAGTAATAATGCCACTTGAAAAATGAGCAAAGCATACCTAAAAAATATCTTCAACCTTAATGTCCATGTAGAACAGATACTCAAGGGTGCATATGGAACTGTACGAGATCAGTTGTAATGCTCAAACCTGCCACTTGAAGATTGTGAGAAATGATGTGCTAAATAGCTCATTGCCAGGAGCTCTGCATAAATATTGGATTCAGGTCAATAATATCTGCAGCTGTTATTTTAGAGGGCATGGCGAGTCTGTGAGGGTAGAGGATAAGAAATTTAGAGCTGATTAAAGGAAATGTCTGACTAGCCTATGAAATTCATGGTCACAAGAGACCAAAGAAAGAGTTTGCAATTAAAATTAAGGAAACTAATTTTCAGTCAGAAAAGAGACTGACCCAAAAGTTGGGATGCATGTCCTTCTCCATAACGTAGATAGAAGAGACTTCTTAACGATTTGGCGTGTTTCTTTTGCCAGCTTTCCAAGAGTAGGACACATTCCTGTCTGCTTTCCAAAATCCTTCTGGCACAACTTCTAAGATTTTTTTCTAGGTTTGCATTTAAATTCAGGTTTCCAACCAATGGATCTTTCTCTTTCTTGTATCCCCACCCTATAAACACTAAATCTTCCACAACCTTCAGATTCTTTAAAGATATATTATTATGCATAAAAATGTAATTAAATTAATGCTCTCAGAATATCTACGCTGAACAAAATTTAGTAACAAGGACTTGGAGAATGGTATTACCCTTCTACAGTATGATGGTGTATAAGATTGGTGGATTGCAGCGCAATCCTCCAGGTGAGAACTCATTTAGAGGGCCATAAATGTTCCTCTGCTGTCTGTTTTGAAGAGCATTTTCCTTGTGTTGAAAGAAGATCAGGGACGGTATTTCCATAAGTGAGGAGATCTGGCAGGACCTACAGGCAGCCCTTCAAAGGAGCGTACCATGAATGGCAACGGCTCCTGGTGTCATGCATTCTCAGAAATGGCTGTCTAGCTGATGTTGCCAGGCAGACAAGGGTTCAATAAAAGACACGGTCAAACCTCTAATTCCTCAGTGCTGTATTTTGATATTTTTGTGTGTTTGAGTCAAATTTTGACTGAAATTGTTTTGAGACAATCAAGATTACATATTTTTTCACTAATAAAATAGATATAGATATACACACATATACATTTCTACTAGTGAAAAAATACGTACAATACAATAGGCTTTATTGATTTGTCTGACACGTCAGCCCCAAAGGAAGAAAAAAATTATCTTTTGTCTTCTACTTGTCATGTTTTTGTTGACATGTTTTGTTGACAGTTTATTATTTCTGGTTTATGCAGTAAATAATTGATACCATTACACTATAAGCTTTAAATTTCTGTTCTTCTATTAAAATCCACCTTTTTCAGCCCAAAGCTTATTTTGATAGTCTATTTTTCTCTATTTTTTAATTAAAAAATCTCTGTATATGTTTTCATTTCAAACTATAAAGAACTCTAAAAGAATGTGATTCGTTAAGATAGCTGAGAATTATTTGGAGGAAAAATCAGTAGCTGATTTACTTTAAATATGAGTTATGGTTTTTGTTCTATTCCTTGTGTCTGTATCTTTAAGGTAGCTCTCATAACATCTGGAGATGATATGGAGAGTAAATATCCACTGCATAAACCCAGTAGTTGTGTTAAGGCAAATTAGACTGAAAGGAACAAACCATTTCTCAGTGACTTCTATAATAATGGAAAAGATCTGGTTGGGTGACAGTCCGCATATATTACTCTACAATACAGTGCATGTCAGGTCAACGAGGAAACCAAATACACCATGCCTCTATAGACAGCCAATACAGCAGACAAGAAAGCACTTGTTTAGAGAAAAGATTCAGATGCTGGCACTTCAGGAAAGGTGGATCAGACAGTTTAAAATGTTGCAGTCACTCTTTGGCTGGTTGCTAGATTCTAGAGGGAGTCCATGTGTCCCTGAAAAGATGGCAGCTGTACTGCAAGCTCTGGAAAGGGAAACAGTTTTTAAAACTGCCAAGGAAACTTGAAAAAGTAAGAGAAGGAGTTTGCAGCACAGAAATAAAAAAAAACCCAAACACATAAAGAAGGACAAGATCCCATATGCTCATGCCATTCCTGACCCATTTTTGTCCAGCCTACCCTTAAAAATCTATAACGATGATTACATAAGAGTATTTTAATGCTTCACCATCTCCACCCTTCACCAGTTTTCTGATGTCCAATGTTTGCCCTCCTAACCAGAGCAGATATGGCTGAGAGTTTTATCCTTTGTATATCTCTTATATTCCAGGTGTGTTTATGCCTACTATCAGTCTTTGTTCTTCTGAACTAAGCAGTCATGATTTCTTCAATCTTTCCTCACAGTTCATATTCTCAAGGCTTCTGATTATTCTTGTTGCTCACTTCAGACCATTGTACAACAGTCCCACACCCTTCCTGAATTGTTTTGCACAAAGTAGGACACATAAATGAAGATGACTCGTGAATTTTATTTTACAGATAAGTAATTATCAAAGCTCCTTACAAACCAGCAGTGCTAAGTTCAGTTACCCACACATAGGTGCTTAGAACTAGGTTGACCAATCTAACCTAGTCATGAAGAGATCAAATCATGCCAAATACAAACTCCCAGCACTACCCTAGGAACAAATCTTTGCCTAATGTAAGTTAGCATAGTGCCATTAAAACAATTTATTCAATGAAGCAGTTTTGATTTATAGCAGTTGAAGAGCTTGCTCACAATGTTTTTTGGCATCATTAATCCTTACAATGGTTTGGGAAATGTAGATAAGCCACCTGAACTGAATCCCAGATGAAAGAAATTTAGAAGGAATGTTGAAAATGACAGGGATCCTACCTTTATTATGGTAGTCCTCCTCAAACCATTCAAAGAAATGCTGCATGTCAGAAATTCCATTATGAACTCCAATTTCTGGGTTTAATACCATGGCTGTTTCAAATTGCCTGGGTTTGAAACCTGAAATATATGTGTCAGTCCATAAGAAACTTTATTTAATTTAAAAATGTTTTTAAATCAGTCTTTGAAGAGTGCAGGCACTCTTTTTGTTTGCTTAAAGTAGGTTTAAGACTTTCTTCTTGTCATATCCTAGATCAAGAACAGTCTTCTGCTGTTAGGTAAACTATAGAGGAAGTGAGACCTGAATCCTTTTCAAGCCTTTGCATTCTCTTCCAGTGACACTGCAAAAAAGACAAAGGGCAATAATAACATGTTTGACAGTGTTCGGAGGGTTAATAACTGCTGCACTTTTGTGCATTATTACTGCAACATCTGAGCAGCACAGCCTTTAACATCATCAGATACAGAACCCCTGGTGCTGGAGATCTTCAAGAACATACAGAGAGTTGTCCAGTGAGTTTCTCATCATGTAACAGCAATTTGGAGATGTTTTTGACACATAGGTACATCCAACCTAAGGCATCCAAGGCTATATTTCTATAATATTGGAATCAGGGAGTAAAGCATGGTTGTTGCACCAAGCAATGTAGATTGACATATATCTATACATGTCTTGAATATTCCTACCAAGAAAACTAATTAGTTCACTCTACTTGAACTATTGTATACACAATGTAGCTAATAAGTAGAGCAGGTTCACTGGGTGAAACAGGTTCCTTTTGGAATAAAGTTCTTGCCTTCTATTGTGCAAACTGATGTAACCCTACTATAGCTGGCTTTACACAAGATAAATAGCTGCCCCCAAAACATTGGCATTTATGGGTATTTATTATTTATTACTATTTGTATTTATTATTTATCTCTGTAGCCAAGTGTTTCCTGTGCATTTTCCTAGAGAAGGCTACAGTGCTTGATCCCTGGCCCAAGGAACTTACAAACTGATCTGTAATTACTAAGAAATGGCTAAGTCTGGCAATTACTAATTTTGTGCAAGAGTCACTGTATAGTCCCCAAAGAGCTTCACGAAGGGAGGCAGCAGAGATTGGAAAATGACTAATCCTGAACCATCAAGTATTTAATTCATTAAGTGAGGTTGTGTGTGTGTGTGTGTGTGTGTTGCAAAAAGATAAAATGATTTCTCTATACATTTGACCATTAACTCTTATGGATTTTTTTTTTCCCCAACTACAGCATATCTTACCCGTCATTTGGAAAAGCTATGCTCACTGTGATTACTAGCATATCCATCAGCAATACACAATCTCCCTTATTTTAAGCTTCAGAAACAAAGTGAGAGAAGCAGAGAAGTGCTTGTCCCCAGACACCTTGCTGTGATCCCCTAACTAAAGAATAATGGATCTGTGCTCTTATCCCACTGGCACCAGAATAAAGTCCGTGACACAGTTAGGTGTGCAAAGATCACTTGAGATACCCATGGCACTGTTTAAATAATGAGATCACTCTCATTTCTTACTGTTTTTGTTTTTATTTCTCACTCCTCACATATAAATACAAAGACATGTAAATTGAGCCAAACTCTTGATTACCATGAGTGGAATATTGGAAACAAAGATGTGGGTCAGTGTAAAACAAAGGTATGAATGATACTGTGACACAGAAAACAGACACCACAGATGGAGAATTTTTCAAGGAAAAAGTTAAAAGCTGACAGAAATCAATTTCACTTGGATTCTTCCATGACAAGGATGTTTAAACACAGTCAGCTAGGTGTTAGTAATACTGCAATTTGGGAAGGGAAAACACAGTATGAGACTGAACACGAGCAAGGTGGGAACTCATGACTAAAGAAACATTAAGCAAATTACAGGAATCTCCCTTGTTTTATAACAGGAAGCTTGGCCAGCGAAGTCATGAGCAATTTACTCATCCCCTGTGCAATGTATATCAATATGTTACTTTGTTTTATTTAATCTGACAATAAATTAATGAATCTCAAATAACTGGAACAGTCTAGGATCTCACTTATTGCTGCTTGTCCATATAAAATTGCTACCTTAACAAATGGATGAAATTTTATTTCCATTTTATAAATAAGGAACTTGGGCACAGAAAGCTGAAGTATGAGCTTATTCTGCTTCCAAAGGCCCAACAAAGCCTTACGTAGTTATATTTAACCTAATTTTGATCTAGCAGAATACAAACTACTTTTGTTATTTTCACGCAGCTTTTGACTGCAACATAAACCAATCTTTTGTGATTTATGGCAGGAGATGCCCATAAAACTTCAATCATCTAAAAATCAGACATTTATTGTAAGCTTATTATCAATGAAGAGGGAGATTAGTATATCCTAAGTGCTAGTTAGTTCAATCTAAATCATCATAAGCTTGTCCTTCAGCAACAGAGTCACCTAACATTTGCATGCCTTAAATTAGTTGTCTCCTCTCCCCTACGAATTTAACTTACCTTTTCTAAGTATATTCCTGAATAAACTGTCTTTGTTTCTGGTGGCAAGCTTTCCAGCACACTGTCATTCTCCATATTACTTATGCATGCTTCAGGGCTGAATGAAATTTGGGGGAGTTGAGTTGTTCTACAGTCCTGCTGTGGCTTCCCTGGTGCATTAACACAACATGTATCAGGTGGCCCTAGCAAAGGGCGTTTTATGTCTTTGGTTTGTGTCCTTTCTCCATTAAAATGGCCTCTGCAGCTTCCAGTAAGGTGAAGAGAAAACTTTTGTGTGGTGTAAAATGTGAGTTAAATAATGTAATACACGAAAATGCCTGCCCCTTGACCTCTCAGTCTTCAGTGCCTTGATGACATTGCATGAATTTTAAATGTACACAATTTCATGCCCAGTTCAATCAGAGTCTTCTCAGATGCTAAGCACAAGCAAATATTTTAATAATTTATTTTGATTTTATATACTACATTTGTGAAATATCATGAACTATAGCACCGCTTTCCTCTGCAGTTCAGTTCCCGTTGCTTACTTACATGAGCATTCCTTCCTGGCCACTATCTACGTGTGTCAGGAAGTCAGGCTCTCTGTTGACTATTATGGGAGTCTAGACAAGCAGTTGGGATTTGGACACCTGCTTGTACATGCTTGAAGTCAGGTGAAATAAATTGCATTTTAGGGCTTGACTCAGTTTCCAAAAGGCACTTGTTTAGTGCCTTGAAGTACTTGGAATACCAGTGACAGGGCTGGCAAATGTCACACCTGGTGTCACTCGGGGGTTCCCTAGGGTGCCTGAAATGTTTGTGTTGGCACACACGATACAGGACCTTCTGGAGTGGCAGCTGGAGACGAGGAGGGACATTTTGAACATCCATGTCTGTATCTGGGCAATCCTAATCCTTGTATTCTGCGAGTTAGGGGTGTGATTCCTCTGACCAAATATTAGTACTTACTTTAAGATAGGATGACTTATACCACAAACAACATTGTCTTTATTGAGCAGCTCTCCTCTGAGTACAAAGGAAGTCAAGAGGGACTTGCAGACAACTACACTGTAGATGCCCACATTTCATCACTCAAATGAATCCCATCTTAGTAATTTCTACATCAGACTTCCAGATATAAGAAAGAATACTCTTTGGTCAAAAGGCAGGAGTCCAAAACACAAACCCTGTGGTCAAAAAAAGGAGGAATATGTCCATGAGTGTGGTGATCTGATGGCATAGCTCGTTATATATTTTTAATTCTCAGTCCCATTTCCTTCAAATGTCCGTTGAATTCCACTGACTCTCAAATGTGTCTAGGCATCTACTTTCCTACACATGCACATAATTCCCTGTTAGTGTTGTGAGTAAAGAAAACTGACTCTGCAGGATGAGTTTTGGTTCCTAAATGCTGTTCAATCTAACAGTCTGAGATGACCTGTTCTTTACAGAGGCTGTTCTTTTCTTTGAAAGTATTCACTTCCCTTTTTCTTTGCAGTTTCCTAGTGAAAGACAAAACACACGGATCAAACACAAAATTAATGGAATCCTTTCAGTGGACTTCAACAGTAACTTGATAAGGTATGGGTAAAGGATAGATATAGGATGCTTCCTGAGCAAAGTTTGAATGGAGGCTTTGGTATGCACCTCTGTGAACGATTGCGTGATTAAAGATTGATCTCTTTCAGAAGATAAAAAGAAAAGCACTTCCAGCACAGCGCACTTGTATTTACAGTGCCCTAAAGAAGGCAGAGAGGCGTCATATGTTTATGTCCCGTTTCTGCAGGAATTCACATACAGGTGGACAGGAGTCTTGCTGTGCACGAGTAGCAAACATCCAGCTAGCAAATCAGAGCAGTCAGGCCGATGTTAGCGCAGGGTAGCCGGAGTCTCTGGGACGCGAGGATGGGAGTAGAGTGCTGCAGCTGGAAAAGCCCAAGAGCAGGGGGGCACTGAGTGCGGAAAGCAGACGCACCTTCTGTATTTAAAAGTCAGAGTATTTATACTGTAACAAAGAAATTTAAGTTATTCATTAGTAAGTTTGTGATATAGTTACCAGAGGGAGATAGAGAGGCACTACATGAACATGAGTTATGTGCATATATATACACACGCATATATAAAATGTATCCACATATTTATAGATATGCTGTGCTCATTTTCTCAAAGATCTGTTTTTCAGACAACACAATTAAGATCCCGATTAGCTAACCTGACAACAGTTTCTCTTCATATACTTTCTAGAGGCTGTCTCTAACCAGGGTTGCATTTTAAATAATAAACAGTAACTTTCCACTCTACTAGCTAAAGCACATTAATTTTTACACTATCTATTTTAAGAAAGCAAGCATATGTAATTCACGCTTTTTTCAATAGCTTAGGATTTTCTCTAACAAATGTTACGCAAAGATTGCTCTGTGACAGATCATTTGTGTTTATGGTATAAATTAGTGTGAGTGTTATATTAGCCAGTGTAATTATACACCTTGGAAAGAGAAAATTGTGAAAGATAAAATTGGGCACATTATAAGAATGGGTTTTAATGCCTGATCCAGTTGCATATTGCTAGAAATCCAAATTTTTACACTTTTTTTTTTAACAAAGAACTTTTTGGAATAGAGAACAGGGATTTGGGGGGTTGATAAAAATTATGTCTGCTGTTAAAAATAGTTTAAGGTACTTATCTGTAATTGCACAGACCTCATAAATTTTCTATCATGTGACAAATGATACTGCTGCTGAGAGAGGAATTTTGATTATGCTGATTAACTTTTCCAAGAAACTATGGGCCATATGCCATTACACTGAATTGTAATTTAGTAAGTTCATTGATCTTATTGTGACTGCTCAAAAACTAAAGCAATATGCTGTGTGAATTGCACTCCACCATTAGTTATTATTTAGCTGTTACTATAATCTAGGAGTATGACTTTTGCTCTAGGCTGGGTATATAGCAGCTTAAAATCATAAATAGCTATTGAAGATTTGAAGGAGTTTCTTGCAATTCCAGGATATGATCCAAAAGAGAAAGAAAAAGAAAAGAAAAGAAGGCTGACTAGCACAGCAGTGATCTCATTTATCATCATGGGAGTTTTTTCATTCCATATCTTAAGGAAAGTTCAAAACTTCTTTCTGCTCTATTTTTTGGCAAGAATAACCAGACAGTAAATTATGCTTTGGGTATCATCATGCTTTTGTTCTCACTGCTGACCAGCTCTGCAACAGAAGCAACTTTGAGGCCACAATCAATTCTGGAAACTCATGAGGGAAGCTGTCATTTTACTAATAGCTAGGTGTTTGGCTTAGCCCCAGCAGAACTCACAGGCTGCGCAAAGATGAGTGAGTGAGACAGGTTTTGAATCAAGTTTCTGTTGACTGGCTGCCCCAGGTTCATTAAAGTCTTCGAGAAGGAAAATGCAGTTGAAACACAGGTAGATTCTCCAAGTATTATTGCTCTTTTTACACACTAAAACCTGTCTTTCTTTAAAAACTGTCTTCCTTTCACTCTTCCCCACCTGAATCTGAAATGATAATGATTATTTGCCCTATGGTATTTCCTGGTAGAAAAAATAACCATCCATTTTTAGTCATGTATATTATTTTCTTTGTTTTTACTGAAGTCTTTAACAATTAGATTTCTTGGAATTTGAAAAATTTGCATTATCCCCTGCAAATATCTTCTTTACATCTATCAGACTGTACCTGTGCCATCTTTAAAGTGCCTGTTGGCAGAAAGGTGGAGAGGTCTTGCTAAGATATTATTTTGTAAGAATAGCAGTGAAGGTGCTAAATGTTATAATGTAAAAACAAGTAA
This sequence comes from Pelecanoides urinatrix, assembly GCA_013400755.1. Classification (NCBI taxonomy): domain Eukaryota; kingdom Metazoa; phylum Chordata; class Aves; order Procellariiformes; family Procellariidae; genus Pelecanoides; species Pelecanoides urinatrix. The sequence goes on along the minus strand of VZTQ01013899.1, from coordinate 37,089 downwards.
AATGAACATATCAAAGTGCCAATGTGATCAATCAGCATAGCACATTTTAATGATTTTGTAAAAAATGCTAGCAAGCTATTTCCATTCTTTATCAAGAACTAACAATAGGTATATTGCATATTAACATGAGTTATTGTGACAGGAATTAGTATACAACATATTCCATTAAATGTAATACATGCATTTCAAATCATTGCAAGATCTTCTAAAAATCTGAGTAAGATCGAGTCACCTCCACAAAATGAGCACACATCACAAAGCTGTAAAGCTTGGCTCCAAAGTCTCCTGTTTCCAAAAAGTTCTATCATTGTAAATGATCAGTTCAACAATATGCTTTTCTTTAAACACACTTTATTGAGGACTCAGATGGTCCTAATGGACCTGAAGAAACGAAAATGCAGACCACAGCATTTCAGAACTACTAAGAGCTGAGGGAAATTTTAACTTAAAGTCCAAGCTTTAATTCCTGATTCCACTGAAGCTAATGGCAAAATTCCTGTTGGCACTAGGAAAGCTGGAATTTTGACCTTAATGTGAGTTCTCCCTGGAATAAAAAGACATTTTGATACTTATTTCTTAGACTTCTACATATTTGAGATATAATCATTCAGAGGTCTGGAAGATTTGATTTGACTATTTGTTCTATGTTTGCAATAATGGGTCTCCAAAACATGGGTTATGTTCAAGACATTCTATGAGAAATTTTGATGGGCTTGAGGGTATATTCTCTGGACACACACACACTGGCTTCCCACAGGACTCCATCTGAAACAAATTTTAGAGGGAACCCATTGTATTGAGGGAGAGGGGAATCTCAAGGATACCCTAAAATTCAGAGCATACTCAAGTATATATTTCCCTAAATAGGCCCTATAGCACTAGTGGCTGACTAGTCTTATATGTCCCACTTGCTGTTACACAGATACTACAGAGGAAAAAAGAAAAGGGGGAAAATAATCAAAGTCAAACACCATCCTGTGAATCTCTTCCATGATACCAAGCAAGCACTAAAGAATAGTGCCTTAATGTAAGCCAGCAAATCATATAAGAGAACATGTTAAGACTAAAAGACTTTATCATATCATATGGAAAATTCCAGCTCCTAACACAATTTAATAATGTCTTAAATATCAGCTTTTGTTAAAAAAAAAAAAAAGAAAAGTGTTCCTACTGCTGTGCTGAATATAACTAATGCAGCAACATCTGCTGAAGATGTGACAAACAAGAACTGTAGCTCACAGAGATGTGAAGTACACTAATTATTCTTAATAAGTTAACATCTCTAGTACATGCTGCCCAAGAGGTACTACCCACAGTATCTTCTCTGGGATTTAAGAAAATTGGACGGCCATTGCTAAAGAAACATGATTTTTCTGAGATTGTCCTGAGGGCAGATCAGGGGTAAATTGTCTCTTCTCTCAGATATTTCCCAGCTGACTTAGAGATGGCATGGAAAAATTTGCAGAGAGGAAAGAGATATAGAGATATGTTGCATAGACATGGATGTTGTCATGGAAAAATCCCATGCTGAAACTGGTACACAGCCTGGTTTGTGCCTTTACTTAGAGTACTCTAATCTTGCATAAATGAACTACTAATGTCAATATTCCCTTAGGATTAGTAACATTAGAAAACCCTTATCAAATCCAAGGACACTAGATATTTTCACCAAAGGAAAAAGTGACCCTTTTGCAAAACAGCTCAAAATTTTTATACCTGTTTTGTGGGATATCATGTAAAAAAATGTAGATTTACAAAAGGCCTATAATACTCCCGAGAAATTAATTTTTAGTAATCATAGAGTTCATTATTAATATTTGCCATTAATCAGCATGTACCTTTCTGTAACACAGATGATCAATAATCTATGTTCTAAATGCATGCTAACTGACGTCAATAGCTGATCACTCTTCATTAGGTGTTGCTCATTAATTCACAGTCATGAACTGAAATGTTTAAACTATGTGTTTTCCCTGTTCTTGAATAATTACTGCTTCTAATAAGTGACTGTGATGAACTGGGCTGCTGCTGAATACAACTTTGTCTATCTGTGTTTTGATAGCTGCAGCTAGGAATGATGTTGGAAAGTGAGGGAAGCAGATATAAACAGTATAATACAGTGATGCAGATTGGAGAAAATGGAGATGAGCAAGCTGGCAAGTAAAATCATATTTGAGGATGAGGTGAAAAGACTGGGATATACAGCTTGTGCCTGGGACTATCCAGATATTTTTATTTGCTACTGAGAAAAATTAAGCTGAGAAAAGCTGGTTCATATTGCAGAGCTGGCATTACTGAAAGCAAACAGCATGCTGCTAGGAGGCTTTACTTGACTTTTTTTTTCCCCCTGAAGCTTTGTAAGATGCCAGAAAACTTACTGAAGAATAACAGATAAGCTTTTCTTGGAAGTCACAGGATATCCTGCACTCCCTGTATAAGATAGCATGTAAACAGGGATATTAAGATGTCTGAGGCACTTTTTAAATTGGTAATTGTTCCACTCTTTCATTATGCCACTATAACAAAAAGGCATTTTCAAGTTGCTGTCTGTCTCCTGCACTGTATCATGACATTTTCCTGAAAAAAAAACCCCAAACTAAACCAAAAAAATAACCAACCAACCGACAAAATGTGAAAATTAAAATTAGAAATTAAATGTGACAGGCCATACTGTTACCTGGTAATCTCAGGAAAGAGAGAAGGGGAAAGAAAAATGTCCTCTGTCTTGAGAAACCAGTTCACTTCAGGAGCTCCCTGGTTCACCTGGAATTAAAAAGCAGCTTCTGCCCATAACTGACTGTTGCAAAAACATTGTCTGAGTTTGGACAACAATCTCCAAAGTGTTGGTATGCTTCTGGTAGACATCTAAATAAGTATGTGAGATAAAAATACTTGTAAGATAAAGATGAGATAAAACTACTTATAACTATTAAAGATGAGATAAAACTACTTATAACTACTTATCATAAAACTCAGCTAGTCTGACTTCAAGTCATTCAGCATGTTTTCAATAGTAATTGCAATCTTTTTCAGTGTAGGTAGTTCGGTGAACAGTCACCTTGAAACTGTACGTGGGACTGGCATTCACATGGTTGGCCAAAGCTCTAGTGCCATGAACTACAGACCAATTCAATTTCTACTCCATGTTTTTCTTACTTTAAATCCTGAGTAAAATTCTTATAAATGTCTTCAAAGAGAGGATGTGACTTGCCTTGCTTTTTTTTCTTTAACTTTACGAATAAATAAGCTTTTATTTCCCCCTTCATCTCCTATTCTTATTTTGAGATGTTTTATAACTTACAAGTAAATATTGAGTAATGGAATAGAAAGTTATACATAAAGATTATGAAGATCAGATATGTAAGAATAAGAAAAAGAAAACACTTAGTGGTTACCACTCAAAAGTTATTTGGGACATTATTACCAAATATGTATATGTTTAAAAAAAAAAATTAAATATGTCAGAAACAGCTTACAAAGACAAAAATATAGACATTTGTATTAAAAAAGGGGTTTTATTTGAATTTGGCTAAAGATTTTTGAAGACAGATTTCAATTAAAAATAATTTGGAAATAAAAGAGCCAATATATGTTAAAAATATTATTATGAAAGAAAAAATGTTATAATTTTTGTTTAGGAGGTAGGTATGCACAGAGGTTCATTTAGGAAGCCAACAGATCAAACTCCATGACATCTGGGCTGTAATTCATGTGGAAATGAAAGAAAAGGAGGAAGGGAGAAGTTCAGGAAGACAGATGCAGAGTAGTAGTTGGGCTGCCATATTAGTATGTTTGGTAGCTATATGCCACACCTTCAGGACAGTTATTCTCTGAAAAATAGTAATTAAAACAAATCCCCTTGAGAATTCAAGGGTATGAAAACTTTATTCTATGGGTAGGAGTCAGACGGGGTGAAAGCACAAAAATACAATCTGGCAAAATATCTTGGCTCTCAATGAAAGACTATATGTTATTGAGGACAAGAGTAGTCTCGTGGTTACAGTCCAGGCCTAGGCAGCAGAAGATAGGGGTATGGTGTTCAGGTCTGCAAAACGTCAGCAGTATTTTGTGTTGCTTTCCTCTGTGCTTCTAAGGCACCTGTCGCTCTGGCGCACCAGCTGTCACTTGCTGATAGTCTGATGCTTTTTTGCATTATTAGGAGCTAAATGCTAAATGCCATGATTCCAGATTTGCTATTGTATTTGTCTCACAGACCTGAATCCCACAAATAACGCAGTCCTCAAATGTGAGCTTTTAGAAACCGAGGTCATTTAAGAAAGCTACATTTTAAGTGGATTTTTTGTTGTTTTATTCCCAGTGAGAGGCTGTTGAAATGAAGCATATTTCCTTCTAGAGAAATCCTACCAAAGTAAAATTACAGTACTGCTCACTTTTAAATTTCACAGCAAAGTAGCACTTAAGGTTTATTGCAGTGCATTAGATTTAAAACCAATTAAGTACAATGTTAAATCAGTGTAAACCACATTTCTGAATTTATCTACAACGTAATGAATAACATCTGCATCTGCAAAGAAAAGATTTATACTGAGCAGCAAAACAAAATGTGTTGACAATTTGAGCAGTTTTCATTCCCTTATGTCATATGTCTTCATTATTCGGTAAAGCTTTACTATAATCCTTCATTGTTAGAGCAATAAAAGGGGAAAACCACCCAAATCGCAACAAGTTTAGGTAGATTCTTCCTCAGTTCATTTCCTCTTCTCGGTAAAGGTACATCTTATTTACCTCAGTAGATTTTCTAATTTGAAATCTGTTCAGGATTTGACTCACCTTTCTTCAGGCGAGTTGGAACATCAAGGACTATCTTCTGACCTCTGATGGACATTTCTAGTACTGCCCTCTCCAGAAAACTGACTTTCAGTAAACCCAACCTGTTCCATTTTTCTTCCCAGATGACAACAGACAGAAAGTATGACAAAGGGAACCAAAATGCTCCAGTGCTCTTTAAGGGCCCAAATACCACCCTTGACCGAGCTGAGCTTCCTTAGGAAGTCAGCCTGAAGTCTCACGTGTGACCTTTAACAAATAACTTATATACTCATCTGGACACGGTTTGCACAAATCTGTTTTGCAGGGTTGACTCTCAAAACTTGCTTTCTTAGAATTTCTTAGAATTCTTAAAAGAAAATAGGAATAATATTTTATTTTACTTTCTTGGCTTGTAAAGCTGATGGGGAAAAAAAGTATTACAGATGTGTACAGCACTTGAATCAATGGAAAGAGAGCTTGGTCTGAGTGTCTGAGTCGGTAATACAGAAGTAATTCTTTCATGTTTATGACTGTTTTATGAATGTCCTACTGACAATGCTACAGACTGTCCTATTTATTGATAACGTACATATTATTATACACAGCAAAACTGCAAAAGCTTCTACTGCTGCGGCCTTTCAGCTCTCTGGCAGCAACATATTTCTCTGGGTAAAAGAATAACCTTACTCCCATTTAGTTTTCAATGCCTTTTATGATGGAGAGCATAGAAGGAGAGATGTTCTTGAAGGTGATAGTTTCTGTGAGACAGAACTATTGTCCACAGAGAGGTTACTAATAAGAAAATATTCATAAGGATACCTCGGTATTTCAAGGATTAGTCTTTAGTGTTCATACAGCAGAGTCATGAGTCCCAAACTCAAAGAGGTTTTTGGTTAATATTGTCCTTATTTATTTTCCAAGTTGGGTCCTGCTCCTATTGTTATGGGCCTGTAATCCTCTCATGCTTCTAGAAAATACAGTGCTCGTTGATGATAACTGAACTGCATGAAGATTGACCAAAATTGATGTGAAATTTTATTGTAAAGCTGAAGTCCTTCATCCCTGGTACTCTTACATCTGGAGTTTCTATTCTTCAGGACTGGGATGTAGCTCAAACTACACAGCAGGAGTTTGTGTTGTCTTGGCATGAAGCAGAAGATGTAATGTCAACAGCAGGTTCATTTAGCAGTCTATTCCTCCTGGATGGCATTCTGTACCGAAAATGCGTGACTGAAGGAAAAAGAGATTATGGCACATCTGAAGCCCAGGGGGGTTTCTGAATATGGAGGGTAAGGGGCAGGGGGGAGGGAGGAAAGATCAACAAAACTACAAATCCAAACAATGGAAGCAGCAGAAATGGAATTAAAAAAAAGTGTGCTTTGTACCACATGGTAATGATGCTAGTGCTGCAAAGGAATGCTCTGCTTTACTTCCAAGTGGTGGCATATGGAGCTTTCAGCATAAGTCTAGAACACACAGTGCAGCACTGGGCAGAGACACCTGTTTTCTACAAAAATCCCTTCTGATAACATTGGATGCTGCACAGAGGGAATAGCTCTGCAGCTTCCAGAGCCGAAGCTAGCAATTCTGCCCCATGTCACATCGTGCTACACAGATGTAACAGCTTGTTTGGAGTTATCCCGGCTGGCATTGAATGGGGTAGTACAACCTTCCTATAAGAAAATATTATGGACCAGTCATGGACCAGTCTGAATTAAGAAAGCCAAATCTACACCAGTATACCTCTGGTTCTCATATATCTCAGGAGCTCACTGATGTTAAGGAATTTATACTGCAGAGTATGGGGAAGTTTAACTCCATTTCACTAGTGAGTAAAATGAGGCAAGTAAGGTTTCAGACAAGTGTGTCAGCATTTACTCTATCTGGTATCATTCTTCCAGAAAGCCAATTTAATGTTTTTCTCTGCTAGATAATATTCTGTCATAGTTTTTTTGACTGAAATTGCTTGAAATTTGAACATTAGTGACTTCAATCCCAGTCTGTAGTCTGACTTATGCCAGAGTATCCAAAACATCTGCCTGAGACCACTAGCTGTGATAACAGATCTCTAAGATACCTGTGACCCTTCTGGAGCTGCTGCCAGGAGTCAGGAAGGATGTTTCATGGCGTCTGAAATGGCACTGAAGGCCCACATTTTGGCAAATGGATTTTGTCTGCGGTGCCTTGATTGTTCATCTTGACTGAGAAACCCCCCAGACGAAATGAAGAAAAAGAGACAAATGAAACTCAGCAAGCTAAGCAGTAAAAGTTATCAATGAAACTTTGGGGTGGATTTCCTCACGGGACACTGCCGTGGGAAGAAAAGCAGTCCCCCTTTCGAGGAGACTGTTTGAAGTGTTAACTCCGCTACACTGGTTTGTGCTTTTTGCTATGAAATCTTGTTTGCAAAGCACCTGAGAGGTCTAACGGCTTTCAGGAAAAGACTTATTCTTTGTGCTTATTCTCTGAAAACGTGCAGTCAGACCATTGGCCAAAAAAAGCTTTTTTCTTCTGCACCCGAAAAGGTCTCCTGTAGCCTGTGAACAGGTTTGGTGCTCTCTGCTAACCCATTCTAAGCCTTACTAGGGACACTGATTCTTTCTTAGGTTTGAATGGGGAGCAGAAATTTACTCTTGCTAGTGACTTTTTTGAGTTGCACTGTGGTTTATACTGCTGGGGCTTAAGAATAGCTTCATTTACCAATATTAGGTAATTGCTACTGCAGCAATTTGCTACCATAGAACTGAGCAGGTTCTGCTCAATACCAGCTGGAAGGTATTGATGTCTTGATAAAAGCTTGTTATTTGTGTTAATTTTACCTCCCTCGTTTTTGGTTTTGGCCAGCCGAAAATGGTATCATGTGCCATTGTTAATGGGTGTGTTACCTGAAGCTGTTACAAAAGTCCATGCCAAGTTCATCCCAATGAATTGAGGAGTAATGTAGTTTTAATTTTAACTCCAATTATATCCAGGAAGATTAATTGTTGGGGGCAAATCCTTGCGTGGGGCCAAAAGAGAGTTATAAATCATTCAGTTAGATGATCAGATAATTTTCAAGCTCCTGTGGGTTTCAGAAAATGGGCAAGAATATCTTAAACCTGTCTCTTTCACAAAGAACCAGTAGCTTGTGATAAATTAGAATCTGTCTTTTTCCCCTGTCCAGTGATCTCCCTGGACGTGGGTGAAATGTCCACTAGTGCTAATTTAATTGCAAATGGAACCCTCTACTGCCTGCAAGTAATTCACATTTTTCAATAGCAGGTAATGACAATAGTGAAAGTGTCTCTTTGCTATCAGGTCATTTTATTTTTAAGTCAATGACAATGGAACTATTATCTACCAGCTGATGAGAGTTTAATTTGTTTAAGCATAGAAGAGGATTTATTAGCAGTAATATGTTAGTATTACTATGGCCCTCTACTCATAGCTCTTACATATGTATTAGGCAATTTCCCCTAATCTAAGCAAATCTAAACTAATCTAGGTAGATGCATAAGTACGGACTTCATTTTCCTTTCACTGAGACAAGTGTTAATTAGAAGACACTTACTGGACCTAAAGCAGAGTAACTTAGCAGAGAATCAGGTCTCATATCTTTTGTCTAATCTGAATATTGCATGAATATGATCATGATTCTAGGCATAATTAGGGTCACAGAATATGACTCATTGCTTCCATGAAAGTGAACTGCCCCCCTTAGTAAGGCATGCACCTGTGTCTGCTGCTAAACAAGAGTACCGGAGAGCATCTATGAAAAAGCCTCTCTATATTACTGCATAAACGACTCCCATTTCCCCTCACCGAAATATATATGAATTAGAAAGAAGTCAGGAAAATCTAGAAAAGTTGGGATGGGGCTTGCGGTCGGTCCCCCCCAGCCCCTCTCGGCCGCTCCTCCCTCCTCCCCCGTCTCCCCGCTCCAGCGCGGGCCCTGCCCCGGGCTGCAGCCCTTCAGGGACAACCTGCTCCCGCCGGGGCTCTCCACGGCCGCAGCTCCCGCAGGAAAGATCCCCCTGCTGCGGCCTGGGGCCCTCCCCGGGCTGCAGGGCGGGTCTCTGCTCCAGCGGGGTCTCTCCAGGGCTGCCGGGGATCCCTGCTGCGGGCCTGCAGCACCTCCTGCCCTCCTCCTCCTCCGGCCTCGGGCTCCCTCTGCTGCTGCTCCCTCCGGGGCTTCCTCCTCCTCTGCCTGGGCCGCCTGTGGCCCTTTCGGAAACCTGTTTTCCCCCCGGCGCCCCAGCTTGGCTGAGGGGCTCAGCTGTGTCCTGCGGTGGGGCCGCTGGAGCCGGCCGGGACCGGCTGGGACCGGCTGTGTCCAGCACAGGGAACAGGTTGAATATTTTTGCAGAGCTGAAAAACTGTTGCCTCTTCTTACTCATGCAATAAGTATTTTGAAGAGGTTTTGGTTTTGTTTTTTTTTTTCCTGGTCTAAACTTTTATGACTGGAACTAGAGGTTCCTTTAAGTTTCCCTGAGTTTTTTAATTAAAAAGATGATGGATGAGTGGGAAAATGGAGATCTGGGAGCACAGAAAGCTCTTGAAAATCATAGAATCATAGAATCACTAAGGTTGGAAAAGACCTCTAAGATCGAGTCCAACTGTCAACCCAACACCCCCATGCCCACTAAACCATGTCCCTAAGCCCCTCATCTACACGTCTTTTAAATACCTCCAGGGATGGGGACTCCACCCCTGCCCTGGGCAGCCTGTTCCAAGGCCTGATCACTCTTTCAGTAAAGAAATTTCTCCTAATGTCCAAACTAAACCTCCCTTGCCACAACTTGAGGCCATTTCCTCTCGTCCTATCGCTTGTTACTTGGGCGAAGAGACCAACCCCCACCTCGCTACAACCTCCTTTCAGGTAGGAAATGTTGCCACACTCTGGGTTACTAGAATAGGGATTTGAAAGGAAGCACTGGAACAGGTAAACAGTTTTAAACAAGTCATAGAGGTACTGAAACAGGTACCGGCTTCTTCAGAGGGGAGTGAGTCAATGCGTTTTGACAGTTTATACGTCTGGATCTTGTTCAATTCCACTTGTTTGAAATCTGATGGACTTCTCTAGGCAGAAGCCAGATTTGACATGATATTGTGAATCTCATTGTCTATTTTGGTTTCAGTCCTCTGTTAAGAAAGTCTGAGCAGTTATAATAATTGATGAAAGCAGATATACATACACACATACATGTACATATTCATATTTAAATAGTCACCTAACTGTACACAAACATACAGTTTTGGTTGTGAATATTTTATCATATGCTTTTCACCTGAGAATGAAAGTTTGTTTCAAGTATTAAAAAATAGCTTCTATTGGAACTGTTTTTCTTGAAAATGAGCTCAAGAGAGGCTAGTAAGAAATCCCTGTGGCTGGTTTGTATGTCAATGATAGATGACTGACACAGAATTGAGGGCCACATTCTGTTATAATTTACTCTCCACTGAAGTCGCTGCATTTACATCTAGTTACTCTGGCAAAAATAAGATCAGAATCTGTATTCAATTCCTCTTGCCAATGAATATTTTAGCCTTTTCAAACATGCTTTTGAAGTTACACTGCTGTGTCTATTCAGTAAATAAAAGAGAAGTTCTTTATTCTGTGTTGTCATTCCTGTCTTTCACATGATAGTTGTTTAAAAGAGAGAAATGAGGACAAGTAGCACCATCTTGCCAAGCTGCATTCCTGATATTTTCTTTTTTGGTTATACAATGGATTTTAAAGAGCAACATATTTATTCTGATGTAAAAAGAAGCAAAATTACTGAGTGATCTTTTTAGGTATTCAAACTTTTGAATTTTGGAACATTAACAAGATACGTAAAAATCAGACAGTGATTTCTACAGAAGTTATCAATTTGACAAGTAAATTGTCTGATGTAGTAGAGTAAGGTTCTAGTTTTCTGTTTTATTTAAAAGGTTCAAGTGAGAAAGCAGTACAGTTTAATACAAAATGGCTCTAATTATTTATTTTCAGAGGATAATTTGTTTGCTAATTAAGCACAGGTAATCCTAAATAAGTAGAGCCCCCTGCTCCAAATTGTCTTGATACACTTAAATGTCTTCCCAGTTATAGATAGATATGCATGTATAACAGCATGGGGACCCCAACATGATACTTTTTAATTAAAGGCCAATATTCCATAGTCATTTGATAGCCAGTTTTTCTTTTTCTTTGTGCCTTTGCCAACAATTTCCTTGTTCAATCACCTAATCTTTGAAGTATCCAATTTCAAGTAGAGAGAGTAAAATTTGCACCTTTTAGAGATAAAGTTAACACCAAAATCTCTATTCAAGCAGTCAAATAGACTTTTTTTTTGAGGCTGGGCTTAATATTCACACCTAAGACCCTCTACTGAGAAGGTGTCCTTTTCCCTTAAATACTAATATTTTTTTCAGTCCTTAAATACTAAGCATTTTGGGAATGAGTATGTGGACGTGTGATTTCTACTTCACCCCACAGTCACCAAGAACAGATATCCCTTCTTTTTAAAAGCAACCAAATAGAAATAATTTTTAAAAGCTAATTAATCTCTTGTCTATAATGAGAAGTTACTGACCAGAGCAAAACAAGTGCGTAGGCAGCAAAGACAAGTAGTCTAGAGGATTTCAGAGCTTTTCTTTGTCAAGAACATAATAGAACAAGAATGCTTTGCATGCTGATCCCTCTCTTAAAGCATCATGGCCAGAGGAAAGTAATAGTTTTGATACACCAAAGAATTATTCTGTTCCTTAAGTGATGGTGATAGTTGGTAGCTCTTGGGACAACCTGAGTCATGATCTCTGACTCTAAGTTCAATTTCCTTTTCTTTTATTATGTTGGTACTCCAAGCTAGATCATAATTTCTCAGACTTCTTTTTTTCCTTTTCTTTTCTTTTCTTTCCGATCCAAAAAAGCACCTAACCACCTAAAAATACATTTATCTTTAAGTTATCAGTTATAGAACTAAAATTCTGTGGACCATTTTGTGCACTGTGTTCATTCACAGAATTGTTATTCAAAATATTTTTTTAACCATCAAAAGAGAAAAAGGGGTCTGAGCTGCTACTGCTTGATAGTTTTTTTCTTTCCATGTGTATAAATATGTTCACATTCATATATGAACCACCCTCTGATGTGTTCATATTTACATATGGACCACCCTCTGCTGTCAGTGCACCATGAGTAACACAGTGACAAAAATGGGGAAGATGGTAACTCCTGAGACCTCCTCTTACGAATATTGCTCTGAATAACTGCAATGAAATATGCTGCATATAGAATATGCTGCATATAGCAGCACATTTGTTTTCAAATGTCTATTGTATTCTAAAGAACACTGAAACAGGTGAAAATAAACCAGATTAAGGGTTTCGTTCAGATCTTTTGAATGTCTCGACTTACATGGTAGATGTGTCACAGCTGAAACAAAGGCTTGGTCTGAATTCTTATTTTGTGTGGGCTGCATTGTATCAGTTGGACAGTATTAGCTCAGTCTTAACTCCACCACTCTTTTTTTTTTTTTTTTTTTTTTCTT
>VZTQ01013899.1:12542-24796 GCA_013400755.1 Pelecanoides urinatrix | reverse complement strand
TTTTTTTTTTTCCTTTCCCTGGGCTATTTCAGGGCGAATCTTGGGTCAAGGGTGGTTATTTTTCCAAGAATGAGTTGCAAATAAGTGCAACCAGAAGAAATCATATTACTTCCTCCTAGTGAACTGCAGCCCAGGAATCCCAGTGTGACAAAGTGCATAGAGGTAGAATAAAAAAATTCAGAACTCCCTGTTTTGGACAGCATTCTTTGGATTGATTTATATATTCATAATCCTCTTTGGAGCTGGATGAAGTGTGGCATATGTCTAATAGAGGAAGATAGAATGTGAAAACTTTTTAAAGGGATTAAAATGATACAGTAAAATGCTAGGATTTGCCACAAACCTAACTCACACTTGCAAGCATAATTTCACACACAAGCCCATATTTCCATGCAAGCGAAGGGAGTCAGCCCTGATCCTGCTCAGGAAGCTCTAATACATGTTTAGGACATCATCCTTCAGGATCATGACAGGCCAGAAATGGTTCATAAGCAATATTATGTGAACCAATTGGGAAGTCCAGATTTTCAAAAGCAGAGAGCCACTGTATGAACATTCTTGGCCAATAAAAAGAGCATGTTCCTTTGAGTCCTTCTGCTTCATTACTTTTAACATGCTTTCTCTCAAAGTTGTATTAATGTTTGTAATCATTTGACGCTAGCGAGATGTGCATCAAGATGAGAGTTAAATACGGGAAGGATACTTCATTTTCTTTTGAAAATATACTGCTTAGATCTTTCTTCTTGGGCAGCTTTAAATGCTTCAGTAATGATGTTTACATAATTTTCTTTGGAAAACCAACGAATGAACAGAACAGACTTCTTTTAATCTTTTTTCCTCCTGCACTTCATCCTGAATTAAATAATTCTGCTTTCTCATTAGTAAGATGATACTTTTAGGCTATCCTCTTACCAACGCTTCTTAGTCTTCATTTATCCTCTTTCTGAACATTAAATCCTACATTTAAGGAAAAAAAAAAAAGAAATTAATGGACATCATGGGAAATCTGTGCTTTTTAAAAATCCATCTCTTTTGCATGATAGAGTGTGTCATAGGTCTTCTGATTTTAAGCAGGCAGATGCAAATTATTATGGCCCTGGCTTCAATTTCCTTTTTCTTTTTAGTTCCATTCCACAAATATCCATATATAGTACAGATTTAATTACTTGTTTTCTTCCTAAACTCCTTCCAGTTTGTCCATTCTCTTTTTTTCCTCTCAGAAGGGAAAAGTCAAGGTACAGAGGCAAGAGGGTGCATGGACCACTGCTAAGGTTCCCCTTCACCACGATTTAGATCTTCAGATAGCTCACAGTTGCCTTCAAGAGACTGCAGTAAAATGTGTTAGTGACCATTATATGTGTAGACTGGGAAGTTTAAACAGATCAAAAAATACCTAACAGAGCCTAGACCTAAACAGCAAGTTTGGATTTGATCCATTGCAATGGGTGGGAGGAGTTCATTATCACATATGTCAACAGCAGAATTGGGCAGGTTGTTTTGCAGGCAATTTCTCTATGGAAGGTCTGTATCTTCCGTTGCTTGCCTTTCTCACCGAGGAGGAACCACCTATATTCTTTCTGGTCTGTGCTGATCTAATCGCACCATTCATCTAAAATCAGTGGTGGAATTTGAAGTCTATCCTGTTCCTGATGATTAATTGCAAAAAGGAACAATTTCTGCCTTAAGATATGAGGATCTGTCCATGGCTTCAAATTAAGATACTGGCAAGCTCTGGCTTAAAAATTAGCTGTACAATATCAGTCTGTGAGCTGTGGTTAGTTCGCTTTATTAATTCCATTATGTGTTCAGTGATGCAAGAAAAAGATCAGGCTGACCAAACTTCTGTGACTGCTTTGTGTTGTAGATGTATGTAGCACAGAAAGAATTGCAAAGAAACCTGGTTGCCTAAAGGAGGACTGAGAAATTTGTGTGCAATTCAGATTTTAGGAACCCTTTATTACCTTTTTTGGCATTCAGCTGTGACACCAGAAGAGTATGGTCTTCCATGAGCCTTTGCCAGCATCCTGAACAAGGCTTAGATACCCAGCTATCTTAAAAAGGCACTAGGTTTAGCCTAGTGGATTGATCTTAAGAGTGGGCACAGTCCACTTCTAAATTGTAGCTTAAGTTGGAAGCCAAATCAATAAAACTCATCCTGAGTTCTCTACCATATTCATATTTAGATATACTGATGAACTAAAATCATAACATGGCCAATATGTGTTTATTCCTTCTACTTTAGGTGGTCACTTTGAACTGTATAAGAGCTTTTATAATGTGCAAAATACACCAGAAGGTTTCAATGTCCTTTATATGGGAATAATAACTATTAGAGCTGGGCAATATTTTCATAAGGAGATACTTCTTAGATAAAACTTTTTGGGAAGATTTTCAGGATCTTGATTTACATTTTTCAATTTCTCAACAAAAATACACAGACACACAAAACCAAAATTAACCACATGTTGCTTAAGGACAAGAATATGGGAAAAGGGTTTAAGGAGAAGAGAGAATTGTTGTAGGTTTTTTTTCCCCCAAACAAAAAATAAATAATATGCTTTAAATAAAATTTCTATTGGAGTTTTTTCTTGAAAACCAAAACATTCAGATTTAAGAATAACATACTCATTTGTAACAGGTAATTCACGGCAAGCAAATGACCTTTTCTTATTTACTGTGTTTGATGTTTTTATCATCTTTAAACATAGTCTATAAGCACAACATAACTGTAAATTTCTATGAAAACTCTGAAAGGTTTTGTCAATGAACTTAAATAATAACCATAATAATTTGAATTTTAGCTTATGAAATTTAAACTTAAATAATCTTATTTTAGGAAGTATTTTGTTTGCCTATTTTAGTCATAAAAATAAGGCTAGAAAAGGAACTCAATAGTCAAGTTCCTCCTTGTTCCCTAGGACAGGATGAACTGTACAAGTGCTATTCCTGACAGATGCTGTCTAACTTTTTCTTCAAGATGTCTAAGGAGACCTCCACAACATCCCCAGGGAATTTGTTTCAGCATTTTACACTTCCTCTTAAAAACTTTCCCGATGCCTATTCCTGAATAATTCTTTCTTCAATTTAAGCTTACTGCTTCCTTTTTTATTCACCATAGGCAAAGAAACCAGGATTTTTCTTTCTTTTGTAGCCACCTTTTGTAGCAACAGACATTTCGAGTCCATTTACACGGTCTCCACCCAGTCTTCTCTCCCTTAAGTTGAGCAGCTCCAGCTATTTCAGTCTCTTCTGGTTGGGAACGATTAATAGTTCCCTGGAGACTCCTGTCCTCCCCCAAACTGATTCATGACTAACTTAAAGAGTGAGTCCCAAACTGGAAAACCAACCTCAGCTGAGTGCTAAGAACATGCCAATAGTGGGAGATGTTACTCTCTTGCAGGCTATGTTCTTATTTGTGTCATCTAGTATTCACTTCTTGGACTGTTCATAGGTTAGAAAGAGAGTTGTGGTGTTTATCAGCTTGTAAAATCATTTAACTGTGTTTTCTTTTTTATTTAAATAATAGTTATGAGGAATTCAAGGAAAAAGAACTGTTTTGATTGGAACCAAAGAGCGTTTTGTGACTAACTTCATTAATATCCAAGTTTTTGAGAGATCCTTTATTTCAGAGGTTCTGAATACAGAGATCTGAAATATAAGAGAACATAACATTTCTGCATATCAATCTCCACCCTTTGCAAGGTTACATTTTTTCATTCATTATGTCAGTCATGGCGACCTCGATGAAATTTTTGGCTTGCTGTAGTTTTGCATTCACTCTGTAGAGCTACAGCTATAAACCCATGTGCCTAGGAACCGTGCCTTGCAACACCCTGTAGTAATGACTAAGGAGTTACATATATTTTATCTTTACATTCTTATTATTTGGATCACATGCAGTCACCTCACATAGTTCTGGGGAAATCCTTTCAATTTTAAAATACTAGCTCCCCCTTTGTAATTTTGGTAAAACAGAACTCCAAATATAATACTGTCATATTCACAATTGTGGAAAAGTTTCCATTCTTCCTTTGCTGTCCTACATGTGCAGAAAAAGTTGTACAGCATTCATCTTATCTTTTTTAATAATTGTATTTTAAATTATGGTTATTTGTCAAATACTCTTAAACCTGTAGCTGCAGATCTATAAGTACCATGACCTGTCTCCACTGGAAAGGGCTGATGTAATTAGAAAAAGGCCTATATCAATCACTGAGATAATGGGTGTTCTCTCTCCCTCTCTCTCTCATCATCAATTACTCCAACTATTTTAGACAAAATATCAGACAAACCTACCTTCTTTTAGCTACATTGCTATTAATGGAATTTTAAATCTTCTGTTAGACAAAAGGTTCCTAGGGAGACTATTTTGCAATGGCCAATTAAGGAAAGTCTAATTTATGTAATCTCACAGAATTAGCAATGGATTTAATAAATGTGGTAAAAGTTGACACGCCTGGTATGGAGTGATTCTTCTGGAATGAGCTATCTGAATTAAGAGTGTTTCCCTTTTAGTCTCACTGTGACTTGTATTAAACATCATGCATCAAAATGCAAATGTAAAGTTAAAATAGCCATTATTATTACTATTACTAATATTATTTCTATTATTATTACTATTACTTCTAAAAGTGCTTCTAAAGATGTTGAAAACACCAGGCCTAGAAAGGTACTGAATATCTCCTACTATCGAACAGGAGATATCCTATTATCTCTTCAACTAACATCTCTCATAAATTGGTCCTTAGAAGCCGATTCACCAAAATACAGCAGTGTAATAAAAACATCTGCTAGAACTTAATCTTTTGCAGAATAATGACAAATTTAAGTATAAAATTAAGCATGTTCTTAAGCATGCTTAAATTTAGGCATGTTTGTCCACACTTGTGGACACTGGTCTGACTTTTCAAACTGAAGCTGGTGTAGCCCTGCTAGCATTAGTGAGAGAAAACAGGACTCTGCTGAGCAGTTTTGACGATGCACGTCTTTGAGTTCTTTGAGAACTGGACCTTGCTGCAAGATAAAAAGGGAAAACCTATTGCAGAAAATTATCAGCAGTCCTGAGTATCAAAGGCCAAGGAATTTCACTCTGTCTTTCCCACATCAAGCCTAATCACTTACAGGTAGATGTCTTCCCATTTTTAAAGGAACATAAAACAAATGCGACACAATTTCTGTAACGACTATAACACAGTGCAAAAATGCTTTGCCCCAAAGTTAACATGACTACAGTCAATTAAAGAAAAATCCCTGGAAGATCCTGCTTTAAAATGTGAGTAGATTTGAATATATCAGTACCAGAGATATCACCAAAGTAGGTTTAAGCTTAGTATATTCTGTGGGGCACGCCCGTGAGGACTAGCCATAGCAGGAGAGGTAGCTTACCTGGAGGTAGCCCAGAAAATGAAGAAAGAATTGCCCCCAGTGGTTCTTCAGACAGAAATGGTGTCTCCCAGGTGGATGAGGAGAAAAGGCTGCAATTTACCCATTTCTTTCTGAATTCAAAACGCTGTCAGTGGTCAGGCATTTGCAGGCCAAGAAAACAAAACAGTTGAAGATTTCTCATTCTCCTCACCCATACTTATTTATTTCACAGGAATGTCCTTAGGATTTGTACTGACTCTGGGAAGATTTTCATACAATGACATTAATATATAAACAAAGTCACAAGGAAACACTTTTTTCAGATAGATCTTCCTTTTGCAGAGACCAGGCGAATAAATAAAAGTTTCCCTACTTTTCTCTGGCTTGAGTTGTCAGGTCTTCAACAACAGCCAGACGATACTTTTAGCCTGTTGGCCTATGTCAACTCCAATGGTGAGGCAAAACGATCCTTTGACAATGACATAGGTTGATTCTTCACACTCTAAGGAGTACAAGTGTCCTAAGCAGCATCATTTTTCAAGAGTGATTTACTTCTTGGTGAAGCAGTGCTTGACTTTGCTATTGTTCTTATCTTTCGAAAATGTTATGCATTGGTGGTTGCCTTTCCAGGTATGCAGAGAAATGTAAAAGATGAAAAATGCTTGCAGCAGAAGCCTTCTGAAACTTGACATTTCAACCTTTACCAGGCAAATGCTGCTTCTCTCTTCCTGATAATGAGCACATTTGTTACCAAACTGCACAAAGACCACCTTATAAAACATACTGAAGATGTGTCAGAAATTTGTAATTTGTGGCTTGATGTATTGACCTTATCCCACTTTGGTATTTTAAACATTTTCTCCAAGTTTGGTGCTACTGCTGGTGAATGGATTAATACAACACTATTTCTTATTTTGTTACTGCTAAATGTTAACTTTATTCATGTGGCATATAATTACCTTCAAATAGAATTCGAAGTTGATAAAGAATTGAAAGCCTCCTTTTGTCTCTCTCTCTTAAAAATCTGTGTCTGTATATGTCTGCGTGTGTTTCTGCAGTATCTGCTGTCATTTAATAGGTTATAAAAACTCCAGCCTGTTGTAATGAACAGAAATAAGCCAAGGGGAAGTGTTTGGTGATCTCAGTCTAATTCATACTGATATTTTTCATTGAAAGAGATATTAATGGCAGCTTCTCAGAATCACAGCACATCTGGAGTTTGGATTCATTTGGAATCTGAGTTTCCCAGCTAGTCTTCATCTTACAAACAAGGGCAGTGGAAAACTTTGATTTGAACATCCCCTGGCAGAATTCATTGGTTTTGGGACTGTTGAGAACAGAGTTGTCTGTAACCTTAAGTCTTGAAGGTAGAAGACATCTTCCTGGTGAAGTCATTCACTGCTTATTGGAAAAGGGCATTTCTGAAAAATTCCAGCTTGGCTTTTTGTTCACTCTCAGCACAGAAAGTGTTTTCACTTACATTTTTATAATGGTTTATTAATGCACTCTGACTCTGGATCTTGGAGTGGTTTGATTTAGCTTGATCCAAGTGCTGCTTTTGACACTTTTGATTATAATAGAATCCCACTTGATCATTTATAATGTTCTCTGGGCTTAGCTGACTCTACATTTTGAGTTCATTTCAATCCTATTTGTCCAACACATCAGGGGTATTTTTTTTTTAATTTTTTTGCCATTAGGATAGTTCCCTTGGCCTCCTTTGCTCCGAAGTTATTTATGGGAAGGTTCTTTCAGTTTTGAACACTTTGTTTCTGCACAAGAGCTGCCACCAAAGCAAAATTGAAGGGCAAGGCTGGATGTTTCCAAAGAACCGAGAGGAATGTATGGGTCTTTTTACAGAATTCCCTCTTGACATCTCACATTGAGTCCACTGACTTTAACAACCACATGGCTTTAATTTCCATAGTAATATGATTCATTAGCATAATTCATATTCTACTTTCTGTGTTGTGACTACTTTACTATATTTTTGTGAAATGCAATAGTGTGAAGAACGACAGCACATTAAGGGTATAAAAAAATTCCCAGTCATTTCTAAGGGAAAAATCTACACTCACTAAAACTTCTACCCCCAGGGAATAAAAGAGAACTGAAAAAAAGGGAATCTTGACAAGACTGAGGATTATTTTGAGAGAAACAGCAGGAGACAAAGGTTTTATAAAGCAAGAAGGGCAGTACATCACACCTGATACACAGGTGCCAAGAACATAGAGACAGAGGTTCCTAACAGATAGATGACAGATATGTCTTCCTGTCAGGAGCAAGAGACACTGCTTATGCTTGTACTTAGGTTCAGAAGACTGGGGGGAAAAAACTGGACACTCTCCCCTGCCAAGCAAATAGATGGTTGATTGCAGTCCAGAACCCTGTAGGATGTGTTTGAGCCCTCTACCCTGACCATCTATATCATATGATTTTCTCCTAAAGAAATATGGGGAAAGCAAGGGGAAAGAAATTAATGGTTTCTAAAGGGGCAGAAGAGCAGGGTATAGTTTGTTTTGGGTAAAAAGCAAGAAGGAAAAAAAGGATTTTATTAGAAAGACTACAAAATTAATCAAATTCCACATAGTGGAAAATTAAACTTATGGCCTTTAAACATGTGAAAATAATCTAGAAGTGTCAAGTCACATTAAAAGCTATCCCATGAAACAACTTTGGGTTCAGAGAAATGGATCAATAGACAGAATGAAGGCAAGAAAATTCAAAGCCAAGCTGTGAGACAGCCAGAGTGAACCTTGCCTTATGAACTGTACTGCATCAGCAAGACAGGATCAGATGCTAGCAAGTTGCACTTCCAAAAGAGACTAAATCAATGTGATTTGATCAGTCCTTTGAACTTTTTGAGGTCCTCCTGCCTTCTCTTAAAACATTGTCCACGTCACAAGAATGATGGATCCATTTGTTTTGATGAATTTGACATTGCTGTGTTCCAGCTTTAATCCTCCTCACCATGCTAAAGAGTAGGCCGGGGCAAATATTTTGTTCCCTTTAACAGAAAAGGGAAGGACCACACTGCAGCTCCAAGCAAGTCCATGTAAAGTTGTGAGGAGAAGTGACAGTGGAAAACAGGAGGAGATAAAAACTAGTCACAACATGGGACAGACAGTTAATTGGACCTGGCAGCCCATATGGGTTCATACACAAGTAGTGTACAACAGTAGTATTGTGGAGCTAAGGATCCGAGCGGCTTTGATGAATCTCTATGAAGCAATGGGTTCTTCCCCCAGGCAAGTGAGTGCAAAGAGGTGAAAGAGTGTTTCTAAGGGCCTCCTATCTCTTTGGAAACTAGTCTGTCTTTGTTTCCTCAGGCTGCCCAGTGAAACCTGCTTCATCAGAGCAGTCATGCATGAGGCTTTCCACAGATTACTCTTGTGACTGTTTCTCACTTCAGGTTTTCCAGTTCAAAGATGAACTGAAATTACAAGATCAACACAGAGTAAATTTTCCTTTTGGTCCTCCACAGGCTGCAGGTGGAGATCTGCTCCTCTGTTAACCTCCATGGGCTGCAGGGGACAGCCTGCCTCACCATGGTCTTCACCACGGGCTGCAGGGGAATTTCTGCTCTGGTGCCTGGAGCACCTCCTCCCCTCCTTCTTCACTGACCTCGGTGTCTGCAGGGCTGTTCCTCTCACATATTCTCACTCCTCTCTTCCAGCTGCTGTTGCACAGGTGGTTTTTTCCCCCTTCTTAAATACGTTATCCCAGAGGCGCTACCACCGTCACTGATTGGCTCAGCTTGGCCAGCGATGGGTCCGTCTTGGAGCCGGCTGGCATTGGCTCTATCGGACATGGGGGAAGCTTCTAGCAGCTTCTCTTAGAAGCCACCAAAACCTGGCCACACAAACCAAATACATTTGGAAAGGAATAAATATGAAGAACACAAATTACTTAATATAATTAAACAAGTAAAAACAACAGAGAGAAGAGTGCAGCAGATGAGCATTCTCCTTGCCCCTATTATTACAAGATTTGCAAAGGCACTTAACTCACTTCTTTTTAAAAAAATGTAGTACTGAGAATTCTAGTATTAAAAACATAGATAAACAAAAAAAACCTGGAATTTTTTATTAGATCTTAAAATATTATATGGATGTAATTCAGAAGTTACACATTTAAGAGACAACATACACCATGAAAAAATTGTGTTGAGAGAACACTTTTCTTATTATCCAAATTTCTCAGTAATGTACTATCATTTGTGGTCAGGCCTTGGAAGAGGCTGCCCAGGGAAGTGGTGGAGTCACCATCTCTGGAGGTATTTAAAAGACATGTAGATGAGGGGCTTAGGGACATGGGCATGGGGGGGGTTGGGTGGACGGTTGGACTCGATGACCTTAGAAGTCTGTTCCAACCTTAGTGATTCTATGATTCTATGATCAAGAGCTAGGATGAGATCCTCCCTCCTCCTTGTGTAATGACTATGGAACTCGGACATCATCTCTAGTATTTCCCTGTAAGTCCTATGTCCAATGTGGGCAGGGCAGAGGACACAATCAAATTGTGGTCCAAACACAGCAGATCTGTCTCAAAAGTGTAGATCACACAGGCAAGATTGCTTGCTTAAATTACAGCTAAAAGCCTCAAGCAAAAACAGGTTAAAGCAAGATACAACACCAAGGAACTGAAAATCAGAAGAGACAGAACATCATTCCCATTTTACAGTCTGAAGACAGAGCAATTAAATTGTTTGCGGTCAAATGAGGGCAGAGAGGACACCTTTGGCAGAGGTTGAAATATAATCACAGATCACTTTCTTTACCATTAGATTAGCCTTTCCTCCTGGCTTTTGCTTAAACCCATTTGACAGCAACTGACTCAATTTTTCTTTGTGATTAATTTCCTGGATATGTAGCCTTATTTTCTTGTTTGTGTACTGTTTTCAGACCAATCCCAGCATCTATAAATGCATTTTTTATTAGTATTACATGAATAGTTTTGTTGAATAATGTTGAGGGAGTAGACGATAATTTAGTACAAGCTAATTAGCAAAAGGTATGAGCTATCAACCTAGCACAAAATACAGTGTTGCCTTCTTGCTGGGGAAGTTCATTCTGAAATGTTAAAACTAAATGAAAGGCAAAGAATAAATACTTCCATTTTGTATGGATCCCTTACTTTACATATGTCTTCAGATATGCACGTATGCACATAAACATCACTGTCTATTCATCAAATATATGAGAATCCATCCCTTTATTGTCCCAGCTGCTCAAAATCTGTGGCTAGCAGATTCTTATTTAAACAAGGTCATATTGCAGAGCTGTACAGCATAGCAGCTGATGGGTCTGCAAAAACATGGTGGTAGAACGAGTAGTTTGCACTAGCACTTACATCAACTTGCACTTGATAGGTTCAAGTTTCCCAGGATAACCTGCAGTAATACTTTGTTCTCTTTGAGGATCTTTGAAAAATACAAAAGGGCATCTAACTTGGATAAATGTCTTGCACATTTCTTAAGGTTCCTGCCAGCTAACAAGGGAATATTTGCTCATCAAACACAAAGCTGGATGGACAAAAATATTTATTCTTTTTCCTGCTATAAGGAAAAAAAAAGATTAGAGCACAAGAATTAATGTGATTGAGATTATCCTAAATTAGACTTCTATTAATTTCTTTACATAGGAGGCTGATAGCACTGATTTGTTGTAGTCACCTGTAAGGTTGTCAGGATACACACCTTGGCAAGGTGTCACCATGCTGTTGTAAAGGCCTTTTCATCATTTCCAATGCAAAGCTTTTCCTTCCTGACTTCTTCCCTTCCTGCATGCCCTCCAGCCTTTCAGCCTTTCCTTCCTTCCTTCCCTCCTTCCTTCCTTCCCTCCCTCCTTCCTTCCTTCCTTCCTTCCTTCCTTCCTTCCTTCCTTCCTTCCTTCCTTCCTTCCTTCCTTTCTTTCTTTCTTTCCTTCTTTCCTTCTTTCTTTCCTTCTTTCCTTCTTTCTTTCTTTCTTTCTTTCTTTCTTTCTTTCTTTCTTTCTTTCTTTCTTTCATCAGCAGCAGGGAATTTCAGAATCTGTGGGAGTTGCTGGTGCCAACTCTATCTAAGTGTGGATGGTGTTTGCACCAACTGAATGTGCCTGTCATGCCAGTTAGGAGAGGGAATGCATCCAGCCCACTCAGTTCAGTTCTAAAGGGAAAGGAGGTCTCCACAGTGTGGGCAAATTGTTACTCTGGCTGAATCCTACCCAGATCCTCAATTAACTAGCAGCAGCTTCAGGACATTAAATTTACTTGCCACCTACAACAAAAAAGCAAAGCTGCAGTGAGCAAGACTGAACAGACCCCAGTGTTGTGCTATTTCTTGTCATTTTTATAACAGCACCTTCCCCTCTCTTTGTAGGTTCCTGGATGTTGTGCAGAATCAATCTCTTCCATCTTGTTAAAGGAGCTGTGTAGTCTACCGTGGACAATGGATCCTGCTTCACCTTTCCTCCTACATGCTGCAGTTTTCAAGCTGCTCCAGTCGAGCAAATAATGCATTGCTTGTTACAAGGACTTTCTTTTTCCTCAGTTTCTTGCCTAGCAGCTGTCCCGGCAGGTTTTTGGGGGTTAGCAGCACTATCTAGTAGCAGTTTTGTAACATCTGCAATGTAAAGCAATTTACTTCACACTGTTATGCAAAATATGTTGGGGAATTTCCATCTATGATGAAAGAAAAAAAAAGGGAATCTGGGGAGGACAGAGAAGCCACCATGGACTTTGCTCATTAACAGGTCAATATAAAATACCTAAACCACAAAACTCACTGCTCAAGCTAGCAGAGAACAGATAGCTTCCAAGCTTACCAGGAAGACCTACTGAGGCACAGATCAAAACACGTTCGTAAACCAATGAAGTTCTTGAAATTGTGAGGATGACCCTAAGGTATAGCC
>VZTQ01013899.1:0-12119 GCA_013400755.1 Pelecanoides urinatrix | reverse complement strand
TTCCTTCCTTCCTTCCTTCCTTCCTTCCTTCCTTCCTTCCTTCCTTCCTTCCTTCCTTCCTTCCTTCCCTCCCTCCCTCCCTCCTTCCTTCCTTCCTTCCTTCCCTCCTTCCTTCTTCTCTCCCTCCCTATATCCCTTTCCTCTCTTTTTTCCATCTTTCCTATCTNCAGCTGTCCCGGCAGGTTTTTGGGGGTTAACAGCACTATCTAGTAGCAGTTTTGTAACATCTGCAATGTAAAGCAATTTACTTCACACTGTTATGCAAAATATGTTGGGGAATTTCCATCTATGATGAAAGAAAAAAAAAGGGAATCTGGGGAGGACAGAGAAGCCACCATGGACTTTGCTCATTAACAGGTCAATATAAAATACCTAAACCACAAAACTCACTGCTCAAGCTAGCAGAGAACAGATAGCTTCCAAGCTTACCAGGAAGACCTACTGAGGCACAGATCAAAACACGTTCGTAAACCAATGAAGTTCTTGAAATTGTGAGGATGACCCTAAGGTATAGCCATTGAATCCACTGTCATCCAAAGAGCAATATCTGAAATACCACAATGGATAAGTTAAGATGGCTTTTTGAATAAATCAGGAAGAATTTTGAAAAACATTTGTAAAATCAAGAACTTTCAAAGAAAGTTGCAAGTATGTAGTTTTAAGAAATAGCAAAGATTTTTCTTTTTTAATAAAATTTTTACTTGGGGCATCATGTGGGCATAAAACAGATAAATCTATTTTAAAAAATTAAAAAGGCTTTTGGCAGTGTATGATCACTGCCAAATATCTTGGTGTTTGTACTTTTTTTGGCTGTATGATGGAAGATTCATTCCAGTTATATATATTGACATCAGTTGGTTTGATTTTAAACTTCCAAAATATGAAGTGGGTTTCAGCACCAGCAGCTGAGAAAAAACTATTTCACAGTAGATGGAAATAGAAAAAAGAGTTCTTACTCTTTTTTTTGTTGTTGTTGTTTTATTAAATCTCTCTAGTACCTCTTCAGGGGGAAAAAAAAAATCTTCATTGCATATCATAAACTATTGGTGAAGCTACTGAGGACAAAGATAGACATTTCATTGCTGATGGTAACCAGAATACATAAATGATGCTGTATTTAACTTTAAAAGTAATTATATATGTGTACGGACCTGGTTCTACTTATTTAAGGAAAATATTTAAGAGGGAAATTTTTGCTGTGTCCCCATTTGATGCCTTTCCCAGAATAGCTAACTCCAGAAACAAAATTCCATTTGCTAAATAATTACGAACTTTAGGGATGGTTACATTAAATAACCAAAAAGCAATTCAGACCTTTCTAATTCAGGAAACTGAAGCTGTCTTTAAAGAATAGCTGTCTCCTATGGGGAAAAAGTACTAATGAAATTATATCATTAGCACAAAGATTAATATGATTTCAAGAAGATATTCTTGGCCATCAGCTTAATATAAAGACATAGAACTGGAAAGTAATCATCTGACTCCAGAAATAACTACTGGCTTTGTCAGAAACTATACCATGTCAGCCATGGAATTGAATGACAAAGTCCTGGAGAAAGCTAAATGCAGAAACAAAAAAGATACGTATTTTGTAGTGGCTGATGATTGTTCTCCATAGCCAGAAGTGATACGCATGACAACAGTCTGATGTAGAAAAAGAAATTTGAAGGGATTTGTAAAACACATTTCCTTCAGGTTACCTGGTGAGTTTGTTTCAGCTAAATGCTCGAAGTTTATTTCTGAGGCATTCTCAACATTACTACAGTAATATTTAGTCAAACATTGGGGCAGCTACCTACCACGCACCAGAAAACGCACGGGCAGAACAGTCTGTACAGCAATAGTGAAAAAGGAGAAAACCTTGCTGTTTGTACATAGGCCAGCTCCTCATTATTATTGCAAAGACTGGAGGGTATATATCCCTAAATTTTGTTTTACTGTATAAGTTAAACAGTGCTTGTTCATAATTATAAGAAAAAGAAATAGGAAGAAGATAGGAGAAAGGAGGAATTAAATCTTTAACACATTTCAGAGAAGTCAAAGAAGTGATTAAGAGACCCAATACTCACCAGATTTTAAATAAAAGCTCAATATGGGTGCTGCTTCCACCTTCGAAGTTAAATAGTTATGGTTTTCAAAGACAAAAGTTTTTTCCAAGGAGATGCTGTCCAACTGGTAGTAGTAAGAGTTGAAAGAAAAAAAACAACAGTTGTTCTTCCTGAAAGAGCAGCACTAATGAAAACAGTTTCTTGGAACATGTATAATAGTAACCATGTGATTACTGGGGTTTTAGTGGTTATGTCTGAAGAATGTTTTAATGGTTGTATTTAAGGAGCATTTGGGAAATGGTATGATACGTGAGAAAGCTTAGTTATTACTTTACATCTTACACAGCTACTAATGTTGTACTTGTAGACAACTGAGCTCTACAAAACCATACGATCAGGAGAATTTATTTACTTTCTGATATCTTTGAACATTCTTGAAACATTTAAAGTTTGTTTGTTTTTTTTTTCCTAAATTTTATTTTGTATAAAAAGAAATATGGAAGTCACTGCTCTGCATTCCAAGCAAGTAAAATGTTATTTTGTTACTTTATTATGTCACTGCTTCTCTGCATATTGCAAAACCGTAACACTATGTAGAGTAACTCACCTTTATTTATGACATCATGGGCTTGCTGTTAATTCATCCAACAGAGAAGTTGGTAAATAAGGTACTTAGCTGTCTGCCCTCCTTATGGATTTATCAGCCTTATTTAAGGCAATTGAGCTGCAAAGCTGGGAGTTATTTCTACAGGCACCTGCTCTGTTCAAAATGAGACGTACAAGTTAAAATTCTCAAAGAAGCCAACTTGTGGGTTTGAAATGCATGGCACTCATGAACTTTATGGGAAAATGCACAGCTACACTATAATTTTTTTGAAAGGTGAAAGCAGAAACTTGTGCATATGGTAAGATAGTGTTAGAAGAGCCTTCGTATTAGATTTTTGTCTGGGCCTTTGAAGTCAAATTCAGTCTGATCTTTACCTCTAAGTCAGGTTTATATTTACCTTTTCCACGTTCATTTTTTCCCTGCTGTTTTTCAAATATCATCACTTGCTTTTACCCCATCCAAGAGGTGTGTGTATGTATGAGTGAGACAAGCTATTAGTCTGATCTACAAAGACTGTTACATCTGGAGAAAAAAAAAAAGGGGGGGGGGAAATCAGTTTCATTTGGTCTGGGTGATTTTCTGTTAGTTTCCTTGAACACGTTAACACTGGTTCTCTTGGAAAGGGCTCAGGCATTCCCTTTAACTGTGTTGTTACCAAACAAATTGTTCTCAAAAAGTTTAAAAGAGTCCTGCTGGGAAGAGGAAAAGCACACAAAATAAAAACAAAACAAAGCAAAACAAAACTGTGCTTAACTTACAGCATTTTCATCTTGAGAAGGCTGTCAGATATTTCACCTAATCATTTAACAAAGTGCCTTCATAAATGTTCTGTGTAACAGGGTTGAGCTGATGGTGCTGTGAGAGTCTTAAATCAGGTTTTCATTGCTTTAGTTGGTCTGAATTGGTGCCTAGATGTTATTAGAGTCTAGTTCCTGGTGTGTTATAAACAAAGATTAGAGCTGTGCAAAACTCAGCCTTCACAGCATTTATATAAAGATTTTCTTTGCTTTCCTGGTTTTTTTTGGATTCTCTGCTTCCCCAGATTTGCTTTCTGTCTGACATTTCAATTAGGCTACCAGTGGTAGGATAATCACTAGAGCTGGGAAAAAGGACCCTTTCACCCCCTTAGGGGTCAACAGTGTATTCAAGGCTATATATGTACAGAAACTATAGGCATCAGAGAGGACTGAACCAAGTCTCATGCACTTCAGCTAAGGAAATTACATGGCCACTGAGAACTTGTAGATGACTGTATCGATTGCTAGGCACATCCAAGAGATACAGGTATGATCATATTTCCCAGGCCTATTAGGTCTATTTGGAAATTTTCAGTATAGACCGGGTGGGGTTTTTCTTTTTCCAGAAAATTGTGTTTTTCAGGAATTGTGTTTTTGTTGGTCAGAAGTGTGTCTTTCCTTCAAAATTTCCAACTTTTCATCAAAGCACACCCAGATCATCTAACCTGGTATAATTTTGGGGAAAGAAAAAAATTGTCCTGGGAGGAGAAGGAGAGGTTGACAGATAATGAAATATTTTCTTCAGAAAATTAAGATTAAGGGGAAAAAATTAAAATATTCCCTTTATCACTCATCTCTTGCTCACATATTGGAGTATAATTCCCAGCTTATTCTCTCTCCATATGCCTGGATCTCATTTATTTGCAGCGGTGTCCTGCAGATGGCCTCCAGCTCTGGGACTCCTCTATCCAAAGCAAAGACCAGTGGATTGGCCTGATTTGTGTCTGCTCAGACTCACCTGGTTCTGGGAGAAGTAAACCCACAGTAGGAGAAAGAGACTGTGGTTTTATATCACAGATAAAATTTCAGATACTTGCAAGCCCCTTCTTCAAAGAATCACGCTAGAAAATGTATTCTTCAGGTCCTGCCTAGAAAGGTGTTTTTCACAAAGCCCTTTATATTCCCATCGCCTGGTGGATGGTATCTCATCCAATGGGAGAGAATAAATTTGGGAGGTCTGGGGAGACTGGATATATTAGTGCTATATGACACCTTTATTCTTATCTAGATCTGAAGAAAAGAGAGACTGTGATATCCTTTGAAGTAATGCTGTCAAGATTTAGGAAAAGGTGTTTATAAAAAAGTTAAATTTGTTGGAGCAGGGACCATCTGTTTGATGTATGTTTACGGAGCACCTACTATGATGAGTTGCCTGTCTGCTGCTTAATATCTTGCATTCTTGTGATTTTAATAGCAGTTAATTGTAATAATTTGTACCTTATCTGAAAACTGAGATGCCTGGGGAATTTAGTTAGGGGAAGAAGCTAAAGCAAATTAAAACAACAGCAACAGCAAAACACAAGCAATTATAGGAGGAAAAATTGAGAAGCTCAGTTCATCAGAAATTCTCCCCTGAGAAGCACAGTTGATTTTTTATTGTTGTGGGGTTTTTTTGTTTTGTTTTTTTTTAATAAAAAGACAAATGCAAACCCACAACAGAAATGTAATGGACTTAGAAAATAGGCGATATCTGGATGAAACAATCTTTCCAGTTGCATTGTGGCAAAACAAAGGAAATAGCTGACCTTAACTGACAAGAATAACACTTCATATCTCATTTTTTGCAAATGACACATTTTGCCAGCACAAATTTCCAGAATTTACGTGCATACATATGTTTGTACTACCCAGATAGATAGAGAGATAGATATATATTGTACTAATTCTTAACTAAAGTTAAGAAAATGCCTTGTGTTGGGAAAAGAAGCTTTTCACCTCTTAAACTCCTTTATCTTTACTGTGGTCGTATCTCCACAGCCTTCAGTAATATTTGAAAATACAAGGTCGTATTCACTGCTCCCTGAAATCAATGAAAGCCATCTTCAATTATAGTAAAAATTACCGTCACAGGCCACTTGCCATTTAAAACTTAGAGCTTTTATAATGACAAAACTGAGGCAAAATCTTTCTCTCACATAAAACAGTTTAAGAGAAAGAAAAGAAGGGGGGGAAAAAAGGTATTTCTGGGTTGGATTTTAGATTTTCCTCCCAAATCCTAATCCAGAAAAAATTAATGAAAAGAAAACAACAAAATAGTTAAAATTTCCAGTGGAAACACAAGCCATGTTATTTTATGATCTCTAGCGCCATTGATTTAAATGTCTATCTGTGTATCATTACTTATTTTGAAGTAAATGGATGGAAAGTGTGAAGCATCCAACTGAGACTACAAATGTTGGTCCAAGTTCTGTTTAGTCATACCAACCAGTTTATCTGAGAACAAGTTTCAGATCTTTTTGAGAGAGAAAAAATGGCAGTTTTGCATGCATTTACAGTGCATGTGAAAAAAAAGGTTTTACTTTGTGGATTTTTTGTATTGCCTTGAGCAGGTTACTTACTATTTTTGTCATTTCTGATTAAAACAGCAATTCCAGCATTTTCCAGTTCTAAAAGTGTTGGGGGCAAGTAGTTGAACTAGTAAGGTTTCCAATTCAGTAGAAGTTTTGCTTCTGATTCAGTTGTAATTAGAATAATCCTAATTCAATTCCCATTGAGTCCAACTTCACAATAATAGTTTGGGTTTAGTTCCAATATAAGAAAAAATATTGTTTATTGGTCTGAACTCTTTCTGATTCCCTATCTATGAGGAACAGTGTATCAAAGACTTTGAAACACTGAGGGATTATGGCAAGAACGAGACCTCATGAGTTCTGAAAATAACCAAATAGTTGTTTTCCCTGAGCAGTGTCAATGCAGGACGAATTGAAATGTCAATGCAATACAAATTTAAGGACAGATCCTTAGAGCAGGAATATAGGGAGGACATAAGACTAGAACTAGGCTTATAAATTGGTGCATGTTATCAGGAAGGCAGCAGAAAAACTTTGTTTAGACTCCTTAAATTCAAGTAGAGCTGAAAGTGCAAGTGCCCAGCTCCCAAAAGCACCTGATAAATAAAATGGGGAAAAAACAACAACAACAAAACCCACCCACCTTTCTCAGCCATCAGAAGCACATCAGAAACAAAAGAACAGTCATGATTCAGTCCAGCAAATCGGCAGCCTTTTTTTTATACATATACTGTCCACTATGATATCATATAAAACATTCACACATACATTTAGACATTCTGAGGAATACTGCTGAATTTAAACTGATTTGGGCAGCTGGTATTAAAAAGTTGCTAAAATGCTATCATTTCTTTGGTTAATTGATTCTTTAAAAGGCTCCTGCCTGCCCATGGAAAAGAGGTCAATTTAGAAATTGAAGCAAATAATAAACAAAAGAGTGAAATCATAGTTGGCTTAATGAACATTTCAGAATTACTTTATTACAATGGATCTAGTTCTCATGATTTTCTCTACAGGTACTGTTATTCTTAAATAAGCAACCTTTAATTTCCTTCCGAGGCTTTTAAAGGAGGATGCTCTCTCCCTCCCTTTGTTTAAAGGATTGTAATTCCATTATAGCCTAATGCATGTAGTGATTACAGTCACTTAAAAAATCCTACATAAAACACTAACTATACACTCGGTGACTTGAATGATGGTCATTTAAATCCAGAGCATATCTTTTTTAGTTCTTTGAATACCTGAGACAGTCCAAGTGCAACAGACATATAGAGCACCCAAATTTAAACTAATATTGTCATTACTTATGGTGACTTATTTCAACAGATGACTTTTTTTTTTTACAGTGGTTCCCAGCCTACCAGGCATTTATGAACAACATCAGAAACTCAGACCTAGACTTTGTAACTGTGGTTGCAGATTTTGATGAGAGTGATTTGGAACAGATTTTTCAACTGTCTTTCAAAAAAGCTGCTTAATTACATTCCAAGTGTCTGCCAAATAGGTGGTCTAACTCCAGGCTCCGCTCTTGTGCAGACTTCTAATACAATGCTGGGCCAAGCCGTTGTGCTCTGTTCCCAGTCTCCAGTTAACGGCTCTGTTCTGTTTCATTCCTTTTTGGAGACAAAACCTGTTAACTTTATTAGGTTTATTGTTATTGTTATTGTGCTAACAAGGACCAATAAACCTTCAGTTTTAGCACTGTGCAAGACTAGTAGGTCAAATCATGACAGAGGATGGTAACCCTTTTTTATGTCTATACACGGCTAGAGGAGTGAAAGAAATGCTTTCCATAGACATCCCTCTTGCTATAGAATTTGATTAGCAGGTGAAACATGTACCTGAAGGTGCCGCAATGACATAGCCAACATGACATCATGTAAAAGCCAATCCTCCTTTCTCTCTCTCTGTCCTGTTTCAAAAGAGATTGGCTTATGTATAAAGAACATTTCTCTGTGTGAAAGACAGACATTCTCTTGGCCAGCGATTTATGAGGTCCCATAAGCTTTTCTTCCCCACCCCCACCCAAAAAAAAAAAAAAAGAAAGTATATTCTTGTAAACTTATCAAAATGAAGAGAGTTCATACAATTTGCAAATCACAGGCAATGTTCTGGTCTTGTTCAATCACTCTCATCTTACATGCTCTTCCTGAGGTGTGAGTGATGGAGGCGACCATTCCAGTTTTCCCTTGGAAAGGAGGGGGAACAAGACTCACAAACTGATGTGGTTGCTCTAGGGCTTGAACTGCAGGTTTCGGACGCTGCAGCTCATTCTGTGAGGCATCAAAGCCTTTTGTCACATACTTTTTAAGCACTAAAATTTCCTCTGTCTGAGGTATTATTCAAAATGGCCTTTTCAGGGCTCAAGTTAAAAAATATCATGATGTTTAGACTGTGGGTATGTGGCCCAGCAAAATGTTTCTAGCAGACTACGCATTTACTCTTGCTTTTGACTGTATAAAGAGCTTGGTTATTTCTGGAGGAAAACTCATTGGTTTTACATGCTGATTAAGGAGCTGTTTAAAGAGGTTGTTTTTAATTGTTTCTGATGTGTAGCATGTTATACCTTTTAAAAGTGGAAATGTCAGTACCTGTAAAGAGAATACAAGTCTGATAGGTCACTTTTCTCTGCAACCTCTTGAAGGCTATAAGGCTTTCAGACATAGAATTCCACAAATCAAATTTTGAAAACCACTGTGCTAGGTCCAGCTAATAAAAAGAAGCAAACAAACCCCTGGGTGCATGTGTTTAGAGCACAGTGATTGAACCACTTATTTAGAAAGTAGGGGAATTGAGTTATAAACCACTTCTAGGCTCCCACTCTGACCACCAGGCTAAGAAATGGCACAGTCCTGAAATAACCTTATTTCAGTGCAGGAAACAGTATAAGACTGATAGAGAGAAAAAGAAAAAAAGAAGCATCAACCTGAAGCTCACAAAGGAAGACTTGCACGGTTAGTAGGAGACTAGTTTGCTGTTTTGATGAATAACAAAACCGTTCTTCAGAAGAACCATACACAAAGAAATGGGATCTTCCTGAAGCAGAGGAACAAGTTAGCTGCCTTGCAGAAACAAAAGCTACATAAACAACTGTCCTTTAAGACCAACTGTCCTTCAAGAGAAGAAAAATGCGTACAGGAGGAACATGCAAGAATAAAACTATGCTGTTCTCTTTGCACTGCTGGGACAGAAGCTAAGTCACTGCTGTGTTCTAGGAGCCATAGAAACTGTTAGTGATCTTGCGTGGGGGAATCTAATATATCTATGTGGTTTTCTCCTTCAAAAATATTGAAGATGAAGGTGGATAGTATGTGTACAGACTAGATATGTGACAACATGGTGCCTGTGTGGGTGATTACAAACAGTCACTGAGGCAAAAAGAACAGACTTCTTCACAAGAAAGCCCAGAAGAAGGGGTTGCAGCCTTTCTTACTGAAGTGAGTCATCCCAGAATAAACGTGACTGATAAGAGTTGTGGATAAATAAAATAACTTCTATGTTGCAGAGCCAGCTTCAGTATATCTTTGCAGCTCTTCATTGTGCCATATATCTGCCAATACCAACACAGGTTAAAAGAAAATAGGTTGCGCTCTGGCCAGCACCCCCAGAATGGGTTAATTTGATGTTATGTGTTCTTTACTTGTAAATATTTTGAAGAGCTCCAGAAAAAGACTTTGCTGCATTTGTTCTGTACTCCTACCACTGTTGTGCTTGACTGCAGTGCATTCAAGCATACCATAGTTTTTTAAAAGCCGGAGAATAAGCTGTAGCTCAAACATATACAAGGTAACCAGGGAACTACTCAGACAAAAATGTTCAGGTAGCTATTCCAAATTCAGAGGTGCACACCTATTGCTAATGGAAGCCAAATCTGGTGGACATTAAGACCCATGGGGTTCTGGTTGAACCCTCTCAATGCTTTGAGTGGTTCCCTCAATAGTCCCTGTGGTGGGTTAATCTTAGCCAGGTGCCCACCAAGCTTCTCTCTCACTCTTCATCCTCAGCAGGACAGGGGGAGAAAACAAGATCAAAAAACTTGTGGTCAAGGTAAAGACAGGGAAATCATTCATCAATTACTGTCATGGCCAAAACAGACTCGATTTAGAGAAGATTAATTTAATTTATTGCCAATTAGTAACAGAGTAGGATAATGAGAAAAACAAACAAACAAACAAACAAAACAAACAAAAACCACCATGTCATCATTCCCCCCTTCTTCCTAGGCTCAGTTTCACTCCAAACTCTTCTACCTCTTTCCCCCCAAAGCAGTGCAGGCAGATGGGGAATGGGGGTTGTGGTCAATTCATAACACTTCATCTCTGCCACTCCTTCCTCCTCACACTCTTCCCCTGCTCCACTGTGGGGTCCTTCCCCTAGGATACAGTTCTTCATGAACTTCTCCAGTGTGGGTCCTTCCCACATGCTGCAGTTCAAGAGCTGCTCCAGTGTGGGTCCCTTCCACAGCATAGTCCTTCAGGAAGAGGCTGCTCCAGCGTGAGTCTCCCATGGACTGCAGTTCCTGCCACAAAACCTGTTCCTGGGTGCGCTCCTCTCCACAGGCTGCAGCTTCCTNTCTTCACCATGGGCTGCAGGGGAATCTCTGCTCCGGCGCCTGGAGCACCTCCTCCCCTCCTTCTTCACTGACCTTGGTGTCTGCAGGGCTGTTTCTCTCACATGTTCTCACTGCTATTTCACAGCTGCTGCATAGCGTTTTTCACCCTTTCTTAAATATGTTATCACAGAGGTGCCACCAGAACCGCTGATGGGTCTGTGGCAGGTCTGTCTTAGAGCTGGCTGGAACTGGCTCTGTCTGATATGGGGGCAGCTCCTAATATCTTCTCACAAAAGCCACCCCTGCAGCTCCACACTACCAAAACTTTGCCACGTAAACCCAATACAGCCTCTCAGCCTGTGACCTGATACCATGGGACCCTGTTGTCTCCTGATTGGGTCAGTTAGTGTATCTAGGTGTGATTTATTGTTTTTCCTGTCTCTTGTCTTTGCTTTTATGCAGAATAAACATTAACCAGATACCTTCACAAAGCAGATACTCTTTCATTCGAAGAATCACAAAATTGTTAAGGTGAGAAGGGACCTCTGGAGATTGTCCAGTCCAATCCCCTGTTCAAAGCAGGGACAACTAGAACAAGTTTCTTGTGGCCACGTACAGTCCAGTTTTGAATATCTCCAAGGTTGAAGACTCCACAACCTCTCTGGGCTGGTCGGTTCTAGTGTTCAACCATCCTCACAGTAAAAAAGAATTTACTGTATTTCAATTTGTGCCCATTGCCTGTTTTCCTTTCACTGACAGGAGTCTGGATCCAAACTACTTTTTTCAGGAGATCATATTAATCCATGTTTTGGTGGAGGTTCCTCAGTGTTCCTACACTGCAGGGGTATTTCTCTTCCCTTTTTATTTTTCTGTCTTCCCTTGTTTTAATCAAGAGGTGAGAGAAGTTCTCCCTCACTCCAATTCTTTCAAGACTGATTATATCCCTAAAAGATAGTTCAGCTGTCTTTGGTAGTTCAACTGCAAGCTCTTGAGTTTGATTCAGGAACTACCAGGTAAAATTTTATCACCTGTGTTCCATGGGTCAGACTGGATTATCACAATAAGTTTTTTTAGCCTCTGAATCTATGATTCTCTTTTTCTCTCTTTGCTTATATCCTTTTCTCTCCCAGTCTCACATACCTCCCTCTCACACAACACGGATTTATTTGGCTGTAATCCTTGTCTTTAGCATTTCCCTGCGTTTTAAGTTAGTACAGTGGGATCAGCTTTTCCCGTTCATCTCAGTAGCAGACTAGAGAGGCACAATATAACTATACTATGAGAGGAGGATGCAGGGAGGTTAAGTACTGCAAAACTCAAAGAATCTGTTATTTCAGTTTGACTACTAATTAGCAAAGCAATTTGCAAAAGCAGAACTGTGATATATGTCACACTCTGGCTCTGTCTGCCTCATGTTACTGATGAGGTGCTTGATTCATTGTGCTTTTTTTCTCTCCCTTTCTCTCACCTCCTGTTGTGTGAGCACCAGCTCATCAGAGCCAGTGGTCATTAAGATGTTTCCTTGGCGGGAGCGGAGGTGAGATGCCAAAATCTGGAATTTAACCATCTACATACACTACTCTTCCAGGGTGTCGTGGTTTAACC
>VZTQ01013898.1:0-20571 GCA_013400755.1 Pelecanoides urinatrix | reverse complement strand
GAAAAGAAAAGGAAAAACAAAATCTTGATTTAAGAATAAAATGATGCTGAAACTGCACCATTTTAACCCAAGAAACAAGACCTTCAGATAGTGCGTGACACTCTCCTTCTCTCGCTCTGGACCTGTAACTTGCTCCTGCCTGCCAGGAGGTTGTCCTGATCCCACACTGTGGTCAAACCTCAGTACAGCTGCCCATGCTGGTACTTAAGATTCTTTGAAAGTGCTACTACACAAGTAGCTGAACCCTCTTTTTCTTGCTTTTACATGGCTTGACAGAGAGCTAGGGGCTGCCATTTTCACTCTTGAGGGCAGAACCTGAGGAAACTAAGGAGAGGAATGCCTGCTAAGAAGTTTCTAGAGTGGGTTGCTCCTTGCCCTCCTATGGATGCTGTGCCATTCTATAGAAAATACTCGAATACTTATTATGGTAGGGGACAAACCTGGAAATTTTACCAGCAGGAGAGTGCTTCAAGAGGGAGACTACCTTCCCCTTTTCTCACTGATTGTAATAATTAAATGATCATAAAGTGACATGGTCCCAAAATGCAATACTTAGAGCAAAGCTGTTTTGATGTTTAGAGGATGACTCTTACTCAGGGTTCAATTCCCTCTGCAGCTGTTCCTCCTCAGAAGAGGTAGAAATGTGGACTCTTACATCCCGCTAGCATCTCAGCCTAAAGCTAGTAGTTAAAAGCGGAAGGCCGTTCTCTTCTCCTCAAGCAATCTGTGGGATGAAACCTTTGAGTCATGGTTTTCAATGCAACAGCCACAAAACAGAACAGAGTAGTTGACTTTTGAAACTACTGCATGTCCAGAGAGAAAGACTGGAGTTTTTCTGGTTGAGAAAAAGTTGTTTATTTTGGCTCATCTGCTTACTTACACTGCTCATGTTACATCCCCACATTTAACCCACTCCTGTGTATTTTAAGAATGAAAGTGGATATAGCTATAGAGCACTAGCAGATAGGTAGATGTAGAATAATCAAATTATTTTAAATGGCATACAATAGCCATAAGTATAGTCACTTTTCTTGCATTTTGGACTATGGAATGTAAAATTTGGAGGATTTCTTCTGAAATCTATGATTAGTATTTCTGCCTGTGTGCTTGTAAATAATGTGATAGGCTGTGCAATTTTAACCCTCATCTGAAAGTTGTTTTGCTTTTAGTCTCCAGGAGTTTCTTATAAACCCAACTGGTCAAGCACTGCTGCCATAATCCACATTAATTTGCTCTTCAAGTTCAGTGTAGCCAAGATCCAGCTTTAATAAGTGACCTTGATTGAGACCTGCCTCATGACATAAAACTGTAGGAACAGGTCTAAATGGAAATGCAATATTGATCTTTTTCTCCCATTTCAGAATTGAACTAACAGGGAGAGCCAGGACGCTTCTTTCTGTTATCGGTGTAAAGACTTTTCTGGTTATGCATAATACATATTGCAATTGATAATGAGACTAGGCTGCTGATAAGCAGTTTCTAGACTCATTGACCTGATTAATGTTCAATGGCCACAGCAAGTAGTTGCTCCAAGTTGCCAAACAGGAGCTGTTTGCTAGCATAAGCTCTCCACCACTGTTTAGTCTCTGTTGATGTAAGAGTTGTTCCTGCTGTTTGTAGATGTATTGCATGGATCTCAGCAAGGCAATTTTTCTTACAAGACGTCATCTGCAGAAGGTTGCATTCTTTGTGATTTGCTGTGCATTCAGGAGAATGATGGAAAATATAACAGGGAAGGACCACCTGAAATTATATGGCCAATTCAATGGTGCTGAGGCAGGATTAACTACAGTGTATCACAGTGGACATATGTTTTGATAAGATAAACTTAGAAATCACTAATAATGGAAAATCTACCATCTCTTTACACAGTTTATAATAGTACTTCTCAGAGCAGTTAGAAACTGTTACTAACATCTTACCTAGAACGGCCTTGCTGCAATTTAAACCACTACTTCTTGTCCTATTCAGAAAGGATTTGGAGATTATTCCATTTTGTTCCTCTCTGCAGCTACTTATACATCTTTGAAGACTACTACATTCCTTCTGCAGACTTCTTTTTTCCAGAGAAAACAATCTCACTTCCTTAAATCTTTCCCCTTAACTCATGTTTTACAGACCTCTTGAAAATTTTTTTTTGTTCTTTTTTGTGTCCTTCAAACCAGTCCATACTTGTGACATGATGCAGAAGTTGAACTGGGATAGAGTATTCCAGACAAGGAGACTGAAAAGATTACTTTCTGTGTTCATTTTACTTTTTGATCTCATCCCTCTACATTCTAGTGCAATTTGCAAATTTAATAACTGATCTCTACTCCATCATCCAAGCTTTGAATGAAAATATCAGATAGCACCTGATGTAGGAGAGACCCTGATGGAATCCTTTCCAATCCCTGCTTCCAGATTGATAGTGAATAATTAATATCTACTCTTGAGGACCAACTGCGAAAAAGCTTTGTATCCACATAGTAATTTTAATATAGCAATTATTAATTTATCTGTGAGAATATCCTGTAAAGTTTTTGACACTGTCTTACTTTAGTCAAAATATATGGCATAATTTTTTTTTCTGCTCCATCTGCAAGGTCTGTTTCTTTATAACTCATGGAGATTATACTGATTTGACATAATTTGTCCCTGAAAAATGTACATTAGCTGCTACTCGTGTCTTTGTTATCTTGTGGGTACTTACACAAACACTTTCTCAGAGAGACACTCTGCAGACTAGTCAAAACAGAACAAAGAAAAAATGTTCCAAGAAAAGATGTGCTCCATCTGCTTCTTTTTTTCATCGATTATTATACGATTCGATATCCTGATTCAGCCCAGCCTCCCATTGGGCTTACTATTGGGAACTCTCCTATTGGGAATTCTCCTATAGGGAATTCCTTGGGAGCACTGACTGCAGCAAACTGCCTCTTATTGTTGTATTTGAACAAAAACATATACAGTCATTCAAAATTTAACCATTAACTTCCTGAATGAAATGGTAGTCTTTAAAAGTCTTAGACAGGTTTGCAAGTGCTAGCTGACCTCCACAAAAGGTTTTTATTAAACTATTTATGGGTAATATGCATGCAGATGCAGACTTTCAGTGAAACACGCAAGACGACCTTAATCCAATTTCAGTATTTGTCCAAACATTAGTAATATAACAGGAAAGATTTCTTACTGTGTAAAACCAAAACTTAACGATGGGAGCATTGTAGAACTCATAAATCTTTCTTCCAACAGGGATCAGTCTGTGCCTGCTCTGAACTTCCTCTTCCTCTTTCTTTCTTGAGGACTCTCCATTCCCTCGTCCCAGCATTGCCTACAAGAAAGGACATTTTTGTGTTTCTTTCTTTGTGAAAGACAAATTAAGCTCTTTTTTGAAATTTCAAAAGCAAACTATTCAAAACTTCTCTGATTTCTTGATCTTTAGACAAAACCAGGTGATCATAGCTACGTGTAAAATGCTTTGTTCTCAGATTATCTTTTTTGCAGGGAAGCTGCTGTTTAATACTTTGTAAACTGAAAAAGCAATGCTTTGGCAGCAACTGTCAGCACCAGTGTGAAATCCTTGACTGGTGAATCGAAAATGAGATGCAGAGAACATTTCTCCTTTTTGCCATATGGACAGCAATATTTTTACCTGACAACAGCTTTTTGTGGTGTACTTCTATACAATAAACAGATGCACACAGAAAACAGGTAAGTTTGGTTTTAAACAAAGAGAATTTCATAAGGTTGAGACTGAGAGAGAACAACCGAGGGAAAGATGAGTTGGCAGTTGCTGGACTGGAAGCAATGAAGCCAGTGACTCTTTTTACTTTGATCACCGGATCTGTTGCAGGCAATGATCCCACAGTGAACCTCACATGGATGTAGAGGATGGACCAGTAGAGTTCACTGCAGCATTAAGGCCTTGGATTGAAAGATCCTCCCACATGATTGTAGCTTCTTCCATAATGAAGTTCCAGACTGCTCATGCACTCCCTCTGTTAGGCTTGATCTCACTGTTACCACTGCAATTCAGACTCACTGAAGAGCTACGCTGAGCTCCAGAAACACATACTTAAGAAGTCCTCAGCTGTAAGTGCAAACCTAATGGGCAAAAGACAAAATATTTTTTTTACTCTTCAGGGTCAGCTGCAGAGAGGTGGAAGGAGTGACTGAACTACATACTCACCGAAGTTAATGCTTAAAAGAAGGTGTTCCTTTGTATTTGGAGTACAGCCCGATCTATTAAGTGTTCTTTCTGAAACAATTCTTTTGTGAATAGTAGAGTAAGAGTGAATTTTAGGTCACTGTGCACGGAGCAAGTTCTTACTGTTTAGTTTGTGGCAGCACCTATAGATGGTAGCACCCCTGCACATGAAAGCAATTGCAAGAATTGAGATACAACTGTCCTATCTGTCCAAAGTATGCAGGACAACTGTCCTAAGTATGCAGGGATTGCACGATGCTGCTTTTATTTAAATGCTTCTATAATGTTTTTCTGCAAGTAGATCAAAGTACTTCTCTTCTTCTATGTTAAGGGAAGCAAACTTTCACCATCCTTGAAGATAACTTTGTCCTCATCTGCAACTTAAAAACACGGAAAAATAACCCCCTACAGAGAACAATTAGATGCCAGACATACTGCGTTTCAATAAAGAGATCCTTCTTTTATCTGTCTCTGCTTTCTGATTCAACAGGATGTTCAGCACATACTTAACTAATCAGCTTCAAGTGAGCTATTTGATCTTGTTTTAGTGACCTGCAGGAATAAGAGATGCACTTCTCACATATTTAAAAGCAAGAATCACAATCTTCCCTCTTCTTCCTTTTCCTAGGCCTCATGTGCAGCTATTCTTACAGGTCTTTGGTCCTGTAAAATTGTAATTTGTAATGATAAACTGATGACCACGTTTTGTTTTTTTTTTTTTTTTTAAGTCAGTGTAGATATTTGTAACATTATTAGGACCATGGATGGTCCTAGATGGCTCCTGCCTAATGTTTCTCTTTAATTTCGTTTATGCAGTTAGTTTTTTCCTCTGGTATTATTACTTTACACATGGTCTCTTATATTATTGAATTTGACTGTGCACAGATGTTGCCCTGTACATTTTTAATAAAATAGAACAAAGATTCAGGACACAAGTACACTGCACTGAAACTAACCTGCTGAAATCTCCTTAAAACTGTAGCCTGCTTTGATTAAGTTATCTATTTCCTTTACCTTTTTATGCATGAAGATATCTAAGTTCATTGCCATAAATGTAAATAAAACAATGCCTATTAAAAATTATATATACCTCCTGTGATTCTCACAGAGTACATAAACCCCCTTACAAGTCCATCAAGAGTTTCATAAAAAAGGGAAAAGATGAAGTGGCTGTTAAGCAGGCGAGAAGGGTTCTTATTAGATAAGCAGATAGTCTGCAAGAACATGAGACTTACTGAATATAACTACAATAGCAGAGATTACACAACCTTTACAGAATCCCAGGTATTGCTACCTGAAGTCTACAAAACCAAAGGGATTCCCTGATCTATATCAGGGATTGTTTATTTAGGGAAAAAAGTGGAATATGATCTGAATACTTTGGGAAAATTATAGCCCGAGAAGGTACTCACTGCTTTGCTTCTCTCTACCTCCTGACGCTGTTTTAGGGAAAGCTGCCATCTGGTGCTACAGAGTTTTCTGTAGCTTTTCCCAAGGCTTTGTCTCTGCTGTCCTCTGGTGCTCAAGAATTTTGCAGCAGAGTGAAAATGACTGCTAGCAGCTTTAACAAATGAGCAGTGCTGTGCTTTAGTGAAAGGGATTATTTTACAGAGTTTAAATCCTTCACAATTTTAGAAATATACTAATTCTGAGACACTCTTAGCTCTCACTGGAATCAGTGGATTTTTTTAGGATAATGCTCTTTCAGTACCTGGATTTATGCTTTAGCTCATGGATGCTGATTTCCTATTTCCTATTGCTTTCTTGTTGATAATGTGGCTGTAATTTTATCTTGTGATAATTATTTTTGAATTAATTGTATCGTATAATACTAACCTCTCCCCTTCCTCATGCTACAGATAGGGAATTGCTCTGAGATGGCTTGGAATTAGATTTGACCTGATGTCCCCAACTGTTAATTATATTAACAATATTAACAAATTGAAAAGCCTCCCCATTAGAAATATATAGAAATAACCTAAGTGATAGTGTTAACAGAATAGCTGCAATGCCGAACAAATGTGTTTTCACTTGGAGGGGGAAGCAATAGGGTGGGAATAACTCAACACTGCTCTGTGTGGGTGGCATCTCTTTCTCTAATACATAATTTTGTCTGTGATTCACCATAAGTCATGCAAGGTAAGCCCGACAGCAGCTCAACTACATTGTAAAGTACAGTACAACTGCATCATTTTAGCCTGAGAGGATTGATGAGGGCATAGTTTTTACATGGAGATTTTTCTAATCAGGATTCTTGTTGTTGTTGTTGTTGTTGTTGTTATTGTTTTTCATGGCCAGATTTTGTTTTGTGTAATTGAGGACCCTTCACTGATGGGGAACCAGGGCAGTTTTGGGTTGTGCATTTTTGCATTAATATATGTTAATGATCCTATAATATATTTATGTGTTTTATAATTAAATAACAGGAATTTCAGTCCTGCTAGAATGATCATAGGCTCTTCAAATTTTATCTGTAGTGAAAACTACATGCTACATATAGACAGAACTGTTAGGGAGAAGGTACATGGCTGGGTGGATATACTATACCTCTCTCTGCACACCCCATTGTATCCTATGCTATATATGGAAATGCTGCCTCCTGGGTAGTTGTTCTAGGGTTACCGTTCTCTGCCTTGAAATACTGGTAAGAAAAAAAGCTTAATGCCTTTGAGTTACAGGCGTGTAAAATTGGATTTTGCATGTGCTTAGTGGTTCTTTAAGGCGAATACAGAGGAGCAGGGCTAAAGTACCAGGAGCTCAGTCATCCTG
The DNA here is from genome assembly GCA_013400755.1 of Pelecanoides urinatrix. Taxonomy (NCBI): domain Eukaryota; kingdom Metazoa; phylum Chordata; class Aves; order Procellariiformes; family Procellariidae; genus Pelecanoides; species Pelecanoides urinatrix. The sequence goes on along the minus strand of VZTQ01013898.1, from coordinate 13,613 downwards.
TCTGCTGAGCAAAGTGAAGGACACAAGAGTACCAGGGCAGTGGTGTGGTGGCGGTATGGGGTCTTTCCAAAACCCTTGGAGAAATGGAAGGAAATCCCTCCTTATGGAGAGGGCCAGCACTTCCGCCTCGCCTCGTGACCGCCGGCAGTGTCTCCCACTGCTATTTTCCAGACGAGCTGAAGGGGTGCCTTGCTGCTGGCATGTGAGATGCTGCGAACACCTCCCCCAACGAGGTGGGTAAGATGGGTCAGGGGCACGAGGATAGTAGTCTTCAACATTTCCTATCTTAAGAACTGTATGTTTAGTGATACAATATTTGGTTAGTTCTTGCCATGGAGAGAAGGCTAAGCATACACACTACAGATGAGATAATGTGAGCCCAGAGGCCAACACAACTAGCTTTGCTTCTGCTGAGAAGTCCTAGCTCAGACTCTTAGTGATGCCCACAGAAGTCCGAACTTCCCATTTGATGTGGAAAATTAGAACAAAATTAGCAAAACAACAACTGAAACATCTTCTAAAGGACTTAGATGAGTTATTCAGTGTTCTGAAATAAGACCATTTGCTGGGCAACTCAAGTACCCAAACAATAAGGCAGTGAATAGGGATAAGGATGCTCCTAGTTATGGCTTCCAGAATCAGTGTTATTTTGAGAGGAGGATGGACTGCCAGGGTTTCTGACTGACCTAAAAATCAGCAACTAATTAAGGCCCTGGTCAGGACATTGTACAAATACAAAATTTGGAGAGGGACCTGGANAGGCATTTAAAAGACGTATAGATGAGTTGCTCAAGGACATGGTTTAGTAGGCATAGAGGGTGTTGGGTTGACGGTTGGACTCGATGACCTTAGAGGTCTTTTCCAACCTTAATGATTCTATGATTCTATGATTCTATGAAAATGTCCCTGGCTAGTCTTTAGTGCCCTTCTACTCCTCTGTGTCTAATATTCAGGATTAATGACTGGCAGCTCCATGCATAAATTGTGTAAATTCCTCAGTGCTGAGGGAGCAGTGATAAGAGCAGTATTCAAGCGTGTTTTTGTGAGTAGCTGCTATAAGGAAAGTCTGTTGCCTAGCATCTAGGTGTTAAAGAAATATGTGCCCAGCACTCTCATATATCTGTTAAAAAGTTAAAAGCAGGTGTGAGTAACAAGTAGTTTATAGTGAATAAACACTACATCTTTATAGTATATCCAAATGTTCAGCTACCTACCAGATTCTTTGAGAGAAGCGTAAAACAAATACATACTCGCATGCAGATGCACCCATGCAGAGACTTACTTCACTGTTGCTGTAGTCTGTGTGATCACATTATTCTGTGCAAATGAGGTGTAAAATAGCGCAAAAATCACTGTGGCCCTGTACCTTATCCACTCTGCATAAGTGCAGTCCATAGGAAGAAACTGACTCTTTTGGCCTGTCATTAGTCACCTGGGCTTAGCAGTGCAGGACACACAAGACTTCATACGAAATCAATGAACAGACCTTGACTAGATGTGATCTCTCTATCTCAGCAGTACTTCTATAAAAATGCATATGGGCATAATATTATAGGAATACAGAGACTTGAGGAGTATTCACTGGGAATGATTAGAAATAAAGGTAGGCAGATTGTTTGGATGATACATTATTTGCCAGAAATGGACTTTTGAGGTGACCAAAATGATTTTTAGTTCATCAATTTTGTTTGTTTAAGATTTAAGCTGAACAAAGCTCAGAAACCCAAACCATGGAAAAGTTTTGAAAATATTTTAAACAATCATGTGCCAATTAAGTAAACAAATAAAAGAAAACTATAGTAATCACAAAAAAAATCTATTTGTTTGTCCTGACAGGAAAAATGTGGAGAAAAATATACAGGTCATTCTGATACAATAGTTGCAAGCTATGGCTAGGGTGAGTGACTGATCTATTGAGCTAGAGTTCAGCAATTGATTAAACATTTGTGATATCACATCACAAACAATTATTAACCTCATGTAGCTAAAGGGAAACTTCACAAAGGCACTTCCCAAATAGTCTTGTAGGCATCCTCTCATCAGTGGAGAAGACACCCAACTTAACTTATGCCAGACCACTTGACTAAGGCTGCAACAACGCAACACTTCAATCTAAAATATTTTCTTATATTTAAAACATGTCAGGTAGGAACACTCTCCCTGACACGGTGACTGTGTCATGGCAGTTCATACCTGAAGGTGACTAAATATAACTGGCTATGGCACCTAACCACAGAACTATATGCAAAGGTCTCTTTGCTAGCAAATCATCTCTCCTCAGCCCTGAAGGGCAATCTGAATGAAGAAGCTGTGTTAGAAGTCCTAAAGCACATTATAGATTATATGTAGAAATGTTAAGTCAGCAGTAGTGTACCACAAATACTGTTTCTAAATTTGCTGGACCTCACAGAAACAGTTCTTATTTTATAAGAAAGACTGTAAGTGTCTGAAACTTCACTAGAATGTTACATCAAATTTGGGGGAGTTAACGGCAGAGTCAATGACAGGAAAGAGCAACAGGACTGTCAGCACAATGAAGGGAGAAGGGAGGGAACATCTAAGACTTGTCTGGAAAGCAGATCCGGTTCACACATAATTTCCTTGTAGGAGGGGTCAGAAGGTAAAAAGGAAACACAGTATTGTAGACAAGAAACCAGGAGCTGGGATAACTGCAGAGAGATGGAAATGACTGCCTCCCCAAATTTCTCCCCATTGCCAAGAAAAAGGCAGCTTGCAAAGTGCTTATTTGATTTGAATAGGCACTTCATAAGTGGATCAGAAGCAAGGGATAGCAAATTGCAATTAATAGGTAATGAGCAGAGAATGGCCCATTGCTGCTATTCTGGCTTCTGGTCCTTCCCAACGGCCAGGTTCTTGCCTGCAAACGGGTCCTGTAGGTGGGTCTTGTGGGTTGCTCCTTCGGCTTGCCTGCATATGGGGTCCTGTAGGCAGGTCCTTCTGCCTGCCTGCAGACGGGGTCCTGTGGGCAGCTCCTGCTGTTTGCCTGTGGGAAACAGTCTGGTTTTTTGGTTTTTTGTTTTTTTTTTTTTTTTTTAAATTCACCAGGAAAATCCCTTTTACTTCTATGCCTCTATCCTGACCTTGAGTTTAGTTTTAAGCCTTTCAAAGACACCATAATCAAACCGAAACCAAAGCAAAACAAATTAAGCTAAGGCAGGTCTGATAGCTCATGACAATTGCCCAAATTAAAAAGTCTCAAACAAGTCTGAGAACAAGAGACTTGAAGTAAATGACTTGTATGGTCTTCAGAGCTTTAGCTATTTGATTCTCTTTGTGGTGCAAATTATTCCTCTAAGGCTGTGTTACTAATACAGACAAGTCCTCCCTTTCACAATTCTTCTGAGTTGCAGAAGCTCTTAGTAAGAGCTGAGCTGTCTAGCTGCTTGCTACTGTCTTCAGTGGATTAAACACTGCATACGTGTATGTGTGAGAGGCAATGACCACAAATTTATAAAGAATTTTGAAAAACGTTTTCATCATTTTTCTTGCCTGTTTGCACATTTACTTGCCCTCTAATGAAGGTAACCAAAAGAAAAAAAATAACCTCTAGCTTCTATGAATCTTTGGATGTTTCCACGCAGAAGAATTAGTGAGCTTCTTTTCTACCAGTGAGGCTCAGTCATCTATCATGGCTGATTGCTTTCAATTCTGAAATCTTGTGAATTTATTTCAGACAACACAGCATCAAATTGAATCAAAATATGAGGATATTACATCACAACATGATGCTTCAGCATCACCATGCACTGCTGCAACATCAAGACACAATGATGCCAACTTGTCTGGTTTAAGTCCCACCAAAAGAGGGGAGGGTTAAGAATGATATCCTATCATCTGCTAAATTTAGCCATCAGACAGCCTGCAACGCCCACAGAGGTGGGGATAACAAATTGACAGCATTGAGTCTGGTGATTTATTGTCGGCACTTACGGTGAGTTCCATGTCCTCCTCCTCTTTTTCTTTCACTGGCTTCTCTGGTTCCTCTGGCTCCTTCTCTTGAAGATGGATCTCATTGGCCTGGGACATGTAAGGCATATCATCTTTGTTCTTGAACTCCAAGCTGAGGATTGAAGGAGGAAGTAGAATTCCTAGAATTACCTAAAGCAATAATAATGATAACAATAATCATCACAGTAAACAGATTATAATAATGATGATTACTTAGTATCAAATGGAACAACTCCCTCAGGACATTTAGGAGAAGAAACATATGCATGCCTCTGAGTTTCTATGACAATACAGTGTTTGTCACTTGGGGTAGTGTTTTCAGAGCTCCATAGTGAAACAAAGCACGTAACTTCTATTAGCACTGCTGTGAGTGCTATGGTTAATTGCCTGTCCTGAATATTTTATGTGCTTGCTCATCAGATGCATATTGTTACATGCCAGAATATATTTACAAAATATTACATAAGGTCAACAGCAGGTGGGACCATGGGGGTGTTAAGAACTCAGACCTGCAAATTTCTGCATTTTAAATAATAGACAATATCAATGTAAACGATACACAAGCAGTGTTAATTTCTACAGAGAGGGTTAACAGGTCTCAAGCTCTCTGTGTCCATGCGTAATGCACACAGATAGTCAAGGTGCAAGTACGTGTGGATCTGAGGAGATAAGGCAAAGCCAGCAGTAGCAAATGCTGATGTGCTTAGCTATGCAGTCCCCTTAGATTTTGCTTCAGTAATCTGGCAGCCATGTAATGCTCACATTAATGCCAGTTCCTTCTTTTCTGCCTTCCCTCTCTAATAATGTGGGAGTGCACAAACCATTAAAATTAGCTTGTGTGGATATACTCAATGAACAATGCTGGGGGTTAAATCAGTAGTATAACTGAAGAGATATCATAATAGTACAAAAAGAAGTGGCCTGTCTGTATTCACAAGCACAATAGCTTTTCCTGATTTTGCTGTAATTTCATGGAAAATGATTTTGTTATAAATCTCTCCCTAAACCAGATAGTTAGCTTGTTGGCAGGACATGGAAGGTGACTGCTTGTGCTTATCATATCGGCAGACAGCACGATGGTTGTTGAACCCATCCAAAGTACCATAATTAGGAACAGCTAGTGTATTATGAATGCTGTGCCCAGCCTCGGAAGTGTTGAGCACCAGACTGCCTGCACTCAGCTTGTTGCAAGAGGATGTGTCCATGGAGAGGAGGTTATGGGCAGACCTGGCTTCCCAGAGAGGCTATTTTTAAGAACAGGCAGGATTAACAATTGTCTCTCCCTCTTCCACTGGTGCTATACATCCCCAGTGAGACTCTAAAGAATTACATTCAGCCTTCTTGCCATTTGCCAGTTTTGACGGGAGAAAATTGTTCATGGAAATAATCCATGACTCATGCTTGCAAATTTCTTTGCCATGCTGCCTCTTGCTCACGTAGCTTGTAGCCTGCTTTAGCTTTAAACGGGCCCTGCTAATGAGCTTCAGTGAAATAAAATACAGGCTGGAAACTGAGTAAAGGATCCTTGTGAAGCCCTGATGATACGAGAAGCTGAAAGGAAACAGAGTGTGTTACCTTCAGTTATTCACTGTGAAAGAAAGGTCTATTTTATGACTTAAGAGATGCATGCTCCAAAGAAGAAAGCATGCAGTGGGAAATGAGATGCTGCACTGATCCCCATCTACCCAGGTTGAATATCTGCAAAGCCAAGCAGTGAACAAGGCAGCAGTCCCTCTGAAGAGCAATGGGCCTGTGAGTCGAGTTAGAAAAATAGGTAATAAACATGTCTCCAAATGTGAGAATGCATTTATCTGTAAGCAGAACAATATTTATGCACAGCTCCTGCAGGAGGATGATGAGAATACTATCAGTACGATAACGATGTATGTATTTATAAGCATTCTTGCCATTACCGAACATCTTGTCACACAGCAAAACAGCTGAGCAATTACCAATTTTCACACACACAATTAATGCAGGAGAGAGAATCCCATCACTGAAAACATGTCTCAGTCATCTGGGAGGAAGAGGCAATTCCTGGTTATGTACTGGCTGGTGAGTACTTTGGTGAAGGTGAAAGGTGCCAGCCCATGGACACAAATTCACCTCCCAGTATTCATCTTGCTCTGCTAGCATTTCTCTAACTGTGGAAGTAAAGCTTAAAAAGCTTTGAAAATTGAATTATCCTCTAGATCCTCTCAGGTAGTCCATTTAGGTCAGTTATCAGGAAGATTGGCAGGGGATTGCAAGAAAATTTGTACTGCTTGCTTTGGCCCGTTCTGGGGAAGGTTGTCTGATCAGCACCTTTCACTAGCCGTTAATTCACTCACACATCCTTTTTCTTTATTTATCCTTAAAAATCTTGGCTAACTCATTACGTATCCAGGCAGGGTGACATACTAACCTCCTCGCTCAATTCTTATTCTGATAACTCTCACTGATACTGGAGGGGGCTTTGAGAAAGATGAAAGTAACGTGCTTTGAACTTGGGTTTGTGATAAGTTCCCTGCTGAAAAACTGAACACAGGAAGAATATACCCTGCTTAATGTCACTACAAATAAGCATCCAAAATATGGTTAATTGAACCAGTTATTACTGATCTGTTGTGAGCCTCATCACCATCCATTAGAATTCCTCCGACTGTTAATTTTATTTTAAAACAGTGCTGACCTTCAGGCCAGAATTTTTGCGCATCCGGAGACGACCCATCCACATGTCTGTGAGCAGCATTTGGCTGCAAGTGTGAGCAATGAAGTCCCTGTGCTTGGCTGCCACTGCGAGCTGCAGGCATGTGGCGTTGCTCCAGTTTTTCAGCTCGTAGGTCAGCAGTTTCATTGCCAGTTGCTCGTCCTGCTTGTATGACTGATCCAAGAGCTCCACCGCCAACTGGCCGAAGTCCCTGCAATAGAGGGATATTCCCATCAGCCCAAGCAGCCTGCTGCAGAAAACACGCCTCTGCAACTGACAGCCTCTGCAAGGACGGCATCATCTTCTGTCATGCAAATCGTGATGTTGACTGTACACATGGAAACCCACATTTTCAAATGTGAGTGACTAATGGTAGGCATATAAATAAGTGCCCCGACTTAGCAGTGATGAGCACCCACACCTACCAGCTGTCTGCTCCCACCTGCCTGCCCACTTCCCTGACATTTTCTAACTGAAATCCTCTGGTTATCTGCAGCTTAGAGGATTACTTCTGTGCTGTTTGCCCATAGCTTAGTGGCCAAGTCTCCACTCCAAGGAATGTCCAATACCCTTTCTTAAATTCTGTGCCTCAGGCTTTTAACATCAGGAAAGATTATTACGGAATCTAGTATCTCGGATTGCTCACCTAAGCATGAGCTCTTGGTTAATTAACACTTCTGCCCAAATATTATGTTTGTAAGGATTTCAACAATTGTTCTGCTTGGGATGAACAGAGGTCTTGAAAAAGCACAGAGAAAGGTTGCAGCCTGACTCCTGAAGCCTCAGGGAGAACACGTAGACAGTATAGATATTTCATTGCCTTCTTGACACCTTCTCATTTCAGAAGTTATACTGCTAGCAACTCTGCTTCTCTCACAGACAGATTGCTTAAAAGCCATTTAGATTTTCTCTAAGGGGATTGCATATTCCCTACAAGTTAGAAATGAAGGCAAGGTACATATAAGCAGATTTCACGCAGGTTCAGCAGCCTCTCTCCCTTCTTTTTTTTTTTTTTTTTTTTAACCTAGCAAAGTGTACATGAAAGAAAATTCACCTGGAATTATGGTTCAGCTCTTGGGATATGTCATCCACCATGTCATTTTCTGATGCTTCATGGGCCATGGCTTTGCAGAGTTTACAGGCCACCAGTGCTTTAGCCATAGCCTCTTCCCCATGCTGCCAAAAGAAGAGGGCCATCTTCTGACGCTTCATCAGCACAGCCCACACCATCAGCTCATGGAATGGGAAGGGAAAATGATTGATCTCAGGGTCATCCAGGTCAATATCAACTTCTTCTTCTCTTTTTTTTGTTGTTTTCCTCCCTCGCCGCAAAGGGACATCATCCTGTGAGAATTGTAGAAAAATTTTTTCACCAGTGAAGGAAGTGAATCAATTCACACAACGCATTGGAGTCAGTACCTGAGATGTCAAGCACATTCCTTTCAGCTTTTTTTGGACAAAATATTTAACACAGGGAAACGATGAAAAAAGTATTGGTCTGTGCTCTCTAATTAAGAAGTCAGTAACCCCATACCTAAACACAGGGAAAGAGAGCTTTGGACTATTACTCTGAACTGCTCTTTCTCCCTAAGAACACAGAGCACAATCACACAATATCCAGAACCATTTTGGAAATGCCACCATGAAAATAAAGCTGAGAGTTCACTCCAAATATAACATCTGTTGTAATGCATCTGCCTCGTTCCACCTCCAGAAAGTACATATCCAGGGGATGTTCTGGTCTGCTGGAGACTCCCTCCCTACTTATTCTTGTGTTTTCTTCTTTTATCATCTCTTCAATCCTATTCTGCCTTTGTATCCCATGTTCATGCCTTCTTTCTCCAGCTCTTTGTTTCTATCGCCTTTAGTTTCTTTCCCATTTTAGCTTACTGCTTTTATCAGATGGGCTGACCTATTCTGTGCTGCGCCTGTGGACAGCAAAATGAAAGCTGTTGCATAAAATAAGCAAATGAGAAAACACTACTATATCTCCTTGAAGCATCGGGGTAGCCAAAAGTGTCAACAAAACTGATAGAAATTTGGCCCATGTAAAGATTTCTGCATTATTCTCTGAACTACTTCATTTCTCTGAACAAGTTCTAAAGTTATATTGTTATCTGACTGAAATTCTGCTTGGCCTGACAGATTGAAACATTTTGTTTAATCTTCATGAAAAGAAAAATGATGCATAGAGGGGGCAGAGCCTTCTTTTCTCTTGTCTACCTGCTGGAGTTTTATTAAGAAATGTTTCTTAATCTGGCCTTTGCATAAACAAGTTATCTGGATGAAAAATAATACAATTTGTGTAGCACATTTCTCATACAAAACTTGAAAACAACTATTGGTGCCTTCATTACCATGAATTTAAACATTATCATGATATAGTGTATATTTGTCAAAGAAGGAGAAGACATTAAGATTTATCACAAGTTGCCTACCTCCATTCCCAACAGTTTCAGGGCTTTTGGCTGTACAAAAAAGTTAGAAAAATGTTATTTCTCCCAGAAGGGTGATGAAGAATTACAACTACATGTGTATACATACATACATGCATAAATGTGTAACGTGTGACGTGTAACATATAATATAGAGTATATAATAAACAATATAATATAAGTAATATATATGTAATGCAATGTAATGTAATATAATATATATATACATAAAACAAATAATTACGTATATATTTTTTAATTCAACCTTGAGTTTGACCCTTTTTCACCAAAACACACAACAGAAGATATACGTTTGGATACAGGTACAAATTACAACTGGTTTAGGTCTGTTCTGATAGAAAAGAGATAGGAGTCACTGCTAAGGCATGAGTGGATTTCTCTGGAGTACATCACTATTTTGGCCATTCCCGTGGCACACTTTTGTTGACTGCTGTGGAGGTGCTCTTATGTTGGCTCAGTATCTGTGAAACTGCTACTCAGATGCTTTTCTTGATGGAGTGACTAAGGGAAGGAAGTCTCTCCCAGCAGCTACAGCTACTACATTTCCTCTCAAAAGTGAAGAACGAAGGTGTAGGGAAACAAACAAACCCATTTCAGGTGTTTGGCTGTAACTGTTTCACAGAGCTGTTGCTCTTTATAGCCACTTAGAACAATATTCAACGGTGTGTATTGCTAAAATCTGAACTGAGACGGGACATGAAAATGTGAGGTAAAAATAGGCAAAGAACTACAAATCTTACTGGGAGCAGTTGAGCAGACTTTTCTTCATGCTGGATTGGGTTGGTGGCATTATGGATGACAATAAATATCTTTCATGTTTTAGAAAGGTAGTAAACTTACTTTGGATTCATAGTATTGTAATCTATCGAACATGAAAACCACAAAAATACTGAACAGTGTTTTTGCTATGAGCCAGCTGACTCTGCTGGAGCCACATCCAGCCAATAGAGCCAATTTTGAGTTACGGACTTCTTTGCCCTCATAGCTTCAGGCCACAATCAAGAAGATGAGCCATGAGATAGGAAAGATGTCTATAAAACCAAAAGATTTTTCAAATCTAACTCAAGTGCCCTGTGGTATTATTGGTAGAAAAGACTTGTCTTTGAAAAGCTGTGGATACTTATAATTAGAGATTTTAGAGCCAGAGGAGACTGTTTTATGTCCTGGTCTCACCAGGGCAGCAGAACCCCATAATTTTTTCATTAAATTCATAAAAAATGTACCTTGTATCAGTGACTGGCTTGCGGTGCATTGTGGTGAAATAGCTGCTATGTACATAATGAAAATGAATCTGTAGGCTGAATAATGTGTTCATGTGGATCCCCCCACCCTGGAACCACCTAAGAAGCTATGGTAATCCCTGCCAGTGGGTGCAGTCATACAGATGGCAAATAACTTGCTCCTTACCCTCTTGGGCCCAAATAAATTGTGGTACAGTGTTCTGAACCGCTTTCGGGTATAATTGCAGCGATATGCTCCTCCCATCAGGTACTCTATCACCAAACCAATATCAATCAGACTTATCCGATAATCAGGAGGTAAGTTTCCCTGCAATGAAAATACGAAGGATGGTGGGAGAGAAAGAAATGCTTATTACTGGCATTGTTAAACATACTTTATAATGATGTTAGAATAAAACAAATTAAATAGTTAAAAACAGGAATGTATTATTATGCTGATTAATTAATTCACCTTAAAATAGATCCAACCGAAACCTGGATATTCTCGCTTGGAAAGAAGACATAAATTAAATAAGAAGGTGAAGAACTTGTTGGAAGTAACAGAAGATAATGTCAGTACACAGTACTCATATTCTTCAGCTGGGGAAATAAGGAACACGACTGCAGAACAAAAAGCATGAGGATCAGCACACTTGAAGGTCAGGCACAGTTGCTGAACTCTAGTCCTGCAAGATAGCATCTTTTCTGCACCATCTGTCCCCCACAACTCTTGTCCTGGCATCTCATGTCTCTGCTGGCATCTCTTTGGACTGCCTCATCTGCACTGCCAAGGCACAGTGAAGTGACATCATGCGATATCATTTGTTCACATGGAACCAGCTCCTGCGTGCGATCTTCCCATCCTGCAGTGCTTCCTTCCTGTGTTCCAGGAAAGGAAGGGCAGGGGGGAAAGAGCTATGTTATCAACCCTAGAGGACTTACACAGTGCATGAGTTATTATTATTGCTAGTTGCTAGAGGCAAGGAGAGTCTCTTAGCATTTGTTCTTGGGGTTATGTACAAATAAACACATATCTTTGCTTAAATTCCACACCTAGTATGAGGAAAGCATCTGTATGTATGAGAATAAGTATGGAAGTTGTAATAAACAAAATATCTGTGGCTAATTCTTTGGGGTTTTGTTCAAGAAGAAAACTACAGGCCTAGCAATTTTCCTAGGTGGTCCCTCCTTGAACATATTTTACTGAAAGCCCCTCTAAGCACGGTAATCTTGCTACCTAATTTCCAGAAGTACTAGGGAGATTGTCCCCCAAGAGGTGAACTGTGCTTGTGGCAAGGTCATTAGCATTAGACATCTACATACTTGCTCTTTTGTTTCTTTTCCTTTCTTATTCTCCGTTAAATATAATATATATATGCAATGTCTTCAGCCTGCACCTTTTATTTTGAAGGGAAAAAGAATGATAAATATGTCCGCATCTTATTGCCCTCACTTTGTGAACTCCCTTGTACATAGCTTCCTTCTCTTCACTGTGAAGCCTGAAAACGGCAACACTAAGGTTATGAGTTCTCCAATACTTAAGACTTGCAAAGCTATGAAGAAAGATCTCAGTAACAGATTGTCTCTTACTGCAAATGAATCTGAGTCTGCCTTTGAGTTAACTGGGCATTTCCATTCACCAGTAGCTGTAAGCCTGATGCGACACCGAGCAGGCCAGAACAATTTCAAGGTGGGGTGGTCTCATGGATGTGCCAGTGAAGGACTCTTGGGGGTCTCTGGTGATGGAAGAACAAAACCCCAGCATGGGCACATCTGCTCTTCTGGTCCTCCCTGGGAAATCCTCAAGGAAAACTCTGATCCCTTTAGGAGGAGAGGGCTAATGGGAAGGGAATGCCCCAAATGAAAGTTTGCCTCCTTCTCTAAATCAGTGCTTCCCAATTTTTCGGATGACAGTTTATGGTTCATCGAGCAGTTCCCTACCAGAAAAGAAGGCATGATTCAGCAAATTGTGAATAGGTCACCCAGATCTAGAGGTCTCATTAAGAACCCTGCAGATTTACAGCACCTTCTCTGTCCAGTATGTCATTGTGCAAGAGATGTGACTACAAATTAAAGGTGGAGAGAGAGGTAAATTATCCTACTGTGAACTGTGAGCAGTAGCCTTGGAAAAGGTGAAAATTAATGTAGTAAAAAAAAACTTGTATAGTCAACATTGCAGAAGGACCAGGAAATTGTAATTGTTAGCTTTAAACTTTTTCAGTGCACTGTAATAAAATAATCACATTTTCTATAATGATATACAGCACAGATTACATTTAGCCTGTAGCTCTTCTTATGTGGTCATCAAAAGGTTAGTAATTCACACGGAGCAATTTTATGACTACCATGTCTTGCTGGAAATATCTGCACGTCTGCAGATATCTGCCTGGCTTCTCTGCAGATGTACTTATTAGATTCAGAGCAGAGAAACACTAATGGAGAACAGATGGCAACTGGTTCTGCAGAAGAGATGAAATGGATGCAAAGATCCTCCCTCCTCTTCTAAGCAATGCTTATTTCCCTCCCTGCTCACCATGGTACAAACAGCACGCTGAAAGGTTGAGGAAGGAGAGAGGGAGGCAGTGCTGTGGTGTACCATGCCTAGCAATGGGCTGGGATTCAAAGGGACAGAATATCAAGCAAATTTAGTGGCAAATGGTGAGCTGCCAACTACTTTTCAGTAATGTCCCTTAGCATATCCTTTTGCACTCTTCCTACTCTTGGCTAACCTGATGGGTGGGGGAACCACTATCGTTTGCAGGAATTCATATTAGCTCAGTTTATTTGAAGCTAGTCATTTTTATTCTGAACTGTTTAAAGAAAAATAATGTAAATCTAAAAATTAAATCCTGCTAGGGTTTTTTTTTTATTTCTTTGTTTACTTGTTTTTTCCCCAAAATGTTCTTTCTCTTCAGTATGCCTAAGGCAATGACAGTTTTTATAGAACCAGGATGAAGGCACTGGCAGAAGTGGGAGTTGTAGCTCCAAGACAGAGTTGTAGTTCTTCAACAGACTCCTGCTGTCTTAATGTAAGGCACTAAAACTGAATGCTTTGATATTATTATGTGGCAAAAAATATTTGAGCAATTAAGTAAGCACAACAGGCATCAGGGTGCTGCATGTGTTAGAAAGTGTGAGTTTCTTGATATAGTTCTTCTGATTTCTAAAATTTCATAAAGGGATTTAGATAAAAAATTTCCAATAGAGTAACTTTAATAAAAGATGCATCTAAACTTCCCAGATAATATTGAAACACATATTCGAAGCCACCGAGGCGAA
>VZTQ01013897.1:0-12089 GCA_013400755.1 Pelecanoides urinatrix | reverse complement strand
ATTCTTTCCATTGTGAGAAAGGGAAAACAAACCTGCTCCTAAGCCATAATCCTTTCCTGTTTATTCCTCTGTGTAATGGAGAAGTCAAGCAACTAAATGAGGACACAGAGTCTGAGGTCCTTTTCATTCTTGTTTCCTAGGTCCTGCTGAAAATCTGCTGGTGTCTCTGTTGCCTGTAGAAATGCTTTGCCATCTTGCTCATGTTCAGTTCTTACTTCATAGCCTAACAGGTGTGCCTTTTAGAAGCAATTCCACCTCAGATAATCAGGATCCTATATCACTTTTCAGGAGAGAGAAAGCCAGGTAAAACCAGTATCTGTTACAGGGAAATCTATGGGTTTAGTTCAGACACTGGGAATGTCTAGTCTCACTGTTATTTAAGTATTTTTCTTACTGGTTTACCTATTAATTTCAGCATCGATTTCCATGGAAAATGTGTTTAAAGATTTCTACCCTCATATTTCAGTTCACACAGAACTGAGCTTTTGTTAAAAATGTATTTTGGATCCACAAAACTTAAGATTACGTCTTGACCTAGGTGTCAGACACATTATACAAGAAAAGAGCTGTACTTAAACCTCCTTTTTCTGCGAAAGCACGTAGTAACAGTTTCTGTTTCTTTTTAAGAACTAAGAATACTGATGTTTCTTCTAATAGCCCTGCACTGTCTAGTCATATTCATCACAGTTATCAGTTTTCTTCCTATAGCATCTGCTCATGAACTGAGGAACCTTTTGGTCTCTCCACCATATGATCCAAAGAAAAAGGTGATCTATAAAGTATGAAAGACAGACAAGGAACTGAGCAATGAGCAAGCTAGATTGCAGTCCTTGCACAGTGGAAGTCAATCTGCTGCTTTGATTGTTTTTTGTCACTAGTTCATACGTCTTGCATTAACTACTAAAATCAGTTCAATTTGTGACCTCAGGTAGTCTTTGAAATACCAATACTTTGACGTCTGATTTGGATATTCTTCCTGGCTGTGCTACAGAGGATTTTTCTGACCTCAAATAAGTCACCATTATTCTATGGCTCAATTTTTCCCACTATAACTGGGTAACAAATATATTTACCTACCTCAGGCCTGAGACAAGGCTGAGGGATTTAATATTATTGAGTTCCCAGGTGAATCCTTGCTCAAAGGAAGTATAGTAATGAAGTGAGCAAGATCTGTTAAACCTCTTCTCGTACATCACTGAAGAAGACCTATCAAAATTATTGCAGCTGTCAGCTCTTTTTCTTATATTCTTCCAGACTACTAAATTGACAACATGGCTCTCACCCAGATCAGCAGTTACGTCTACTGTAAACACCACTATCTGTTCCCTCTCCAGGGGAAAGCAACTGTACCATTTCAGACTCAGGAGACCAGCAATAGCTTAGTTTTCCTTTACCTTACAGCCACCACTGGCTGTTACATTGCTTTCAGCTTAGGGGCTTATTATTCCTTCCGTTCTGTGAGGCAAAGGCACGAAGCATTAGCACAGCTGTTCATGAACTGTGGAAGCTTTTCTCCACTGGAAGCTTTACATTTCCAAATTACTAAGGAACAGATGCAAGAGTTTCACTCTTATTTTTGTCTCTAAGGACAATATAGCAACCTGTTGAAAGGGAGCATGAAGGGTCAGGATGGAAGAAGGACTACTTCCTCACTCCCACCAAAGAGGACCCCACAGTTATTCTTTTCCTCTGCCTGCTGCTCTGTCACCCTTCTTCTGCCAGCAGCAGAATCATGCAATACCAACAATAAACTTCAGTTACTATAGTATCACGACAACAGCATAAACATTCAACCATCAGCAATTAAAAACGAAGCCAAGTCTTGTTAGTGTGTCTCAGCACGGCTCAGGTTTGGGGTGCAAACCAACAGTCTCATGTGATTGGTATATCCAGCACATACATGTATGAGGATCCTGTAGAAGAGGAGCAGACAAAAGTGACACAGTTTGACAGCTACCTCTGGATAACTGCCTGCCTAAATAATCACCAGACAGGCAAGGAACTGGCAAGAATACCCTCCGCAGAGTACTCTACTTGCTTTCTCCAGAGCCAGTGCATATCTGAATAATCATTTCTGGGTGCAGTAATGGCATCCTGCCTGACACATTCTCTCCCTCCTTTTTATTTCTGTTCATCCCACCCTTCCCCTCTGGTAATCTTGTCTGTATGCTTTCATTCATGATGGCTAACAGTGGTGGCAGCGCTGTTCCTCTTACTAAATCCAGCACAAGACCCTGCCAAGGCCCTCACTGTTGTCAGAGGGAATAAGACAACTCAGCAGCAACATTAGTGCCTGGTTCATCATGTGATCCATTTATGCCAAGCCTGTCAATTTTCTGGCACCATGGCGGAAGTGAATCGAATAGCTTTTTGCTGTAAGGATGAGCAGGGAGTCCACAGATCTTAAAAATAGTTATGGGATCTTTTATGTCCAAACAGTCAGATCTTTATCATACCCACCTTTTTAGAAAAGGCCGCATAATTTTTTTCCTAAGCTCTTAAATGTAAGTTATTCCCTCCAGCAATTATAGTAGGTACAACACTACTTTATTGCTTGTGTGCCAGTGACAGTCCCTGCTAATGGTGTTTCCAAAGCCACTTAATTGCAGTGTCCCAAGCTATCATCTAAGCTAACCGTCCTCCAAAGCCAGATGATCTGGACATGAGTAGTAAGCATTTGCCTATACCAAGACGAAATATTTTCAATGTTGTGTTGCTCCAACAGTCTTTTCTGTGCATATATAAGTAAATAAGAGCCCAGGAGTCATAAAAACGTTTCACAGGCAGTCTCTGGAAAAAGGAAGATTGCACTGGAGAATTCTGAGGAAAAAAACTTTTCAGTTTTACTTCTTGGTTGGTATTAAAGCCAAACATCTTACCGTTATATTGCATGAGCAGCTGGCTCCAAAAGAAATACAATGAAATAAAATAATCATTGCAAAACAAATTTCTTACCTTTCTTGAGATCTGATTTATTGATAAAAAGATATTTCAAAAAATATTCTATCTATTCCACAGTATAAACCTATTTCTTGAATTTGGTTGCTGTTCCTGGGGTTTATTTATCATTCATAGGGGTCTTGCTGCTCTACATCATAGCTTTCTTTGCTACACCCAGTTCATTTACATTTTTATGATATTTGTAGAGAGTAATGAATCTCACCAATAAATCAGTAAATCATCACTAGATAAATCCTCTGCTTTCTGTGTACTTACATTCCTTCTCTTAGATACTGAAATCACAGAAAATAGGTGTAATAGTTGATTGTCTTTGACATTTGCTAAGTTAATTTGCATGTAATATAAATACATGTATATACTATAAATGTATGTATAACATATATATGCTGCTTCTGTAATAGATTGGTTTTATACTTTGCAATTTTAATTTTTACTATTTTGTTTCATCCTGCTGATGCAACCTAAAAACTTTGCCAGGGTACAAAACTGAGCTGACTTCACATGCTCTATGTGTTTTCACTATGAAAGGCCTTGAGAAGCAAAGAATGACCTTGAGAGATGATGTTTGTGTGAATTTGGGGGAAGGCATTAATTTAATGCTTGCCAAGGTAGGATACATAATTTATTTTGACAGATTGCCTATCTTCCTTGTTGTTTGTGGTTTAAGCCAAAACTTTACAGATTTTGAACAGAAACTTGCAAGTCTCAAGAACATAACTGACCATTTACTGTTACAGGTAAAACTTCCAGTGAGTTGCATACCTGCTTTTTAAGGACGGTGCCTTAATCAAGTTTATCATGCACGATACTAACAGTGCAAGTCAGATAACTTCAAAAATACATGTCACTATTTTCTCTTTAATTTCATTAACAAATGAACACTACTGAGCTGCTGCTCTTAATATCCTGTCGCCTAGACATAAGATATGGAGGTGATTTTATATACAAATGTTAACACCAATTTCATTATATTAACTTCTTTAGGTAGTCTCTA
Source organism: Pelecanoides urinatrix (assembly GCA_013400755.1). Classification (NCBI taxonomy): domain Eukaryota; kingdom Metazoa; phylum Chordata; class Aves; order Procellariiformes; family Procellariidae; genus Pelecanoides; species Pelecanoides urinatrix. The sequence continues at coordinate 8,134 of VZTQ01013897.1, read as the reverse complement.
ACATCTTAATCATAAAGCTGCATGAACTGTCTCTTTTATGTTGAAAAGAACAATCTTCCTTTTAATTTCTATCCAAGATAAGAATGTGTACTAACACATTTACATATTAGTCACAGAAGTCTTGAGATTATAACTATTTGTTTGCTCTGTTTAACCAGAACAAAGGATCATTCTCAGGGCGGTAACATACCTTTCAGTTACAGTAAGAACTACTGCAGGCCCCTTCCTAGTAACTTTTTTCATCCTCTGGATCATACCCATGTATTTTAGGTTCCTAAACCCAAAACTTTCTGAGTTATTCCTAATTTCCTTTGTATATTCTAAGTCCCCATGTTTACTATGAATTGTGAGAATATATATTGCTTCTTTTTTGCAGAGAACTCAGATTTATTTGGGTTTAGTTTAGTGGAAGTGCTTACACATAATGGTAGCAACATTTTATTTTAAGTATGAGGAAAGCACAGCTCTCCATGTCAGTTAAGCTACAGGCAGACATTAAACTCATTAAACCCTAAGAAAAGGTACTTTTCTCTTCATACGTTAAAACAGCCTCATAGTTCAGGTTACTCCTTTATTCTTTTATCCTGCCAATTAAATTTTGATAGCGTAGATTGCCATTCACTGCATCATGCATCATTCACTGCATTGGTGGCTCNTCTGGAGCACAAGTCTTAGGAGGAGTGGCTGAGGGAACTGGGACTGTTTAGCCTGGAGAAGAGGAGGCTGAAGGGAGACCTCATCGTGCTCTACAACTACCTGAAGGGAGGTTGTATTGAGGCAGGTGTTGGTCTCCTCTCCCAAGTAACTGGCGATATGGTGAGAGGAAATGGCCTCAAGTTGCGCCAAGGGAGGTTTAGATTGGACATTAGGAAAAAATTCTTTACTGAAAGAGTGGTCAGGCCTTGGACCAGGCTGCCCAGGGAAGTGCTGGAGTCACCATCCCTGGAGGTATTTAAAGGATGTGTAGATGAGGTACTTAGGGACATGGTTTAGTGGGCATGGGGGTGTTGAGTTGATGGTTGGACTCGATGATCTTAGAGGTCTTTTCCAACCTTAGTGATTCTATGATTCTATGATTAATCAGTACATACTCTCTTCTCTCCCTGACTAGTAGAGTCCCTGTTCTTTTCCACATTTCCAAAAATCCCTCCAGATTTTGAAAACTCAACTTTGTTTTTGGGAATCTTCAGTCTCAACACAATAGTCAGATATAAAGCACTATACATGTCCATCAGAAGCTCCTCTTTCAGATTCTGAAGGATTTGGGGTAGTATATATGCTACTATATGAAAGTCTAGATATTAAAGAACATCACGGCTCATCTTTTCACCATTCTAAATTATCCAATGTTTGAAAGAAGCTGAAGAGCGTTAGAAAAATATCACTTGAGAAAATTATGAAGGAAGAATGTGGCCAGTTGGAAATGCCTGTAGAAAGATGAAATTCCTATTTTTAAAACCCAGAATTTCCCCTAATATGAGTGGTATAAAGCAATGTATTTATGTCTAAAATAAAACAGGACTATTTCTCTAACTCATGTGAATACGTGTGTCAATCAGTCAATAAATGCAAAATTTTTTGTACATAATTTTTTTCCCTACAATTATCTTTGGTTCTTATTTTTCATTCTAAAACTATTACTAACGACAGAGAGGTATGTAACATTAACTCCTGTCTCCTTCCTCCTTCTCTCTTTTTTTAAAGTCCTGAAAGAAGAGAAGCTAAATTCCAATGCATTTTGATGATTCCATGAAAGCCAAACTTGTAGCTATAAAAAGAAAACATTTCTATTTCCCCTGCCCCCAACAAAGCATGAGATAAATAGCTACTCTTTGGAATAATAAAGATTCATACCTGAGACTTAGACTAGCTTTATAAGCCTGTCAATTAATTTGTTTAAAACCATAACCAAAAGTAGATTTGATGTCAGATGCATATTACAGAACTGTGTGAGGATGTTTGTAGTCTGTGTTGGTACATGGAAAGGCATTCCAACCATCTTATTTTAGTAATTGTACCACACCAAAGACAACAAAAGCTGTCCTGAGATTGAAGCGTATGATGCTTTCAAAGCGAATTCATTGTGAATATTTAGAAGGTCATAGGTCTAAATTCCACTGATGTCTTGCATTCTAGTCTTGCTGCAGAAGATGGGAAAGTACGAATGAAAATTTTCCTAGGAAGCCCAAGCTTACCATATGATTTTCTGAGTATTTTGGCACTCATTGGTCTAGAAGAAGATATACAGAGGCTCCAAAATTACAGAGAAGAGACAAAAATCTATCCACTGCTCCTTTGCAATCTCAGCTAAACTTTTGTAGAGCACTAGTCACCATCCAGATGGTTCAACTCCAGTGATGGGGGAAGGATGCTCTTACCATTCCTCCTAGGGTTGCTGGGCCCAGTGAAGGCAACATTTGCCTGAAGTCCTCTCTTGCCCAGAGCCCAAATTTAAGGGTTCTGGGTTTTGTTCCTATGAGAAGTTCAAGTTTAGAAGAACCTTTTAAAAAATGAAAAGTATTTTAATCTAAAGGAGGCAAAGATAAATCAAAATACTGTGTGTCATCCTTCCATGTGTCTAATGAAAGGTGTGTGGCATATTATATTAATACTGATATGAAGATCTCCTTAAGCAAAGCATTGATTACAAGGTAAAGTGTTAAGGTTGCCCCACACCTTTAACACAGTAATTCTCTGAATATCCAGACTTCATTTGTATAAGAGCAATTCCTAAAGCATAGGCAAGCAAAACAACTTACTGTCACACAGAAAACTCATGGCATAAGCTGGAAGTGAAATTGGATGAGACCATCTGCTCTGGTAACTAGGCATAGGCACATCTTGTGGAAAGATAAAGCACTTATGGGGATTCAACATCATGGCTTGGGCTTGCTCTTTGCCTCAGCAACAAAAGTTTTGAAGAGAGAGATCTAGTGCTCTGTTCAATGCTTCTTAGTCGAAATGCCATTGACTGCAGTTAAGATAGCAGATTGGCTAGATACTGTTTCTCTTGGATTCAAGCATCAAAATACTCTTACCGGAATCCTTACGGACTCATCTAAAGCTGAATACGTTTAATTGTCTTTGCTGCAAACATATGTACTTCTCCCACAGATTAATAGAAAGTCATCCAGGATTGAATTAATTCATCTAGGCCATTGCATTCTTATACCCTCTTCTTTTTACTGTCAAAACCCCCCATATTAGTATTTTTAAGCTCTAATAATTCTTTTCTAGCATGAGTGAGATAAGGGGAATTGTGGCAGCATCGTAGTGAATCACACTGCTTTTTTGCACTTCAAGAACATGCACAAAAATTACAACTCTTATCACAAGACATATTGGACAATGGACATGGTTCAATTTTCACTAGGTCCAGGTAGCAGAAACAGTGACAAAGGGGCTAGGAAGTCTGCAGAATAAAGAGGCTGTGGTGGTCACACCCTCCTTTTTGCCTGCACTGGGCTCAGCAAAAAGCAAACTGAGCTGGCCAAGAATGAGTTGATTCAGCATGCTCTGCTGAAAAGGCTCTTAGGCTGTTCCAGACAAAACTATGAGGAAAGATGACAGCGACAACACCATCTATCCTTCAGGCTAAGTCCTCCCACCCCTCCAGGCTTTGGACAGCTGCCAAATTGAATCATTTCTACTTTAAAATATACTATGAAGTCCATGTCTGGCACAGGTTGTTCCTTAGTTGTTTTTAATTGTCCTCTGTGGCATGCTCTACTGAAAGTTGCAAGTATGGTTTATATTGCAGCACAGAATAACATGTGATTGAACTTCAGGTAAAAGAGATGGATCTTGTTTGCTATTACATTCATTTGTATAGTGTGATCCAAAGTTAAAACAGGAGGAGGTGAAAGCTAGTGAGAACTGTTAGTGACTGAAGGGCTTGCTTCACAGAATTTTGCTCTGCACTGCTTGACCTACTAATACATTCCCTTTCCCCTGTACTTATTGCTTCGGGCTTTTTCTTTGGTCTTGTCTGTATCACAGAAGTTGCAATGATTTAATTGAATCAGTTTCTAAAAGAACATATTTAAATCAGAGCAATCCTCTTGTATGAACACTCGGAGCACCCCGAGTAATTCCCAGAGATAAGACCTTTTATTTAATATCAGCAAAGCCTCTCATTTCATTTTTTTCATCAGTAGTTCTCAAAGTACTTTATAAAGTAGGTCACTGCCATTTACTCTGTTTTGCAGATGGGGAACAGATGAAATAATTTGCCTACTGTGGGCAAGTAGAAAGCTGGGAATAAAAACCTGTGTCTGCCCAATTCAGTGTTTCAGCCACAAAGCCACATGGGATTTCCAAGTTTTCCTGCCATGAATGTGCTTTGAGGATTACATTTCTGCTAACCTTGTAATGATGTACCAGTGATTCCATGGTAATCATAATCAACTTGAAAAAAATACAAAATAATAGGTCTTATTTGGTGTACTTCAAAGTGTTTTTTATACAATGTTAGCTCCTAACAGAGCCTCCATCTCTTAGAACTTACTTTTTGCCATGCAAAAAATATTGGAAGCATCTGTGAAATGTCTAGAGCCTCTCTCTTCCTCCATCAAATTCAGGCCACAGAAAATTCACTCCAAGTTATGTTCAGATGATAAATAAACCACCTAACAGCCAAAATACAGTGCTATAGCAGAATATAAATCAGCCAAAATCAGCCAACTAATTTAACAAGGAGCAAGAAGCAATAAAAATTATTGTATTGAAACACTACCTCATTTTCCATCCAGCCTTCAGGATGCAGAGATAAGCTTAGCTTATGTTTTCAGTAAGGCTGTCCTAATACTGAGCTATCAGGTAGTGGGCTGGTGGTGGATAAATTTTCTGTTAAATGTTCTTCCTCTGTCACTGGAACTTAAGGGATGTAGTGACATCTCCATCTTTGGAGGTTTCCAAGGCTCATTTAAACAACATCACAACTGACCTGATTTAATGCTGGCAATAGTCTTGTTTTGAGCATGAAGTTGGACTATATAATCTCAAGAGACCCCTTCCAAACAACATTTCAACAGTCCTGCAATTTAAATTTGGTGTGAATGCAATGGATCTTACATTTGTATTGGCCTGTAGTATCTGAAAAAAAGGATGGGAATGGATAAGCTCTTGCGGAATTGCCAAGTTAGTAAAATTCTTCATCTCAGAAAAATGGAAACAGTTTATTTGCTATGGTATGCTGTATGTTATGGTAGGAGAGGAATTAATCATGTTTTTATATTAGCTCAGTCTTGTATTATGTACAAGGAGATGCTGAAGCAGTTTATTAATAGGTCGCAGTCATTAACCATGTTTTACAGATGAGTAAGAAGGTGAGTCCCTGTTATGAATGATACTTAAATCTTTTCTGGATTCTGGTATTTGTCCTTCCTTTTGCAATAAAAGAGAGAAAATTGCAGATCGACATAGGTGGTGTGATCTGTAACCTTTTTCTTTGTCTTACCTTTTTGCCCAATACTTCTAACGGCTACTAACTTGCAAGAAGGATCTGATGATGGGAAAGGTACCACAGTCTCATTTGATTATCAATGCCGTATTAGAACTGGGAAGACACTTACCTCTTTGTCACAGGGAAAAAGCCACAGCAAGAAAAGTAAAAATATCCATGTTATATGCTATATAGGGCATAGCTAGTCTGAAGCTACCATTTTCACATATATACCATGCATTGCTGCTAATTAGAGCCAGGCAGAAAGAGTTAAGGGAACCATTTTCTATCTGGAAGTGTAATCACATCTCAAATAGTGTTTGACATATAATTATTTGGCTAATTTTTTTTGAGATAGAGAAGCCCTTTAAGGATTCTGATAAGGTCTAAATGTCTCCTTCTGCTGTTTTCTAATTTTTTTCCTGTGCATTTTAAGTTATTTATTTCATATTATAGTATATAAATTGATCATATAGCAGTTAGACCTGAAATGAAATGTCTTATCAGAACAAAATATTTGCATTGATTTCAGCTGATTTTTTTTCCTCAGACTTTTACTTGGAGTGTTAATTCCAAATTCAAAAGAAAACCAGATTTTGAAATGATTAAATCCTTATGCTGATGGATTCCTGTGCTCAGGTCTGTTACTAGTCACATTTGCAAGATTCTTGAGAGCTCTTAGAGACAAGTGAAATCTTGGCTTCCTTTAAGTCACTGGGAGTTTTTACTCTGACCACAGTGGTAACCTTTGGGTAGAAGTATTATTTTTTAAACAAATGAGGTGCATATGTTTAAGGCCTTTCTTTGGGGACACCTAAAATATATTGGATTTCAAACATTTCTATATATCACTGTACAACTGCAAACAGTCTTTGTATACTGCTGAGTTTTCCCAGAGTAGTTGATGATGAACAGTTGCTGGAGCAATAGTAAAGCAGTATTAGGATGGACATTTATCAAAGTTACCAAACTTATTTTGCTTAGAGTGAAAGTTAATGGTATTTATTCAGTGTCTCCTGGTAGGCTCATTCACAGAATAGTATCTTACTAGAAGAAATATGTATAAATCAAGACAAAATCAGAAGCAGCATAAGTATCAACATGAGTACATTGGAGTTCTTGTTAAGCCTGGATTCATTGTGATTATTTTACAACTCTAGAAATCATCACTTCAGATATAGAAAAGTAGAAGATGCTAAGATGACATATTCAAAGTCCTGGTTTTATTTTCCCCAAAGTTTTTTTTTTTGTGCTGAAAAATAGAATTACATACATAGCAACAGATACATATTAGGCATATTTTACAATGTTAAGTCAAGGGTCCTGCTGGGTTTTTTTGCTACAAAAATCATATGTCATCCTTTNTGGTCTCAGCATCCCAAAAGTTTCTGTCCCCATGGTTGTGTCTGTTCTGTTTCTTATATGACTTGTCTAAACCAAAGTTGTGCAATGACCCTGCTTAAAAACCCAAAAACCTCTGCCAAGAGCTCTCACTCCTGAGCACATATGGCATGGCTGAGACTGGCAGCTCAGGACACTGCTCTCCATGCATGGACAGCTGAGCTGCTCTCACAGATAGCTGCCGGAATACTGCAGATCACAATGTGGCATTTGCCTTCAAATTTTGCTGTAAACTGCACTGGTTCAGCAGCTTGTTTGTTATATCTCAGCCGCCCCTGCAACTGGAGAGTGGCAGATGGATTTGTCAATAACAATCTTGTCAGCTACTGCGAGGTATGCTTCCCCCCTAATGAATTAGAAACTTTTTTAAAGGTCACTGTTTTTGTTTGCTTGCTATATTTTGGGTCAGATCATAAGCATATCCAGTTCAAAGAGCAGCCACAGCAACAGCTGCTGGCAAAACAGAGGAGATGGCAGCTTCTAGCCCAGAAGACAGAAAAATGGGGCCATGGCTGACAACCTTGAAAAACATTTTCTGTCTTGACAGAGTCCTGATGTACTGCCACAGCCCTGCTCTAATATGACAATTCAGACCACTTATTGCAAATATACATATGCAGTTATTCTTATCTATAGGGAGATATGCCCTGCTGTCCCCACACTGAAAATGTCACATTCTGTCAGATGGGCCCTACAAGCATTGTCACCTTCTGCGGTAGTTCTTCCCAATGCAAACCTCATTAGTGCCCATGGCACATGTGTGCAAAGGACGACAACTGCAGGAGGTCCTGGCATGACCAAGTCCCAGTGGAGTTCAGTAGAGAAGTTGGGACGAGGCTTGGGGTACCTGGGATTTTTCTGGAGCACAGCACAGACTTACCCACCCCACCTTGATGTGCAGTCCAGGGAGGGACTGTTTCCCCACATCTTGATACCCAGCTCTGTCTGCCTTGGCTGGCGGTAGCTGCCACACTAGGGAAATTTTGGGCAGAGTTTGAAAGCAACTGAGACCAGGATGTGCTGGTATGGAATGAATTAATTAGCCAGATCCCTTCCCTCTGAAGAGAGATGAGCCAACACAGACTGGCAAAAGGGCTGGACACAGCCCAGCCTGCCCTGCAGTAGAGCAGTGGGACACAGAGACATCACCCTTGTTTCTGTCCAAACCACTTCTAAACCTCCTTCTACCCAACCACAACAACCAGTAAACCAAGGTAAGAACCAGAGAGTCCACTTGCATTTTGTAAGCCAGTCACATAAGAACCACATGTGCAGAGTTTTAATAGTCCA
>VZTQ01013896.1:8694-66421 GCA_013400755.1 Pelecanoides urinatrix | reverse complement strand
TATATTTATATAAAAATATTTTATATATTACATATATATTATAAAATATGTTTTAGGAGAGACTCAAAGGTAAATAATTTATTGATCTCTGTTCTGTTACAAATAGCCTTGTGCTCTCTAAGCGTTAATACAGTTAACTTTGTTTCCAGTACTATCTCATTGGTCTATACTTAAGGATTTTAGTAGATTTAGATGCCAGATATTTTCTGGGTATTTTAGTAACAGTTTATTCAGTGTTGTTTGCTTTTATTATCCTTTTCACTGTTACTACTCAAAATGTGTTTTCTGTTGTTATGGATGTCAATGGACATTGTGCTTTTCTAAAGGAAGAAAAAAATAATGTCCAGTCTTCCTAATTCTGTGTCAATGCTGTACACCCTTGGAAACTTATTAGCATATACAAAACTAATTAAAATCCTTTGAACTATACAAATATTAGTACAACATTCATGGCAGGAAGATTCCTTAAAAATAAAATGAAAATCAGCTTTCTTCTACAATGTACGACATGTACTGTAAGACTGTGTACTGAAAGCTAACCAAACGCACTGTGCATGCCTACCATAAGTAAAATGAGCTTTAAGATCAAACAGCTACCTGGAAGCTGTAAGATCCTGAAATGGAGCAGAGAGCAATCCTGTAGTGTGAAGGGATGAAAGCCTTTGTGACTACAAAGTGTGGCTTAAGAGTACACATTTTGTGGTCTAAAAATAAAAAAGAGGTTAAAGCTATTCATCTTGTAGACTGGCAAAACTACCAATCTAAGTAGGAAATCCACTCTTACGGTATATTTGGGGGGAAGTAATGTTCCCTCTGAACTCCTCTGACCTGGAGCAAATATAATGCAGGAACTGCTGGTTGACCACACTGCTTCTTTCAGTTGTGATATTGCCAATAAAATTTAAAGACAAGCACTTGGGTTTAAAGGCCATCAGACACAACATTATTAAATGGAACGTAAACAAGGTCAGCAGATTCTTGCTGGTCCTTGAAATTACATTTGAGCTGTAGCAAAGGCCAGGAAGATGCCCTAAGCACAGACCCCATTAATTGCACTCACAGAATATGTCCATAATAGTAAACTGCTTCCTGAGGCCAATGGGTACAGCAGAGTTGCCATCCACACAGCTACATTCCTGGTCCCCCTCCCCTCTCAAAACAGGATGGACACAACAAACTGCCTGTTGGGATCTGCCCTTGCCCATGGTAATCCATTAATTGTGCCAAGGCATTGGATAGGAAAGTCATAACTGCACAGGGTGAAATTACGACAGGGACTGGCTGACAACATAATAGCACATAAGATCAGTGCTAGAGTTCAGATTTGTGCTTTGGCCCTTTTCGGTATATCAGTGTAGCTGAAACATTTACAATATTAGAAGATAATATATTACTGTAGATGGAGCATCAGCCCTCTAACCCATAGATTCCAGACCAAAACACTTCCAGTAATCTGATCTTGTAACAGGACCTTTGTTAAGATATCTTCAGTGGTGTGAAAGGGAAAGAGATTCGTATCTTTAAAAAGTTTTTTTTAAGAGTTTAAAAAAGACCCTTTGTTCTGTCTAAGAAACTTTTTTACAAATGTCAATTTAACTCATATCTACAACTTCATTCAAAAAAGTGCCTAGAAACAAGTACAAAAATGTAAATCAGATGTGGTGATGTTCATGAACTCAGTGCCTGAAAGGGACCCATGCAGTTCTGGGAGTGCTGGTGCCCGCAATATGATTGCAGAGAGTGAAGGAGGCAGCACGGACCAGAATTTGGATGTCTGTTAAGTGATGCCCTACTAAGGGCTAAAGGTAGTCAGTAGGACATGCCAATGAAAGAGGCATGTCTAAAACTTCATTTCTATTCTATTCTGATAGTTATGGCATTCACAATGCAATTCATAGGTTACTGGTGCTTTTCCTCCTAAGGTGAAATTTCATTTCATGTTCTCTGCACTGTCCATACATTTTGTGTCGTCACAACTGCCACTACACAAAAATCCAGCTCAGAGGTTCTGGACTGTAGCCTGGCATCTGAGCTCACAATGCTCAGCAGCTCTCAAGGTTGTCTTGCCCAAATCCCCTATTTTTAGGTTTGTACAAGGCAGAGAAGTCAACAGGGCAAAGGAGCACTAAATTACGTATGTACCACCAAAGGCCTTCTCAGGCAGGACACCAGGGATTTCTCCTGATCCTCATCCTTGAAACGAGTTAAGACTATTCAGGCTGGAACATCAATGTCTTCTCTTTCTTACCTTCCAGCCCTGAGTTGAACCTCCTTATCTGTCGTGCCGCTGGTTGGGGTATAACCTTTCCCTCTGCCCAGGGCCCTTATGTAACTACCTTATAGAAACCACTTGGGTACACCACATGTGGAGGGAATGGGGATAGGGATGTATCCACTAAAGCCATGGTAGCTATTGCATTCACTGTATGTTGAACTCTCTCTGTCCTTTTGTTCCCCACCATATGCAATCACTTCATCTGCCGTAGGTGGACACAGGAAAAGGGACTTACACTACAAGAAATAGTCAAGCTCCTGTTTTCTCAAGCACCTTTCCATCATGATGCAGTTACTGCCTCCCTCTTTTCCTCTTTTTCTTGACCTCTCATATTCTTGATGACAAGCCAGTACACCGTGTCGTTCAGAAAGCAAAATCTTCAGGTCAAGAAATCTGTGTTCATGAACGGCTACATATCAGGCTTCTTAGTTGTTTGGTAAAAGTAAGAATTATCCTGATCAGGCTGCAGTGAAGTAAATCAGCACACATTCTGGGGTACAGGGAAAGGGCACTGCCTCACTGAATGACTACAGCTATTATTGGTAATAGTCTTTCAAGAACTCTCACATTAACATTGTACCATGGCAAGTAATCTAAAGGACCTCTCAGGATGATCATTCCAATAAAAAGACACATAAAACAAGTTTGCCAAAATGCAGTCATGCATGTCCTGAAATGAAGTATCAATCTATGGAATTGCTCTGAAAGAAGATAACTGACTAATATCCTTGACGCTGGGTTTCCAGTGCTCCTAGAGCCACATAAGAGCCTATCGCAGCCCCAAATGTCTTCTCTATGAAGGTCGACTGCACTGTAGTGCATTTATGACCAGTCATTTTCTGTATAGTTTCCAGAGAAGCATTTGAGCAGACCATGCATTTTTTCCTCAATTGGCTATTCTCAACTTAAAAATTGTTTTAGAGATCCTGAACAGTAACACAGCCCTTGGGAGAAAAGCTTCTCTGCATTAGCCATCCAGCTGACACCATGAATGATTACATTCAAGCATAAAATTTAATGAGATTTCTACAAAAATGAGTGACATCTGCATAGCACTTAGGTCCTGGCTAACTGTCATACATTTGTCATCACTGAGGCTTTTGTCCTTTATTAATCCGCTTTCAAGAATGCCTGCTGTTGGAAATGGAAATGCTTTTTAGCAGTCATCCTGCAGACTGTGTAAGAGCACACATCTCAGAAAGCATAATGACACATTGTCATGACTAGGAATGCATTTAAAAGGTTTAAAAAACATGAGAGAACTCCGACGACAAAATATATTGAGAATTTAGCAGGAGACATCTGCATAAATATATTTTACATATTTTTATATAAGCAAGACACTTGTTCTTTTGCCTATAATACAGTGGCTAGAAACTCTTTAACATTTGGTGTGCATGGAAGAAATATTATTGTAGAGGAAAAGTACTAAAATATTTCCCTTTAATTTTGTTTGTGCTTGGGACCATGATATAATTCTGGGCCTAGGGCTCCAACCCAGTAAAAGCATACGATTGTATCAAGATCCCAGTTTTCCTTTAAACTTTCCCTCATGGCTACAAATAAAAATTTCACTAATATTTTCCTACATCAACAGATAGCCTGAAACAATAGATGATAGAGATTGAAGATCACCCTGTTATTAAATTAGCCGCAGGACTTGCTATTCTGAGACGAAAGCCTGACCTGGTGCTTCCCATCAAAGAACAGCAAACACTTGGCAGAAAGGCAGGAGTGCAGAGGACACATCTTTCTGCCATGTTTTCTCCCAGGAAGAAAAGGAAGACCTTTCAACTGCAAATGAAGATGAGACTCCAGAAGGCCAAGAGTCACAAGGTGTCCAAGGAGGGGCACCATCTTATCCCAGCACTGTTTGTGACTTAATGAAAGGCACTGACAACAGCGAAGTCAAGCCTGCTGAGCAGGCAGAGCAAGGAAAGAGGAGGGACTCCCAGCACTGAAGCTGCTCACCACCCATGGAAGTGGAAAACCTTGTCCTTCTGTGAAGAGGACTTCCATCATACATCCATAATACCAAACTTTACTGAATTCCTTCCATTCCTAGAATGGAAGGAATTGAATCGCTTGAATTTGAAACACTAATTTGTCTTTTTTTGTTGCTCTTATTTCTAAACGCCATATATTTCCAACATTTTACTGTCAGTTAGTTGCTTGTAGATCACTGCCAAACAAACAGAGGCAAGTGAATAGCGTAAATTGCTTTCTCATTTAAAGGATTCAGTCTCTTTCTCTCTGAAGCTTTGGAGCCCAGCTATTACAAAACTCTGATCATACTGTTGTCATAGTTCATGTAAACATGCTTTTGTTGAAGGCATATCAGAGGAAATACAAAACTGTTTGCAGCTGCAAATGACAAAAAATCCCAGCAACTAAAAATATTTCAGTTAATGGCTTTTTTTAGCCTTTGATATTCAGATAAATTTGTTTCTACTCAGGGACTAAGGATTCTGGACAGCAAAAGATTTGATTGCATGAAATAGCACTAAAATATAATAATGCTGAGGTCAGTAATGCAGAAATCCTGGCTGCAACTGCCACTTCAAATGCAGGCACCAGACCCGAGTGTTTGCCACCCTGGTCTGCAGATGCTGATCTCTGTCAGTTCAGCAAGTGGGACCGCACCACTCACCACAGCTCATGGGAATGGAGGTATCCAAAGGACCTGCTCCACTACAGCTCATGATACGAGCAAACAGCATGGGGCTCCTGCAAAAGTGTAGCAGCAATTGCTTTCTATTAATAAATTTGTTTCCATCATCACCCTTCCTGCAATTTCATTTTGGGAAAAAGTGTCCAGTAGTGCATTTCTGATTTCACAGTCTTCCGCCTGTGTAAGAGCAGGAGCTAAACTTCAGCCTTCAACAACAGGAGGATGGAAAAGAATCAGAAGGGTCTTGGATGCCAAGAAAATCCAGATTTGTCATAAATAATTATAGCTATTAATAACATTAATATTTTACAGAAGTATTAAGTCCTGTCCTTCAGGACTTATATAAGCTTTTAGTATAAGAAACCACAAGAGAGATGTTTATTCTGCATTTACCCATGACAGAGATGCACATTTTCCCCTAAACATCTGCTTACAGCAACTGTGGAAGAGGATCCTTGAAGCAGGAGAACCTTGCCTCCGATTTAGTTTGGCAAGTGCAAATGGACAATGTTTTCAAACATCAGTAATATCAATATCAGGAAAGATTAAAGAAGAAAATTGGGTGCGGGAGTGGGACGTTTTAGCCGCATTTTTCTTTGCAAAGTCATGTTTACTACCAGAGAGCTCACTTATTGGATCAGTCGCATGGCCTGTACAAACGGTGACTAGCATATTCTCATTTGGTGCAGCTAAGTGAAATAAATAATCCTTTCATTTCTCAAGTGAGAAGTTGTGGGGGTTTTGTTTGTTTTTTGTGGAACCATAGTAGTTATCAGCCTTCAAAATATTTGGGTTTGGGTTTTGGTTTGGTTTTAATAGCTTTCAATCATACAGTTAATGGACTTCCAGCAGGATAGTAATCCAGGCAGTTTCCCTGAATGAGTGAATTTGAGAAAAAGGATGAATGCTACATTCTTGATTCAGTTATTAGTAATATTATTGTTCTTCAAGAAGCACATGCATCTGTGCTTCCTTTTGATCACTATTTGTCTTTCCTGCTGACAAGTCTCATCTAGCCTGGATGCTTCTTCAAGTTGCTCTTTTTTTCCTTTAATTTTAGGTTCAGAATAATTATAACAGAGGATTTTTTTTTTAGATCTGTTTCTATTTCTATTTCTAGTTCTTCCACTGTCACTCTGACAAGTTAATTGATACTTACCCACGCAGCATTTAAAGAGTAGAAACAATCACAATTGTGGAAATCATGGAAATGAGGTATCTCCGTGATGTAGTAGTGTACATTTTAACCCTTGTATTTCATGGATATTGAACTCCACCGAGTCCCTACAGAATGCGTCTCCTGTATTATTGCTGCTCATCCCTGATGATGGTGTGGTCTGTTTGATTATTCCACTTTATTTCTAGGTCCTCCTGGTCCCCCAGGGGTTGTAATAGTGGAGGAAATTACAGACATCACAGCAACACTCTCCTGGAGTCCTGGGGCAGACAATCACAGCCCTATCTCCCTCTACAACCTGCAAGCACGCAGTCCATTTTCTCTTGGCTGGCAGACCGTAAAAACAGGTGAGAAAAACTTTCAAAGAGCACGAGTAGACTGTTCAAAACTCCTTCTCATCTCAATAATAACCACCAGCAACTGCAGGAACAGACACTCTTAAGAGAACAATGATAAATTAAAAGCACTGATTTTTTTTTTTCTTTTTTCATTCCTTTCATGTTACTTAGCAGCAGCTCTGAAAGGACAACACAAAGACACCTGTCATCATGCAACTGTGAATAAGCAGAAAGCTCTCCCCTATATCCTTCAATCTGTGTCTTTTCAGGAGTACCACAGTGCCAAAAACCTACCTGTGATTTCTGACATATTAGATCCTTGATGTCTATTATTCCTAATGGCTGTATTGTATCACAAAGTCCACTTGCCATTGAGACACTGCATGTGAGCTTCAGGTTTCTGAGTGACCTACACATTTCTTTACTGCCTGCAGTTCCAGATGTGATAAGTGGTGACATGGAGTCTGCTATGGCTGTTGAACTGAACCCTTGGGTGGAGTATGAGTTCAGAGTTGTAGCAACCAACAAAATTGGGACCGGAGACCCAAGCGCACCATCACGAGTGGTCAGAACCAACGAAGCAGGTAAGAGGATAAAAAGGTTAATTTTCCAGGACTACCAGAAACAAGAGCTATTTTAATATAATAATAGAACTGTTCTCTTCTCCCTGGTACACATCTGTGTGTTCAGTCATGACTGTTCCAGGGTGATATTCTTTGTAATAGGGAGACAGTTTTTTTTAATTACGGGAATATGGTTTAATTTACAGAAATTTCAAATAAACCCATTCCCTGCTGTCTTATTCCATCTGGGCTGCCTTACTCTTCATCCTACACTTAAGCTATTGCTGCCTGCCCTCTGGCAGGATTCTACTGCTCTTTGATTGTAGGCTGCTTCTCAGTCTCTTCACAAAACTGTTCCCAAGTAACCTTTTCACCCTTATTCTTCATAACATCTCTCCTTGAAAATGCACAGAAATTTTTTCAGCAAGATAGGGAAGCCATGGGAAGCTGCTTAATTTGAAATACCTTGTGCTCTAAGTGTTTCTTTGTCATGCACACTCTACCATGAACTGTTAGTGCATTTAAAGAAATTTCATTATATTTCTGACTGGAATGATACTGTGGCAGCCTAGGAAAAAGGTTATATATCCTATTTGGGTCTCTTGAAAATTGCAGTGGTCTCGCGAAGTTTGGAATCATTGCCAGAATGAAGGGAGATAAAGAAGGATTGCGAATCTGAGAAAAATCCCTAGCAGGTAGAGACACATGTTTTAAGCAGCAGAAAGAGATAGAGATAGAGATAGGGTTTGAACAAAGCCTTAGAAGAGAACTGCATCTCAGAACACTTTCAGGTTATT
Source organism: Pelecanoides urinatrix (assembly GCA_013400755.1). Taxonomy (NCBI): domain Eukaryota; kingdom Metazoa; phylum Chordata; class Aves; order Procellariiformes; family Procellariidae; genus Pelecanoides; species Pelecanoides urinatrix. The sequence continues at coordinate 58,600 of VZTQ01013896.1, read as the reverse complement.
CTTCATTCTTCTTTGTTGTTTAGGAGGCCTAGAGAGTNATTGGCCTTCTTGGCCACCTGGGCACACTGCCGGCTCATGTTCAACCGGCTGTCAACCAGCACCCCCAGGTACTTCTCCTCTGGGCAGCTTTCCAGCCACTCTTCCCCAAGCCTGTAGCGATGCCTGGGGTTGTTGTGGCCGAAGTGCAGGACCCAGCACTTTTGTTTTCATGTTTCTTCAGCTGAATAATTTGTAAGTAATTTCTTAATCATACAGAATAGAATAGTGCCAAATTCAAAAATTCCACTTGAATTTGAAAGTGTAACTGATTTTGTAGTTGCAAATACTCTGGATGAATACAGCAGTTGTGTTGCACTCTGTCTTCTCATTAAGGGAGATTATAAGAAATACAAGTGGCAATGCCAAAATGTGTCCACCTCTCTCATTCTGAAATAAAATTCTTATCTTTTAAGATATGTTAATCTTATGCCTTAGGTCCATAGTTCACTGGTCTGTGTATATACCACCCACAAACATTCACAGCAGAACATTCAGGCTGATTTTCTTAGACAGAACCACAGAAGCAACTGAATAATTGGGGCTGGAGGGGATCTCGGGAGGTCTCTAGTCCAGTCTTCCACTCAGAGCTGGGTAAACTGACTTCAGGGCAGGTCGCTCAGGGTTTTGTCCAGTTGAGTCTTCGAAACCTCCAAGGAGGGAGATTGCTCATCCTCTCTGGGCAATCTGTGCCAGCAGTTAACTAACGTCACTGTGATTTTTCTTTCAATACATCCAGTCAGAACTCCCCCTATTTCAGCCATGACCACTGTCTCTTGCCCTCCTACCCTGCAGCACTATAAAAAGCCCATCTCTGTCTCCTCAGAGACTTCCCCGTAGGCACTGGGGGCTGCTGTTAGGTCCCCCAAAGCCATCTCTGCTCCATGCTGAACAAGTCCAGCTCCCCCACATTCTCCTCACGAGGCAAGTGCTCCAGCCCCACCATCCCAGTGGCCTCCCCTGAACTTGCTCTGGTTGATCAATGTTTTTCTCATCGTGGCACCCAAAATTGGATGCACTATTTCAGATGAAGTCTAACAAGCCTATTTTCAGTTGTAATAACACATATGGTTGTTTTGGTTTTTTTTTGCTTTAAATAACTGTGTATTTGCTAGCTGATATTAAATTTCAGTGTGCAGTCACAGAACTGCATTGAAGTGATTTGATTCCCCTTCACGCATGTAGAAGGATGCTTTCTTTCCAACTCTCCCCTCATCTTCTGCAAGATCCCCACAGCGTGACACTTGATAACTTTATAGCAGAAACTTCAGATGCTACATCCTTTTTTCCATTAAGAAAAGGAGGAAAGGATAAATAAAAAACACGAGCTACTTTCATCTCAAATGATTTTAAAAAATGCAACATTATTCTTTCCTTGATTTTGTACCATATTTCATTGGCAGTTAAAATTCTGCTGGACCCAAATGTTTGAATGACTTCTCTATTTATTCAAGTTGTAGATATCAGAGAGGACACAAACATTCTGGAAAAAGTTTATCCTGTAATAGATTGCACCCCTGGGATTATGTTCTTTCAGATTTATGTATATGTTCTCTGTTTTTGAAAGGTTGGTTCAGGATTTCAATTGACAAGATATATTTAAGCTGTGAGAGAATCTTTTTCTCACAAACTGAACTTTTAAAATGTTAGATTTCATCTAGCTGTCATGTTTTTTAGGTTCCTCCTTCTTTTTTCCCAATGTTTACCAGACAAAGGCAGTATTTACTAAAACATATTCCTACAACTCTACTGAAAGTATTCTTCATGCACATCCATTTTCAATATTCCTTAGGGCAATCATTGCAACTTTACCTCTGTAAAAATGAAATGATAAATCACAGTAATGATCAGTAAAAAAGAAAATTGTGGGACAGACAAAGCATGCAGTGTGTGGCGTATTTTCACCTGGTGATTGGTATTAATTTCTGGGTAATACTCCACTATTGCTGCTATCGGAAGGAACAGTCTCTTTAATTCAAGTAGCAATGATCTGTACTCCAGTACTTGGGGCTCCTCCTGATAAACAGCGCTGTAGTTGATAATAATGAATGTCTTCTTGAATAATAAATCAGTAACTAATCAGAAATACTAGTTCTAATAGGAAAAAGGCGACACTATTTGTTTACTTGCAATTTCAGTTTCCCAGGTAGGAATACCTTTTTGCTACCAGAGTTACAGCTGCACTAATGTCGTGTTAGAAGGGAGTGTTTTGTAGCATGACATTGAAATCCAGACAGGTGCCAGTAAAACAACTTAACAGCCTTCAGAGAAATTGAAGCTGAATTTATTTGGTGTGCCTGCTTAACACAGCATGGTACAGCAGAAGTCTGTTGTCATCGTCTCCATTTCCAAAGACCTTTCTTTAAGAAAATGTTTGGTTTCTGTTTCAGTTGTGAACGGTTTTGGGGTTTGTGTGTTTTTTCTAAATAAAAAAGACAGATGCAGTCTCATTTTTTTATTCTATAGCGGGAATGAGAAGACAGGAATTACAATAAGATATAACTTCCCAATTTGTTAGAACCTGCAAAGAGTTGTAAAGTCAGAACAATAACACAATGGACTCTGCTTTAAACAAAAATCCAATCAAGCAAAAAAACCTGTTACACATATAATTCTTTGCAAAATGGCACACTGCTTATAATTTCTGTGGCACTCTTGAAATGCCAGAGACTTCATGATCTGCTTCACTCAGGCAGCCACTTTTTCTTGGTCTCCAAATATTCCTGAAGTCCAGAGCCTGTTTAGCTCTGTCCTCTGACACAGCTCTTTCAGTGACTGTGTGAATTATCACCCTTGGTATAGTTTTCAGATGCCAAATTCAAAGAGACAGGAAAGCTAGTAATAGTTTTCATTGGGTTTCATGGATGGCTTTCCAAATCAGCACATTAACATCTTTCTCAGTGTATTACCCAGTGATCTATTCTTTAATCTCTCTATTATTAATTTTTTATGTGAAAGCTTCAAGGTAAAATCAAGGTAAAATTAACATGAGTTAGAGTTCTAATATGACAGATCTCAATTCTTAAAAGACACGTATGTGAAAGGACATTATATTTCAGAAAGAACATGGCATCAACCTCTCTGCTCATGACCCAGGCAGAGTAACCAGGTTATTTGCAGTGGTGTTAGATGTGCCCCACAGGTGGAAACAGGCAGCTGCCCCTGAGCTGGGTAAAACTCCAGAAATATCAGTCTCCCAGCAGAGAAGGTGACTGTGACTTATGATCAGATGAGAGCTGAGGTCCACAAGACTTGAATGATAGCTGTGTGGACAACCCACAGAGGCAGCAAATGTGTGATTTTGCTTCCATTATTTTATACTTAAATGGAAATCGGCATCTGTAATTTAATGGCACAAGTTAATTTGACTGGAGACTAACGTCTTTTTCTCTCCCCACACCTCACTTATTTTATCACCTCTTCCCCAAGATAGTAACAACATTTTATATTAGTCCATTATCTAAAAATACCCATGGAAGCAATACTTGGGATGGTGTAAGGAAATCAACAGAATAATAAACAGGTTTTCACTTGTTTCAATTTTCTAATTAAACCCTAATCTTGTTACTTAGTTCATATTTAGTTAACATGATGGTTTTTCATAGCGACTTTCATCGGAATGGATAATACCGCAATTTTCTGGCACATCTAACTTACAGCCAGCTGCTGCATTTCTGTCAGTTCTAGCCTTGATACATATTTCACAGGTCCACAAGGTGAAGAGAGCCAATAACATGAATTTAAACATGTCTGGCATTCCACTAAGGCAGTCGGGCATTTGAAGCCTGGGGGCAAAGCATCAATTACATTATCTATTCATGGGGAAACATGGGGAGAGAGAAATTGAGTAGAATCAAAGTTTAACTTGCTAATCATGCATGCAAACTTATGAGGTAACAATGTAATGCACTCTATTAGTAGCAGATTGTACACAGGTTTTATTTTTAATAACTCCTTATTTTCCATTAAGTCATCCTTATTCTCAGCTAGAATTTCTTCATAGCATAACAAGAAATGCCTCTGTCCCAGGAAAAAAGTTACCTGTTTTAGACCGGCTTTGTTTTCGGGGTTTTTTTGTTGTTGTTGTTGGGGTGGTGTTTTATTTGTGACCCATATAAAAGAAATTTCAGCTTTTCCCATTTTCATAACTATTTTTGCTCTAGAAAAAATGAATAAACTGCTGTATCTGTGACATTTGGAGATGATTACTTGGGCTACTAAAGCCTTTGTAGAAAACGTGCTTTTCCATAGGGAAAAACAAAAGAAGAGAAAGTAGACGGTAATCATTGACTGCATGAGCATATTTAGAACAAATAGGCTACTAACACATATTGCAGGCTCAAACTACTATGCAGTATATATTGACAAAGAATCCAAACGTGTGTGCTACTAAAAGACACAACAGGAAAGCCAAGGAAATGGTTCTCTGGCATATATGCCACAGCATTTGAGGTTTCAGTCCTATATGCAGTGATTTGGAGGCTATTCACTCTGAGTCACGCAGCTATGCATGACACTATTATCAGTGAATAGTGAATTCTATATCCTACTAAATCACAAATAATAAAAATACAGAGGAAATGAGAACAGAAATGCAGATCCTGAGAACACTTGGGGCATCCTTGTTTTCCAGCAGTTGAATGCAGTGTATCATCCGCTTCTGAGATGCTGGCACATTTTACATTTCATTCCTGAACAGATGAGATGTGAAATTTTTTCCTGGGAGGGCGAGAACTTGAGGGCTGGCCTTTGACACAGTGAAAGGGTTTTCATTTAACATCCCTCTGTTTCCCAGATGTGTACTGCAGGAGATATAGGTAGATAGGTAGAATGATAGATAGGTGGATAGGTAGGTAAAGGAAAACAACTGAGAAGAAAAAACTGCTGAATGTATTGTTGCTTTGGTCCTCACTTCCTTAGGAAGCTCTGTTGGTCTGGTGACAAACCCTTTCCCCCCACCCATACCTTTCCACAACTAAGAAGAGTTGGTTTTCAAACTACATCTGTATCTTAAAAGATATAAAAAGCTCTAAAATAAATAAATAACTGCAAGTCTACCTTGAGCAAACATTTTATTAAGGACTAAAGCCAAGCTTAATAATTCATCTCCCTAAAAAGTATAACAATATCAACATTTTGTTTCATTTTGCTTTATTTGATAAGAAGTTTCAGAATTTATACAAAAAACATCCATGTGGAAAATATCTTCACGGATACCGGATTCAAGCAGAGTAAGAAAGACCTTGTGATTAAAATATAGAATTGGGATTTGGGAAATCTGGACTCAATTACTTATCAGAAAGCTCTCTGTAAATTTGGGCAGCTCACATTAGCATTTCTTAATCTAAAAACCGGAGGTTAGTAAGTCTCTTGCTTCTCTTTGTCTTCCCTTTATCTCACCTATTTAGATTGCAAAACTGAAGAACAGGGGCTAAATCCAGCTATATGTTTCTAGAGCAATATTATAATAAATTATAATCTTGGCTGCTAAATACTTTTGTTCTGCACAAAATTAAGACACACCACAAAATTAAGAATCTGTCATTTCTCTTCGTAATAAACAAAGCACACAGAATTGAAAAAAAGCCACTCGACATTTCCTTGAAAAAAAAAAAGACAAAACAGAAATGCTTTAAAATTACTAATTATTCATTCAATAATTTTTTTTTAAATTTCTTTACAAGATTGGAATGTTAAAAAGAGGATGAACTGTTTTTCAATTATGTTCAGTTTTTCCAGGTTCAATGTGACATTTTATTTTCCTTTCTCTAAGGAAAGGAATCTAGAGCTAAAGCAGTTTAAAAGATTTTTTCCATTCACTCACTGAAGTAAAAATGGGGAGAATAAAACTGATTTTAAACAGAATGTAGATTTTCTTTATTTTCTTTAGCATATTAGAAGTAAAATAATAATTTTGGATAAAAATTTAAAATGTCAACTCAAAACAAAATATTCTCTCGTATTTGTCTTTCCAGTTTTATTTTTTCTATTTTTAAATAAAACTGAAGTAAAATTCAAATTATACCTCTTTTTAAAATATAATTGGCTATGTTTCATTTATTATAATGTCAAAATGAAATATTTAATACTTTTCAATATTTTGCCCAAAAGTGAGTACCCAAAATCTCTGAATGGGCTCATCTTTACAGCCTACCAGAATCCAGAGTTTTCATTAAAAAAACAGGAAATCCATCAGCCATGCAGAGTGAAGAGAGAAGAATTTTTAAAACTCTGAACCAAAAACCTTACAGAAGCATCCTAAAGCACAGAGCAGTTTTCAAAATGTTGGACACAGTGGAACTCTGGAAGGAAAGCTAACATCTACCCCAAATGTTCATGGTTTCATAGCTATGGTATTACCTACCACTTCCAAAAGCTTCCCCAAATATAACATTTAAATACAGATTTAAAATATATAGGTGGCATTGTCAGCACTTTTCAGCACTTTCTAACCACTGCTCCCATAAACAAAGCCCTCAGCAACATCAGTTCTGTGCATACATTTTGTGCTAAACAAAAACCACTGCTTTTCATGCATATTTAGCTTGTAATTGTAAGATACACTCGAATTGTTAAATAGTTGGCTGTGGCTTCATGTATAAGCTTTACCTTTCCATATCACCTTTTCTTCATTTATATTTTAAGCATATTGTCAAATGCTTCATAGGGCTGCTGAGGGCTACATTCTTTGTGCCTGCTCTTAGAGAAAATGTTAAAGTTTTTTTTGTTTGGTTTAGGGGAGATAACTTTTAATAGTGTTTAATTTCATTTTCATTTTCAGCATATCACAGTAATTCCATGAAAATTGAAAACAATAAGAAACAAATTCTGCTGTTTCTGTTCAAATGAAATTCCTGGAAAAGTCTTTTCAAGATTTCTGTTCCTTTGCCTTTCAACATCAACGTGTGTCATCATACACCCATTACTTACTGTGACCAACATCTAGTCACCATGTCTTTCGGTTTTTTAGTACTATACCGGAATGATGGAGAGACCTGGCTTTTAACTCCCAACCTTACCAGTGGCTGAAGAAACAAAAGAAAAGAAGAGTTTACTTGATCCCAAAGAGCTTACAGTCTAAGAATAAACCAGGAGACAAGTGAGAATAGGTAGCTGGCAAAGGGGCTAATGAGAAGGCTTTGTTCAGAATTACAGACTTATGATCAAGCTAAGCATACTCACATTTTATGATCCTAAGGACTAGTGTTAAGCCAAGGAGTGATTCATTTTCCAGTAGGTGACATTCTCTCACCTTCTTGTTAAATGAGATGTATTAACACAGCAGAAAGCTCTTTGCTACTAGTTGGGGTGTATTTTTTCGAAGAAACAATACTGAATTTCTCAGCTTTGATAAACACTAAAGAAAAAAGGTCCTAATGTCCTTGTCCCCCAGGCACATGGATCCTGTGTCTGGAAGCCAGGTTTAGTCATCATATTTGCGTATTTGGTGCAAGTGCATCTCCATGAGTGTCACTGCCGAGAATTAACAACTTAAAGATTGGGAAGTCACTAATTGCATGGCAATAAACTTAGGCTATGAGTGAGTAAATTCAGATATAACACTGATAAAAAGGTGATGCTGCTGAAAGGGTTGCTAATATATAACCTCAGTGCCTGGCAAAAAAATGTTTTATTTTAACAGTTTTCTTCACTTAACAGTTACCCATTTCAAAATGCCCCCCTCTAACTGTATGCTCTGCTTTGGTGCAGTGCAAAGGAAATTTATTCCTTTGATACAATTATTCTTTTAATGGTTATTCATTTGAGAGAGTTTCGCTGTGTAAATGTACATTTTAGTTTGGTGCAAAAGAAATTCATTGTTTTGACAGTTTTATTCTTTTAACATTTATTTATTTAAATAGGGCTTCAGTCTGCAAAGCTGTTAACAAGAAAACTCTTGAAAGAGGACATTGCTGGTTAAATAAGTCCATCATTTTGGATGCTTCAAAGGAGTACAGCATACTCTGTTATCAGTAATGTGGCACCTACATAAAAACTTCATTTATCTTTATAACTTAACCAAAAAATATCTTAGAAAGGCAAGAGAAAAATGGGTGCTAAATAAGGTTTAAATATGCTCCATTAGAGATGGCATCATAATTTTTGCATGTTAATTAACTGGCAGGTGATTCTTCATCTGCATCTTTTCACTGTAGAACATTCATCCCAGTGTTACACACTGATTGTTTATATTCTTTTTTTTTTTCTTTTTTTTTAACCAGAGGGCAATTCCTCACCATTCAGTATTGTATAATTCTGTTTCTGAAAGGAAAATTTTAGTAACTTTTTGCCATGTAAAGATTAGGTCTTAGTTTAAACTAGTTCATGTCTCCAGGTAGTAGAGTCTAAACAATCCTCCCCATTGTTTAGACATTTATATTTGGATGGGATGAACGACCCCAAAGCTCTGCATTCACTGGAGAAGGAGCCTGGACTACCTGGTTTCCCACCAGCTATAGTTAAGCTAATTTGATCATCTGATTATGCAGAAGTCAAGTGCTTTCAGCAGAGAGTAACTATGAAAGATAGCATTTAGCATGTGTGTATGAGGGAGGGAGGGAGGGAGGGAGGGAAGGAGGAAGGAAGGAAGGAACGAATGAACGAACGAACGAACAAACCAGTTGAAGGCATCATGTTTGCCAGATGAACCCAGATTTATTAGAGAGAGATGTTTCACACATTAGAAATCTCCCCTATCAGTCTGGTAAGAACCACAGATAAAAGGGCTCTTACCTCATTTATAACAGTGTAAATCAGAAGCAATTCATAAGCTTTGTGGGTTTGCATCATTTATGAGAAAAAACAGAATTGGGCTTATGTTCTTTAAAGAGGAGTTCAGAGTTCAAAAAGACATTACACAAATGAATGCTGAAATTTTATGTGAACTTCCAGGATCTAGTAAAAACTGCAGTTTCATTGAACTTAAGCTGTTAATGATCAACACAGGAAATAGAGAGGACTGTGTACATTTACTTAAATGTATTTTTCTTTGTATAGCTCAAAAGTACAGTGCTACTCAATAAAAAAGCTAAACAGCATACAATAAGGCCTTAACAGTTAATGCCTCACAGTACATTTCTACTGATCCTATGTACTGCGGTAAGAAAGAAAAAAGAAAGTTTATATCTTGGGACATATTTAATCAAATAAAGAATGCAACTGTTACCTGCTCACAGTAAATAAACTCAAGACATTAGTCATTTTAGGAGCTTCATTAGAGGTACTAAGTAAGATTAAAAAATTATACAATTCCAATGCAACAATTAAGATTTCTGAAGTTTAACGAAACATGACAAACCAATTGTTGTGGTTTAACCCCAGCTGGCAACTAAGCCCCACACAGCCACTCGCTCACTCCCTCCCCCATCAATGGGATGGGGGAATCAGAAGAGTAAAAGTGAGAAAACTCGTGGGTTGAGATAAAGACAGTTTAATAGGTAAAGCAAAAGCTGCACACACAAGCAAAACAAAACAAGGAATTCATTCCCTACTTCCCATCATCAGACAGGTGTTCAGCCATCTCCAGGAAAGCAGGGCTCTGCCACGCATAACAGTGACTTGGGAAGACAAACGTCATCACTCTGAACGTCCCCACCTTCCTTCTTCCCCCAGCTTTATATGCTGAGCATGACGCCATATGGTATGGAATACCCCTTTGGCCAGTTGGGGTCAGCTGTCCCGGCTGTGTCCCCTCCCAACTCCTTGTGCCCCCCCAGCCTCCTTGCTGGTGGGGTGGGGTGAGGAGCAGAAAAGGCCTTGACTCTGTGTAAGCACTGCTCAGCAGGAACGAAAACATCCCTGTGTTATCAACAATGTTTTCAGCACAAATCCAAAACACAGCCCCAGAGCAGCTACTGTGAAGAAATTAACTCCATCCCAGCCAAAACCAGCACATCAATTCACACTGATGTCGATAGTTATAATTTCTTTTAAAGAATTGCATCAGTGGCTCCTATGTGCTTTTAAAGCCATAATGGTGGTCTCAATTTTTAAAGAACTGTGGGTAGTACTGCTTCCAGCATTTTGCAAGAAATTATAATGGGTGTTTAAGGATGGTTACTTTAAAATCTCTGAAAATTGGCTCCCTGGTAAAGCATACAAGAATAGATTTACATAAACTAAAACATTCTAAATCACTAATGAACTGGGAAATAGTAGAGACATATTATTTAAGTCCTAATATTTTACCTGAAGTCTGTAATTTTATTTTGAGTTGTCTATTTGAAAAATACAAATGTTAACAAGATAATTCCTGTTTTACCTCTTAGATGATCTGTACATTGAAATTTTGACTAATCTGCAGAAGACATAGTGCTTAAGCAGCTTTTTTTTCCAATATTATTTTTCTTCTCATCTTATGCTTTGTTTGAGTTTACCAGCTTGACTGCGGAATTCTCTGAAATGAAACTTGAGTATATTTTCTTTACCACAGAGTGCTATGTTTGTTATTTCTGTTCTCATTTAACAGCCTTATGTCTTCTGCAGCAATTTATTACTATGGGGAAAACTTCAATAACTTGGACATTCTGGTTTGGTTTTTCTTTTTTTCCTTTTTGCTCACAGTTCCAAAGACACCCCCAGCTAATGTAAGTGGCAGAAGTGGAAGGCGACATGAATTAGTAATAGCATGGGAGGTAAGGGACTTTTCTTATTAAAGGTTTTGTTTCATGTTTACTTCTTTGAGGGCAAAGTAAAGAGTACTGTACTGGGGTTTCCTTACAGCAAATCTTGGCAAGACATGATCACAAAACACTGTTCTTCAAGTATGTTCTAAAGTTTCAAAGTAATGTGCATTTTCATGTGGTTTGAGTAGAGGGCTTTATGGTGAATCTAACCCACCTAGCAGCAGCTCTAAAGTTGTCATAATTCATCAGTCTTTTCTTCCTGATCTACTGCTTGGGTTGATTTTACTTTTCTGGATCTTATGTAAATGCTCATGAGGTAAAATAATAGCTAAGGGAAGAAAAAGAAAACCTTGTGACTTTTTTTAATCTTAAATTAAGAAAGAATTATTTTTGTTTAAGTATTTCATAAAAATATAAAACTAAAGACCTGAAATAGACCTTTATTCTGAGAAGATATTTGTGATGCAAGATGCCACACAGATGTATGACCGTGCCAGTGGGCAACTGGAGGAGTGGGAGTTACTTTCTCTGCTAATCATAAATAGCACAGTAGAACTTTTCTTGAGTTTTCAAAACTTGTAGATTCATCATGAAAAGTTTCAGATTCAGAAAATATACACACACAGAGATATATAGAGATGTATATATAAAAAACCAATAAAAATTCCATCTAATAAAGACATTGGGTTTTAATGAAAAATGTTTTAGCCTAGTCAACCTGAGGAGAGATTCAGATGGTAAGAGACACACAGAATTCTGACTTACTGCTTAAAATGTAAATTTTAAGACGTTTGAAGAGGCTGCCTTCTGTTGGTGTGTCTGCCTTCTCTGACACCAGCTATCTGAGACAGCTGAGACAGAGCTGATTTCAGTTTGCTTTATAGTCTATAACTATAAACAGCAGCATCTCTCCTATTGGGAGAGAATTTGCTGAAGCCCAAACAAAAACATCAGGTGGCTAGAACTGTATCTGATGTAAACTGGACTAATCCCAGTCCCTAATATGATATATTAGTATGTAGTATTTATATTAAGTGTGTTTATAATGTTCCCCAGGTGACTGGAGTGGGGGACTGCTGGAGTTGTTATACCTCCCTCTCTGTCAAGGGTCGAAGTTTTCGTCCAAAAGAAACCAGAGGCCCATGGGTGTCCCATCCTGCTGTACAGATACAACAGACAGTTAAGAATTAGTAATTGTCATCACATAACTTTCAATATACATTGACTTGTTTTCCACAAAAGTCAGCTCATGCTTCTTCACTTATAGCTAAGGAGTGCAAACTGCTATTAAGGCAGAAGGTGTCAATCCTTCCCCCTTGTTTCTGATTAACTTGTTGTTTCCATCAACACCTAGTGCTGTACTTCATGATGTTAATACTTTCAGCACACTGTTGTTTCACATACCTCTTGAGCTGCATAAAGTCATTAATCAAATTAAGATTACAAAAAACAACATGGCATTTCCTCTGTGTCAAATATAAATTGCGAAGTAGGCATATTTACATTTTTTAATTGTTTGAAAATTTGCTGCCATTTCTAATTATAGTCAATGTTTCTTCAAGAAATGGTAAAAAGATAGAACAAAACACACAAAAACATGCAATTAAAGTAAGTGTTGAAATTTCTGCTAAAGAACTAATCCTAACACACTGGATAACACTCCAACAATTCACTACAGACTACTGTAGCCACTGCATTTCCATAAGGCACAACCACAATGTAAGTTAGTATAGCTCCAGCTTAGTCAGTCTGTGCTTTTGCAGGATCCAAAAAAGTCTTATTGGACTTACACAGGCAATAGGAATTCGACAAAGTACTTCGAAGTCTGAAGAGATACTGAGATGATGTATGGGTGTCTGGGAATTCAGGAAAAGACTAACGTACCTAGGCTCCTGAATTATGCTCAGCAGGTTCAAAAAAAAATTTATTCACAAAACTTAAATTCACAGACTGTGTATTTAGCCTTTCTAGTGAAATCCAGGGATTCTGCTACTTGTCTTGTATTTATGGCTTTTTTTATAGCGACTGTCTACTACCAACTCCATAAGTATTGCAAAGAGGTGCAAAGCTCCTCCTTTCCAACTCAAACGACTAGATTACAAAGTCTGTCTTGTTTTTGCCTCCTCTGCCTTTGGAGTCATGACTTTTTTTCTTCGATGCACAGTGCACAGCTTCAGAAGGATGGGTAGAAAATGGTGTCTGCAAGTGATATGCCTGGTGATGAGACATGCACTTGCACTGTGGAGGGGAGAGGATTTGGTGTCCTCTGTGCCCCTGCTCTGATTCACATGTTCATTAGCTATGGATCTAGGGTGGGCACTTCAAGAGAAGGAGTTTAGACACCCTTTTTTTTGGCATTTCCCATAGGCCTAATACACTGACAACTGTTAAACATAACCTAATTCCTAAACTAGTCCACTAACTTTAGAAGAAATGTAGGCAGTAAATTAGCATGGAAAAATTCCATTCCTTGAGCTGGACATGTAAGGTTTAGCTTTTGTAGTGCTCAGCCTCCCAACAGATAAATCTCTTTGCTGACTGCCTGCTTATGGCAGATGTGTCCCAATTTAAGTGGCTAATTTCACAGATCCTCTGAGAAGAGAAAAACAGATGAGATTTTTTTTTCACCAAGACTCAATTTGAGAGTTAGAACATTATATCCGAAATCTCAAATTGAACCCTAGACTTAAATCTCTAAGATTTGACACCCCGTTTGGATAAAGAAATTAGACAGGCTGGCACCTAAAATCTAAGAAAGTCCCACTGTAGTAAGTGTCCCTCACATCATATTTTAGGAGCCCGTAACAATATGTTGCTCTATCTTTTTAAAAATGTCACTGGAAGGGGCTATTCCACTAATAGACCACTGGTTAAAGCATTAACCACAAATTGGGAGATATAGAAGAAAACATCTTTCTGAGCCCAGAAGCTTGTTTAATCCTAGGATAATGACCTAGTTATGGTGATTAGGTGAAGGAACTCTCTTACAAGATTCCTCTTCAGAAGTGATTGTCTCTATATGTTCCCACGCATGATAACTAAAATCCTATAGGGCAACTGTAAGGGATCACCCTCACACAAACAGCCAGATTATGGTCAGCCACTGAGTTACTGCTTTCTAAATTACTAAAACCACATCTGATCAATACCTGAACTTTATTTTTTAGCCAGTGTCAGAAGAGTTTCAGAATGGAGAAGGATTTGGATATATTGTAGCCTTCAGACCCAATGGAACACGTGGCTGGAAGGAAAAAATGGTGACATCTTCAGATGCATCAAAGTTCATCTACAGAGATGAAAGTGTGCCACCTCTGACTCCTTTTGAGGTGAAAGTTGGAGTTTACAACAACAAAGGAGATGGACCCTTTAGCCCTATTGTGGTCATATGCTCAGCTGAAGGAGGTCAGTTCAACATGAAGTTAACTTGTATATTATGTACTATATTAAGTTATTTTTATGTAATGTGTCCTATTATACCATGCTTTTTCAATCTGAAATTTCAAAATTCTTTGCAGAAGTGCTAAGTAACATTAAACATCTTTTGCAGAGAACGAGGTGAACTAATTTGCCAAGGTTACCCAGAAAGCAAGTGACAAAGTTTAGGAATAGACTTCAAGCCACATCAGTCCTAACCAAAAAAAAACTCTTTTAATGAAGGTTCATCCCTAACATGAAGTCTGTAGTCTTAACTTTAAGCTGGATTCGTCTAACAATGAGCAAAGAAAGGCTGATATTTTCTAACGTTTCTGAGGTTCATGATACTTTTTTTAATGGGTTAATCAGACAACAGCTCAAAGACTAAATAAATTCACTTATGAATGTTCATTTCCTGGTTAATGTATACTAAAAGTGCACAGAATGCAATTTTATTACATTTTTTCTATTATTTTCTCTCTTTTTTTGTTCATTAGTATAAAAGGATTTATGTTAATGTCCAAATATTCAATGTGAATTATAGGAATAGTTCAGAAGAACAATGAAAAATATTTCTTGAAAATTTCTGTCAACTTGATATAATTCTCAACAGTATTTTGTGGGGGAAAAAAAAAAAAAAAGACTAATTTGTACTAGTAAAGGAAGTTGTTCTGTATAGACAGGAGCCAGTGTATGGAAATTTCCATACCCACAAAAGATAAATAAATGTCACCCACAGGAATATTTTGAGCAGTTCCATTACTTGAAGTCATGTACTTCAGTTCTTCTTTACTAGAGTATCTTTGAGTTATAACTGTGTTGTGGTTTAACCTCAGCAGACAACTGAGCACCACGCAGCCACTCGCTCACTCCCCCCAGGTGGCATGGGGGAGAGAGTCAGAAGGGTAAAAGTGAGAGAACTCATGGGTTGAGATAAAGACAGTTTAATAGGTAAAGCAAAAGCTGCGCACACAAACAAAGCAAAACAAGGAATTCATTCACCACTTCCCATCGGCAGGCAGGTGTTCAGCCACCTCCAGGAAAGCAGGGCTCCATCATGCGTAACAGTGACTTGGGAAGACAAACGCCATCACTCTGAACATCCCCCCCTCCTTCTTCTTTGCCCAGCTCTATATGCTGAGTATGATGTCATATGGTATGGAATAGCCCATTGGCCAGCTGGGCCAGCCATCGCGGCCATGCTCCCTCCCAGCCCCCTGCACACCTGGCAGGGCATGGGAAGACAAAAAGTCCTTGACTAGTGTAAACATTACCTAGCAACAACCAAAACATCAGTGTGTCATCAACATTATTCTCACACTACATCCAAAACACAGCACTATACCAGTTAATAGGAAAAAAGTCAACTCCATCCCAGCTGAAACCAGGACAACCTGTCTCCTGTTAAGAGAATAAAATAAATACAGTCCTAATACAGATGGGAGGAATTTCATACTATCTTTACAAAAATGTAGTGTGAAGATAATGTTATTTCATATGAAGCTGGAAAATATTAAATGTTATTCCATATTAGCCCACAATAAATATATAATTTTGGAGTCCTGATGTAGCACAGATTATCTACTACTATTCTCCCACAGTAATTACAGAGGTTGGAAAAGCTGTTTTTGCTAAAAGCAGTTCCAGTAATTTGTTTGTGTTCCACTGTTTGGATCAGCATTACCAAGTATTCATATTATTATAAAAACAATTACATTTTAAAATGTGAAAATTGCCCAGTACAACTTGGACATTTTTACAGTTGACTTCTCTGTTCCTCAATGGAAAATGATATTGTGAGACTGATGGTGATGTTTTTATTATTTAATAATTTCATATTCTAATCAGAAAGTTCAATAAAAAGAGAGTTTTGCAAGAGAAGGGAGGCAAAACCTTAATGGATTTTTTTTTTAAATAGCAAAAGCTATTTTAACAAAAGCTGAATGCTGAATTGTAATAAGTAGTCCTTTGCTTGTTATTTGGATAAGACTGGAAATGGAATAATTAGTAATATATAAATCAATATTTCTAACATTTCTTTTAAAATACAAACTTTACACAATATCTTAATAGAATTATTAAAATTAACTTTCTCTCTATGCTCCCAGAGACTATCTCTAGAAACCAACTTTTCTGATTATAATTCAGTTACTTGAAAGTACCTGCCCATCATAGCTTTGCTAATTCAGTCTCTGTATGTCTCTATGCATTAGACTTTCCTTTGGTAAGAGAAATTCTATAGGGCTAAATACTTTATAAGGCTTATATTTAAGAAAAAAATATGGGATGCTGTGACAATACAGTGCAAAATTAATTTATAAAAAGCTTTTCTCTAGAATAACCCTGGGTGATATACAGAAAATTTAAAGGAATAATGAAACAGTTTATTACAGCTAAGTGCTGGGCAATATGGAGACTGAGGACAATAGACACTTCAGCTTGCTATGAAAAAAGGGGGAATGGGAATTTCACACTTAAGGAGCTAAACAACTGAAGGCACATTTTCCCAAGGATTTCTATTGAAGAGGAGATATTAAATAAAGATTGACAGTACAATATATGATGGTCCTACGGCTGATCCAGCAAACCCTTATCTTAGTTGCTTTTCATCACACACTCTATTCACTGCTCTGAAAACATCTAGAATAAAGACCTAGGATAAAATTATTAAAAGTTAAGGAAACATTATGTTATATAGTAAAAGATTCCCCACACCTACAGATGGATCTACAATTGTTTACTGGCATAGCAAATTTGTCTAAGGAAGTCTAAAACCTGTTGCCTCTGCTAAGCACACAGAAAATAACCAAGAGTTTGCACAGGACAGATTCTGGACAAGTGTCGTGGTTTAACCTGGCAGGCAGCCAAATACCACACAGCCGCTCGCTCACTCCCCCCACCCCCCCGCCCAGTGTGACAGGGAGAGAATCAGAAGGGTAAGAGTGAGAAAAACTCATGGGTTGAGATAAAGACAGTTTAATAGAACAGAAAAGGGAAAATAATAATAAATAATGATAGAATATACAAAATGAGTGATGCACAACGCAATTGCTCACCACCCGCGCTGACCGATAACCAAGTAGCATCTCTACTTCCTGGAACACACCTACCATTCATATACTGAGCATGACGTCACATGGTATGGAATACCCAGTTGGCCATCTGGGCCAGCTGTCCTGGCTGCGCTCCCTCCCAATGCTTGTTTTGTTTTGTTTTGTTTTGTTTTGTTTTGTTTTGTTTTGTTTTGTTTTGTTTTGTTTTGTTTTGTGTTTTGTTTTGTTTTGTTTTGTTTTCTTAAGCTGAATGTCCTTGACTAGCAGGATACTTAGCAACAACTAAAAACATCAGTGTGCTATCAACATACTTCTCATACTACATCCAAAACACAGCACTAGGAAGAAATTTAACTCTATCCCAGCTGAAACCAGGACAACAAGGAAGAAATTTCTCATTTATTAAGAATGAATGCATCTCCCTTTTCTGTATGACGGTGACTGCATATTGTGTGCTCTCTGATCTACACTCAGAGCCCGTTTGTGGTGGCTCTGAGTTGTGCCTAGGCAAGCAGCTTGACAGTGTGTTGACTAAGATGTTCCCCTCTGTGAACACAACTGACTGCCCTCTGATTACATAAAGTTTCTCTGACTGAGGCAAAAGGCTTAAAAAAACAAAGAATCTCAGAAAACACAAGCAAAACACTGAGTGTCTTTTCACAAGTAAATAGAGAGGCTAATCCTTTTATCTCTATCTCAAACTCAGATATTTAGAAGATAATATGATACCAATGGTTACTGAGGGATCAATGATGGTGATAATCCAAAGTTGAAGTGGGGGAAAAAGCCTGATTGGTTATAGATGTTTTAAGACATTTCTTCTTCTTCATTGGCCTTTTGACTTCATAGGAAACATCACCAGGATACAGCTCATGGGAAAGACTATCCAGGAGCTAAAGATGCAGATGAATGTAATGGAGGAACAGAGAATAGAATGGAGAAGCAGACAAAAAGGTTGTACAAAACTAGCTGGATAACCCAGGAGGAAAAAAAACAAAAGTGGCCTCTGGAAAAGATGGCTTAATGCAGTAGAAAAGTTTGAAAGAGGAGTCTTTCCTAGAGACCTTAGGAAAGGAAGAAAGCAAACAATCAAGGAGAGAAGAAGAAAAAGAGAGGTCAGATGTTTTAGTGAAGTAAAAGAGATGATCAGAGCCAGGGACCAGTTCTGAAGAAGGAATGAGGATGATACACAGAAGATGCAGGATAGAAAAAAAGATGCACAATTATCTTCAATAAGAAGGCAGAACAGAAGGACACAATAGACATGTTCTAGCACCAGGGAAAGTCAAGCCTGAACCTTTCCTAAAGGAACCCTTTAACAAGAGAAAGAGACTCCAGAGCACATGGAGAGCACAGCAAGGTAGGCTGCCTGCCAGAAGAAAGGTTGCAATGTGCAGGCCTGAGCATGAACAGAGCAGGGAGAAATCTTCCGACTGTACTTTCTGCCAGGAAAATAATAGTATCAGATTCATGCTTGAACATACGGAAACAAAGCACTGGGTCATATGCAATCTCTATGTGTGGCTTTATTTCACTGGAAGAGGAAAACTGGGAAAATCAGAAATATAGCAATGGGGAAGGAAATATGAGAGCTCAAAGGTATGATTGCAAGAAGATGGAAAAGGCTGTACTGATAAGAATGATGGCCAGGTAGGCTTGCTTTAGCAAGCATGACTAGACAGAGCATGAGCTACATAGGAAAGGCAAAATATAAGTAAAAATGGTTGGATGTCATAACATGCTGATGATGTGATAACATATCAGGAAATACAAAACCAGTGTTTTGACAAAACAGAATATCCTTGGGTTTCATGTCATTTCAGAAAAGGGCAACTAAAGAAACTGGGAGTCAAACTAGAGGTCAGTTGCTGATGGCCCTGATAAATTTGGATGCTGAGAAAGACCTTTCTAATTTTAGACAAATATTACAGGACACTGTTATTTATGAGAGAATTTAGCTGCTCAGAGTAGTTTGGATAGTAAATACAACTAATGACCTTGTGTTCCGGCTGTGATAATTAGCAGATTCTTTATCCAGTACTGACTAACAGAGAAGAAATAATGGTAATATAGTCTTGTTCTGATGAATAAAGAAGACACTATAGAAAAGCTGATCATAACAAATAACAGTGGAACAAGTCATCATTAAATAGCAGGAAATTATTTAATAAGCTGGAATTAACAGTTGAGACTAGAAATGAAAGTGTTTTGGAATGTCTCTGAGCCAAAAGTGTAAAAACTACCTGAAGTTTATGCTGTAAGAAATGGTACATTTCTAAGGCAGTACATTATGTTTGAGGATCTAGAGATGTACCCACTAAAAGATATTTAGAATAAGTTAAAAGCATACATAATAAAATCCAAATAATGAAAAGGATAAGAATAACACAAGTATTGCGAAAAATGAAGGTGAAAAAAGATTTTTTAAGTTAGGAAAGTATATAAAGCAGGAAAAAATGTGAAGTAAATAAGGCATTGATATTAAAGATAATCAAGGAATGGACCAACAGTAATGAAATACTCTATAATTTATTTTTAATAAATAAGATGATATAGACAGGAGAGCTAATAAGAATGTGAAAGTCTGCAAATTTTTACATCTGTAGTGAAAACTTCTGGTATTGTCAAGTGCTCAGAAATTCAACCCTTTCCAATTTAAGCAATGCAGAATTTGCTGTTCAAATGTCCCATAAATGAAATTTAATCTGTTTTTCTATTCATGACTTGCGAAAGGCTTGGAAGGCTACTGGCAGAATTTCTTAAGGATCAGTCTTAGATCATATATATTTAAAATTCATAATGCTAATAGAAGAGCTGGTTATGATATTGTTGTTATTACAACTTCAGGATACACTTCAATACCAGGAAGGATCTGAAAAATACATAGGAAAAATATGAATTAGAGGACTAGAGGAAAAGGAACATGAACAACATACAAGTGCTAGGTCACGTACATAAGGAATAGTAACAAATCAGGCCATTACAAAATGGGAACCTAATAGCTAGAACCTACACACAAAAAAACCTCAGATTTTTAAATTTGTATCAGGGCATCATTCTAATAAAACTATCACAAAGCTTTGCTAAAATCTTATCTGCAGTTCTGGTTGCTCATGCTCAAAAAAGAACTCAAGATGATACAGGTTCAAAGGACTAACAGGCTCAGCAGGAAATTAGTAAAAACTGGAAGAGCTTCTTTCTTTTGTCCTAGTAAAAAAAGATTGAGTTTGGATAAGATGCTGTCTGCAAATCAGGGAAATTATTAGGGATGGTGAAGAGATTTTAAAGATAAAGGACAATGATGCTACATGGGTTTTTTTAGCAAATAAAACAAGCCAGCCATTCTTTATCCTTGAAGCCAACTGTCCAAAAAGTGTTCACAGCTGTACACTTGAATACTGCCACTCTCCAGACTGTGGCTGCATCCATACACCTCCTGGGAACCATTCCAGGCACCAGCATATTCCTGGGTATATTTTGGGGCAGCACTAATTGGCCACAGTCAATACTTCACCATGGATCATGCTAACTATTTCATGCTATGGACAATGGTATGTCCATGCTCAGGCTGCTGCCTTGTCTCCCCACCCCTGTTTAGTTTACAAGTGTAGACACAGCCTATCAGTAGAAGAATAAATACGAATTAGAATATGTGTAATATAGAAATAGGTGAGAATATAAAAGGAAATAGAAATAAACTTTTGGGAGAAAGAGGGAACCCAACTGGTTTCAAGATGAGTTAGGTCTTTTATAATTTCTTTTTTTTTTAATGATTGCCACAATGGGAGATACAGAATCAGTTCTGTTAGTTTCAGCATCTATCTTGTCCTTCAGGCACCTGACAAAATTATCTTCACAAAAATTGAAAGTTCTATAATTTTGATAAACAGAGTAGTGAATACTACTAAAAACTCCTATAGATGAAAAAGAGAGCCCTGAGCTGTACAAGGTAAAACCTGAAGACTCTCAGTCTTGCTGTTTAAAACCTCCTGAGGGACCCCAGATGCACTTCTGTAATACATACAAGATGTAATGATAGTGCACAGCGGTTTTGTTCTTGCTTTGTATGGATGTGTACTAATTCACTGAGCCAATGGAGAACTGAAGCGCTCAGTTATCTGAAAAGCAAAGGGCCATATAACAGCCTTTGCAATTTTGTTCCTTCATAACTTTGAGAAGTTTTGCATCAGACCAGCTAGTGGATGATGTGATATTAAACAACACTGCAGAGTGAAGGATTGTTCTGGTTAGGCCCATCTCCTCTTGCTTTTCACCCTGAGCCCTTATTTAAACAAACAAATAAATTACCTTTTCCTTTTCATTTAGAGGAAAGAATATGCAATTACACACTTTTAAATACAGCCTCCATGTCTTTAATTAAAATCTTACGTTCATGAAGTGAAGTCCTGTGGTTCATTTCATAGCTAAAGCTGAGCTCCTTGGTGTTTAGGTGAACCTGAAAATTAATAAATCAGCATATTAGCTGTGAAGTACAGTGGATTATTTCCTGTTTCTGCCAGCTGATCCATCTGGATTAGATCCTGTAGAAGTGCAGCTAGAGCTGTGTCCGCTGATTTTTTAAAGAACAAAATCACAATCCTGACATGTAAGTTTATTAAGCATCCCTTTGATTAATGCCACTAGCCCCCACGGGAAGTCAGATGTGCAATAAATATAGTAGGCACATCCCCTGTTCACGTGCTGGGGATAACTCTGGCTGCCACGTCACTTGGTGGAAATGAACCATTTATGCTCATGAAGATGGCTGAACTTTTAATCTAACAAAGCCTGAATTTTATCAGTCTGCTTGCCCAACTTCTATTCGCGTGCCAAGGTGAGCGAGCTGTGTGTAGGTAACGTGTAGGTAAATCCTTCGAGGAATAAAGCAGCTCCTTATTCCCACGTGACACTCCACTGTGTAATAAATCTGGGTTATTCCATGGAGAAGGGAGAGCCGCAGCAGGATGTATACCATGAGTGAGTGTGCAGGAGAGCAGCATTATAGGAGCAGGCTTCAGAAGCTCTACCTGACAAGAAAGGGTGTTTTACCACTAAATAAAAGAGGTCCAGGGCAGGGGTCAGCACTGCAGGCCTGATCACTGCTTCACGGCTAGCTCATTTCCTCAAACCAGGGACACACATCACACAGGCTGAGAGGTGGAGCTGAGCGTAATGTCTCTTGGCTTTTCTCAGGAATGGAAACAGTTCACTAGAGGCCCCTGATGGGGAAGATACTCCCTGTGGCTATTTCCAGCAAGGAAGCAAATGCTACCACTTTCTTCACCTACAAGTTGACACAAGAGGGATGACTTCTCGTGATTTTCCTTCTGATAGATCTCTTTTGTGGATTTTTCCACAGAAAGGAATTATCGCAGTCATGGGTCCTGGCTGAAGTCCCAAAATCTCAGCTATGTGGAACTGCCTGGAGTCATAATGCAATTACCCAGGCTGAGGTTCTTAGCTTCAAATGAGAAATCAGATTTTGAATTAGGGAAGCGTGTAAAAATCCTTTCTGGAGTCAAAATGAGAAGTGAATGGATATTAAGTGATTGAACAAGGAGTCCTGACTGAGGCTCTGTTCCACAGGAGAGTTAAAACAACGTAAACATGAATAGGCTCTTGAACTTGTTTTTTAAGTTAGATCATGTGGAAATCTTTAAGGATGAATATTTCAGAAAAACAGTTTATGGTCATAAATAGGGAGAACACAATGAGGGCTAGTAACTAACTCTTTTTTCTCTCACTTGCCAGTATCAAAATTCAGGATTCCCTCTCTGAACATTAGATCAATCCAATTAGTGTAATTCCTTGTCCTGCTTTATTATAACCATCCCAAAGACCTACAGATTGAACACGTTTCCTTAAAGTGTGATTGCAGCACATGGAAAGACAGTGTTTCATGGACATTGCACACAGCCTTTTGAGAACTTGCTGTGCTGCATCTTTAACTCAATCAGGGTACATTAAGGGGACCATTAAAGACGTTGGCCTTTTTTTTTTTTCAATCAGTATGACTTCAGGCAGACACCAATAGGTTTAGCATAATGCCAAGATATTAAGAAAAGAATATGATTATAACATCAGTGACCATTATAGAAAAACCTAATGAACCTGTCAAACTTATCATTAGTTTTAGACACACAGAATAAAGCATGACATTGGAGGGAACCACAGTCTGTATTATATGACCGGAAATTATATGGTCCTCATCTTATCTAAATCAATAAAAAATGCTATTTAGTCTCTATAAACTTTCAGACAGTCATAATATACCTAATTCCTAAATATATAATTTCTGCTCTTTTGCTGAACACTTGTAGTCTTAATGTCTAATATCAGTGAAACTGCAATGAATAATTTCTGAATATGTAAGAAAAGTGTTTTCTTCACATAAAAAAATTAAAACTATTTCTACTCCATTTGTTGAAAACTGTTTTTAAAAATATCAGAAAATACTCTGTGTTTCTATTCTGAGCAATACATAAACCCTTAGTGAATGCTGTGAAGAGGAAATGATTTCTACATTTATAGAAAGTGTAAAGGCTGCCAACCAACATTTTGTGTACATCTCAAATTATTTATCCCACTGCAATCTTTTCTGACAACAAGGTAATTGCTTCAATAATACAAAAACTAGAAAATAGCTTTTGCCACACAAATCTTAGTAGTACATAAAATAGAAAGTAGGGTGTAACTATTGAAGAGAAAATCATATTATGAGGAATATATTTCTTCATAGCAATTCTTTCGGTATTGAATTCAGAAGATTATTTCACTTATTCCTGCAGATATATTTTTTTATTCTTTGTTACCTGAAAAGTTCCATATGTATTTTACACTTATTAGTAATATTCAATGTTGATGAACACCATTTTACATCATATCAGAAATGCTTCTTTTCTTTAGAAGTTAATAAAAAGAAGATCAAAAAGAGCTGCAAACATTAAAAATCTGACATCAAAATGGATGAAAAATTTGTACACGCCATGTCACAGAAAAAGGTCTGGCAGCAGTGCCAGAACAATGCCTGCAATATGATCAGAGAAAGGAGGGTAGCTGATGAGTTAAGACTGATACTAGGCATCTTACTAAAGCAGTTTGATCACTGAGAAATATGTATCAACATAGGTTGTTCCATAAGGAAACTCCTTTTCTGTAACCCTGTTAAATGAGCCCCAAAACAATATTTTTTAAAAAGCTCTTTGATGGGCCTCCCTATAACATAAAAGCCAGGACCTCTGCCGGCCCTTCGAGAGCAGATCAACACATTAGAAATGTAATGAGGAACGTTAGGCCAAGGAAGAAATCACAGGCTCTGCGACTGCAGGGGAATGTGAACTCATGTTTTTGCTGAGCAAGTGACCTACGCTAGAATCGTGGAGAAATGTCACTGTGTGCTTTGCTGTCTGTGTTCAGGGCTTGTCTCCACAGCTTGTCTTAAGCAAATTCTCAGTAACATTTAGGTAATGAAACAAAAGATCCAAAAGATTCCTTAACTCATGTCTCCGTTTGATATGCGACAATTTTTGGATGCTCTTCACTGCCAACGCACTAACTGGTGATAGAAATTGGTGGTATGCTCAATGGCCTGTCATGGCAGATTTCTGTGTATGTTTATCCAGATTACTTCCCAACCACCAAAAGAAGTTGGACCTCTGTAAAGTGTGCAATGATATGAAACTGCAAGGTAAAACATGCCTGTGGCAACACTGTGGGGCAGGTGTGATATGTAAAACATCCTGCAGCCCAAGGCTCCGGTGTGCACCCTGGCCATACCCCAGCAGCACTGAAGGACACCTGCCCTGGCTGGAGGGCAGGGAGGGTCCTCTGCTCCAGATAACCAGGAGGTCAAGACTGCAGAGTGTCCTATGAATAGCACAGAAATAGAAACACGGGCATAGGGCCAGTGGTAACAACACAGAGGTAATCAGGGACAAATCCTATGTCTTGATGCCTTCTCTAGAAAAGTGTGCATCCCAGGCCTAAAACAGTAAACGCTTCACAGGAGAGGGAAGACGGCATGCCCCAAACACTGGTGCCTGTGACTTCAAGGACATAATAACAGAGTCCTAAAAATTTCTTTTATGTAGCATTTCACCACAGCTCTGGGTATCACTTCTTACTCGGTATAGCCCTGGAGCAGGGCTGACTGAGCACCCTGGCAAAGTATCTCTCATCCTGAGCTGACAGAATGGCATTATAAAGCCAGGAAGAGAATGAATGCTCCATTTACTGCTGAAGTCAGGCTGATCAAGGGCTATGAAAGGGGGGTGTGGAAGGGGGGAGCATTTACAAATATTAAAGGGTTTTTTTTTTAAAAGACGAGATTCTGTCACAGTTTGCTGTGCCTATCATCAAAGATGATATATTGATGTAGCGTGACACAAATAAAGAAATACAACAACAATAATCTCTTCATCTTGTGCAGTTTTTCATGTTCCCCATAAGTGTCGTACCTTCTTGTGAGTATTAAGGTAGAATAAAGGAAGTAAATGACAGTTTCAAATGGAGTGGTTTTGACAAATACAAGCTGTTACAGTGGAGGTTTATTGTTTCAATTTTTCTTAATACAGAACCTACTGCTGCTCCCATCGATGTCAAAGCTACGAGTTTGTCTGTATCAGAGATTCTTGTTGCGTGGAAACATATTAAAGAAAGTCTAGGAAGACCACAGGGATTTGAGGTATGAACACAGAATATCATAATGAGAAGTCTTGTTGCTTTTGCTAGCGTTGCATTCTGTTAACATGTGCAGTAGAGAAACTTCAATAGAAATTATGCTCCATTTAGCATACATATGACTAGCTGTAGAACAACGGTCACAGCTGTAGCACCGGAACATCTTTTATTTATTTGTGCTTGAAAACTGTTCAAACCAGTTCTTATAACATCTCTTTGACACTTCAAATAGAGCTGAAAGAACTGCAAGTGACCCAGCATGCCTCTTTCACAGGCTGGGGAAGATTAGGTATTGACTATTTCCAGCTCTAAGTGACCAGTTCAAACTTGTTATTTACTGAGAGCAATCAACACAGAGAAAGGAAAGAGCCTCTGCCGTCCATGTGTTCTCATCCTGCAGTGGCCGGGGGACATCTGCTGGGCAGATCATAAAAGGTCGGATGTCAGGATGGGAAGCAGCAGCCACACCGTCCACAAATAAAGCTCTGCTTAGAGACAGCCCTTCCTGACTTGGGAAAGAGAACTGGCCCTGGCAATGGACCTTCTCGCACTTTTGTATCCAGTTGTAGCTTTGGATCCAGTTTACAATCCAAACCTCCAGGAACAGATCAGATCTAGAACTAAAGCTATCCTTTGGCGCCACCATGACCCATCCTGACCTTATGGTTCAGGCTATGCTGCTCCTCATGAAATAGCTCAGCTAGACTCAATTTACTGATTTGGGGGTGCAGGCTATTTGACATAGTCCTTTAGTCCTCTGGAGAGTGCTGATGCTTTCCTGATTCTCTACAGTAACAATGAAAAGAGGGTAAACATGTAGATCTGAGGCAGATACCAATGATATGGATGTCTACAGACATCTTGTGACCTACTAGCACAGAGTGTCTCCCTGGCAACATGTCTGGACAAGACTTGGGTGCTGGTGATCATCACTGATGGTCTTGGGAAGGAAACGTAGATGCCCAGGCAGCACCAGAGCTACCACACTCTCCAGCACAGCCTCAGGCTGGATGGCCTTCACCAGGACACATGTTTACCCCGGAGCTTAGACACAGTCAGTTAGTATTTCTTTACCTGATTTTCCATAGCTGCTTGATACTTAGATACTCCTGTATTGCTCTCCAGTGAAGTCCAAGCAGGCTGTGACCATGATGTGTCCCCTCAGGGCTCTCTTTTGTACAGGTCTCTTTCCCATACACATCTCCATGCTGAACTCTGCAAACTCTCTTGTATTTTATCCCCACTTCTTCCTTACATTAAACATGTTTTTACCTCTTTGCACATGGCTTGCTTCATGCAGCAAAAGTGATATCTAACTGTTTTACCTTTACAACTGCTATATATAAAGAGAACAAAACTGTATCTGATAATGATATTCACCTTGCAAATGCTATCCCTGTTCCACTTGCTACTAACCTTTGTCTTCAATTTCCAGGCCAGTCTTCTATCCTCTGAAATAACTTACTCGCTGCACCCTCTCTGTTTCTCTTCAGAAAGGTGGCTGTTTTGTTACACCCTCTCAGATATCTTGACATCTTTTAAATTACACCTACTATTTTTACTCTTATCCTCATTCCATCGATCACATTGATTCTCAAAATGTTCTAATAACTTTTTTTTACATATTTTTAAATACAAAATAGATTTTCTTTCTAAAAGTGAAAATTCTTTCTCTAGAAACTTATTCTTTCATAACTTGAATGAAATTTGCATATACCTGCTCGTCACATAACACTTCCCTTAGCTCTACAGATGTGTCCCAGTGATAGGTGGCTGTTACAGGTAGGGCAGTGGGCTCTTTTCATATCAGAGGTGGTCTTCCTGTCTTGGAAAGTGTTTAGACCCCGAAGTTCAACATACTCACCTGTTCTGCTTCTCTTATGGACTTCTTAGGAATGAATTTGGAAATTGTTGTTGATACAATTAACATTGAACCTTATTAATAATTTGGCTCTTCACTGTGCTGTACACCAATTTTAGGATTCTGGTGTGAAGATTACAGAGTAAATATTTCAAGCCAGGGACCTGCAGTTGACAGAACAAAAAAAAATGAAATATAAAAATAAAAATATGTCACTGCTCCTTTCTACCTCATCCCATGAGGGACTTAGAGAAGCCTTCTGAGGTACTACTTTTATCTGAGGAGAAGAAGGTGGGTTTTTTCTCTGCCTCCCCCACCCCTACACACACTTTTTCCCTCTTTGTTCATTTAGTCAGAATTTCTCTGCCCGCTTTCTGATAGACAGATCTTTCACGGAGTGATTTGCTCTTTTCTGTCCTCATTCCCAGGAAGAATTATGATCAGAGCAGCCCTTACTCAATAAAGAGAAGAGTAAAAGCTGCTCTCCTGCATGATTCAACAGGACAGAATGCAGTCTGAGGACGGTATTACTAGATCTTTTCAGTTCCATTTTTGGGAAGGATTTCATCAAAAAGGAGATAATGACTTATAGGATCAGTATAGTGAGTCAGTGCATTACAGTATTCACTTAGGAACACTAAGTCCACACTATCAGCCCAATTTTGCTAACATCCTGACAGTTTCTCTTTGAAGCATCCCCTCAGTGCAATAAGGAAGGACTCTGTATAGCACGATACTGCGGCTAAACTCCCTCCCAAAAAAAAACAAGTGTGGAGCAGCTTTATGCCTTCCATATGATTCACTTTCTTCAGCTTCTGTGAACACTATTTTATTTAAAAACTGATTTTGAAAGTTTTATCACATATAGTACAGTGCAAAACATAGCCTGTAGTACTCCCTTAATCCACAAATAACAAATAGATAATGTACAGAAATCCAGTGACTTTCATAAAAAGATAAATCATTTATCTTTTTTTTTAACAATTTTTTCCTAATGTAGAATTATTGCGTACCACAAGTAAAATGTTGCCTTCAATTCAAATTGAATGGAAAATAATCTGACTAGCCACTCTGTTTTCATGTCTCAATTTGTATTCTGCCTATGGTCACCGCAGCACTGACAACCACTTACATGGTCTTCACATTTCCTGGCCTTTTAGTAACAGCATTATAAAAGGAGGGGCTATTTTTTTATGTTTGGGCTCTAATCAACAAAAGTGACAGAATATTTACTACATATGGACAAGTTTGCAGTGACCCAGTTTCACTCCAGCCCTGTTTGCACTTTGTACTAAGGAGTAACGAAAGGCAAAGTAACTTGTCCAATGTCATCCCTGAAAGACAGTGTTAACTGTTCTGTCACATGAGTTTTATGCAAGGTTTGCTGTACTCATTTGCATCTTCCAAAGAACATACTATTCCAGACTTCAGTACAGATTTGTCAGCTGTCCGCCCGACCTTACTAAATATATGTCAGCTACACTCTGATAAAGTAGAAGTAGCTTGAAAACTTTGTCAGAATTGTAGAAAAATATAGTGTGTGGTTCATACTTATTGTTTAGAATCCACAACCTGAAGGTTATAAAATCTATTTTAGCCCTAGGCAGTATTTTCTTTGTCACTCACTACTGGTAGGGAAAGGAAACGGAAAGAATTACTGACTGGAATAACAGATTTTTTTTTGTTCTTTTTTATTTTCCAGAAAACCAAGGCTCATACTTAAGTATAGATCACAAAGCTCATGTTTTTTTCATTAGAATTCCCCCAAGGGATAGGAGCTTGACTAACCTAATCAAAAGATCAACTTGCAACCAAAAAAAAGTATAAAAAATAGAAAATATTGAATGCCATTTTCAGAGAGGATTACTTGATATAATAACTTGTTTATGTCATATTCTGTCTTTTCAAAGAGAAATATTCAAGAGTTTTTGCTGTTTCTTGGATGTACCTTATCTGTTTTTACGGTGGAACAGAAAATTAGTATACAAGGTACTGGAATGTGGTTTTTTTTTTTTTAATTTAGTGAAGTATACCTTGAAGTAATGTAGAAAGAATATATGGAAGTTTCTACCAGAGGCTGGTAAAGCAAGACAGAAAAAAGAGGAATTGGTGTTTCATCAGCCTGAATACCTATTTACCAGACTTCACTTTTGGAATGAACGAATTTTCTCAAACACAAAATTAGCAGTTGAATAGTTTTATATGAGTCAATTTTGCCTACAAAGTTACTCGTATGCTAATTCAAACACCTCTAAAATCCTGAAGACTATAAGCAGTATTTTATAGCACAGCTGTACAGTACTACTGTTTTTCAAGTCCTTAAGGTGTGGATCACACTCTAGATCTCTCATGAGGGCCTCAAGAGAGCCATACCCTTTGCAATATCTGCATCATGAATAGTTTGTTACAAGACTACTAGCTTTCTATTACCTAAAATCAGAAACCTAGACAATTATTGGTTTTTCATAAGAAAACATGACTAAATATATTATGATAGTCCTCAAAGTTGAGGTACAACACCAGTCTTCATCCTATGTGCATGCAGGACTATGTGGGAGAATACAATACCTGAGAAAAGAAGTGGAGAATGCAAGCTACTCCAGAGAAGACTACAGAACCTAGGAGTACTGAACAGTGTTTTTTTTCTTTTTTTTCAGTCAGCAATTGTTCTGGTGAGAGGGAAGAAACAGAGGTTGATCCACCTTTTTGCAGGAACCTCTCATCATCTTCTGAAGGACAGTCACATGAGTATCTTGAAATGATACAAGAGATGATACAAAAAGCACCTCTTCTCCTGTCCCAAGTGCTTGGTTCTACTGTTGCACTTGTGCCAGCGCTAACATTTGCATGACTGCAGTGTGTCAGTTCAAGGAGCTGATAGGTTTTCTGATAATGATAATTAAAACAGTTTTTATGAAATCTGAATCATTTTTTTAGGGCTAGCAGCAGTTCTTTCAGCTCACCGCTCTTTCTCCCCAAGCACTTTCTGTACTCTGATATTTCTTCAAGTTCATTTTCAGTTATTTCAGTTATGTCAGTACTGCTGATGTTGGTACAGACTCAATCAGAGAGTGCAGGAAAGTTTGTTTCTTTGTCTACTTCAATTCGTCCTACCTAATTTAGGCTCTTACTTGAAATGCCTAATTTGTAGTTTTAATTCTCTGTGGTCAACAGAAAAAGTATCCAGACAATAACTCTGACTCTATTGAATTAAGAGAAGAGGGCCTGCAACTAGATCCATGAATTTATATACCAAAGTGCTATTATGCATACCCTAGAAACCAATTTGGGGAAAAGAGTAATATTATTTAAGATACCTTTTAACATGAAACTTCAGGGAAGTAGTCTGTAAGTATTACAGATAGAAAAATTTTAGATGGAAACATATTTTTAATGTGCTGGTTTACTTTGCATGATTGCTTAACTCACAATCAGGACAAAGCAGCTTGTATGTTCCTGCACCTCCTCTATTCAGTTGTTTAAATAGCATTATTGCTTTCTCTCCAGCTCAAAGAGATAGGTTTCTAGGAATCAGATGAAAAACAACAGAAAGCCCATCAGAAGCTTAAAACCTCACAAACAATAATGCATTAAACAGCCCAAATGCTTTTTCTCACCACTTTGTCTTTTATTTTTAAAATACAGGCCACTCTTTTGTGATTTATGCTTCATGCTATATCAATGTTCAAAGTTATCATTAAAGAAAACCTACTCTAAACTGTGGTAAATCCCTTCTGAGCAGTATAAATTAAGATTACAGAAAATAGCAAGATTTAAAAAAAAAACAGACACATAAAAGTGTAAATAAACAAACCCTCTGTTTTAAGAAATATGTCCAGCACTTTTAAACATCATCAGTATCTTCATTTCAGTTCAAATTGATGTAAGTTCCCCCACCACCGACCTCAGTCAACAATCATTGGAGTTCTCTTTTTTTATAAACATTTTTCCTTTTAGTTCATTTGGCCATCAGCAAATGGATGTGTGCATTAAGAAAGAAAGAGAAAAATGTATTTTGAGATCAAAGTCCAAACTCACATGGCAAAACTTTAAGGGGAATTTTAAAAGCAGGGACCAAATACTTAGGGGCTTTGAAGTACAGGAGAAACTGAAATCGAAGCACTGCCAAATTGCAGTTGATGCTTTTGCTGCTTAATACAGTGTACTAATTCCCGCAAGAATACCCCTTTGCCAAGGGAGAACATCTTTGTCATGTGGTGCAGCAGAACTGGTAGGGAACATGCCAGAGTTATTTTTGCAGTCCCAACATGTGCAAAATATAATTAGTATCCAAACTGATAATGCCATATAAGCAGTGGTGGAGAGCATTTCCAAACACATGAAAAATATCAAAAGGGCTGAGTTATGCTCCCAGCTTTCTTCCGCATTCATCACGTTCTAATATCTACGTAGTCCTAACACCAATATTTGGAAAATCAGGTTTTCACAACTCTTTATGCTAAGAAAAAGCTTCAGTGCAAAAACTGGGGGCTATCAACTGTCTTGTGTATTGCATTCACATGAGATATGGTGTGCCCTGTGCATAAACTACCACAATGAGACCTATTGAGCTAGTCATAATTTCACTTCTGGCTTTCTAGAACCAGGATTTCACTACTTCAGTTGCATTTCCACCACTGCTACTGTCCACCTGCGTAACCTTGGGCAAGTCACTTTTCCTTTCTGACCATTTTCCTGTTGGATCCTCAGCAGACTTCACTCACTGGATGATAAGGTCTCAAGGACACGTGCTGCCTCTCACTACTTGTTCGTACAGTGCTTAATACTATGTGGCTCTCATCACTGTAGTGTCAAGTTTGTAAAGATGCATTGCAAGTAAAATGAAAGGAATCTGACTACCCAAGAGATAATAAGCATTGGAGGTTCAATCCTAGGGTGTGAATAAATGGTTGTGGATTCTTTTTTCTTTCCAGGAAAGATGTGACTAGGTGTTAGTTCAGATACCAACAGGGTTGGTCAAGCATTCAGCTAGCAAAATAACTCAGTGAATCACACTTATTTCAACAAGTGGTGATGACAGCTAGATTTGCTATCTGAGCTGTAATTAACCTAAGAATTAAAGCAACAGCATTTTAACATGAGATAATGCAGGCACACAAAAAAGATATTTACATGAATTTTACAATTGAAAGAGTAGACTTGGAGTTGACACAAACTGATATAATCAAAGTTAACAGAGCTACTTTACTCAAATGAAGATAGGACCTCAAATGTATATTTTTGGAGTCAGGTCTTCCTAGATATTTTTTTTTAAATGGCAGTCCTAGTGCAATTATAAAAGGTCAGCATTGTACTCATTGGTCTTATTTTCCTGTGAACCCCTTGGGTTTTTTGGTTCGCCATTTTCTGGGATACATGCACAAGAGTGCTGTATTGTCCATGACCTTTTTCTCAGAGGAGAAGTTATCTGGATATAATATGAATAACTTATTATGAAATAACCAACTTCACAGAAAAGGTCAAAATGTGGAATAAATGCAAGTAGGTCTCAGCATGAATAACAGTAAGCTGTATATAGGTCTTTGAATGGCACATTAGTGACATCTCCTGTTAGGGAAAATAGGGCCCCATGAGATTACTTGTGTAGGTCACCTCGATAAATTTAAAAGAACCAGTACTGCTTTTTTCCAGTTATGCCCTGCAAATACCTGGTCCCTGAGGAAAGAGACTAGTCAAATTCCTAGCTCAGCTCTATAACTTTATTGAGATTATGATAAACTCAGTTGCAGATACCAGAAGTATGGACTAAGAACCACCAAAGATCATTTAGGGGTTTTATGGCTGAAAAGGAAGGGCATAAACATACTATCTAAACTGCATTTACCAGAAATCTGTTTATATCCAACAACTAAAACGGAATCCACTTCCTTCTTTTTCTTCAGATAAGATTTTTCAGGTGAATGAAAGATTTCCTTCGGTGTTCTGTCATTTCCTATTCATTACACCAATAAGAAAACTCATGGCTCTGAGTTACACAGGGCCAGGAAGGGAATATTGCTCACAACACTTCTTAACTGATGTGGTCAGAGCTTTCCAGGGTGAAGGTAGATATTCTGATGACCTACCAGACGATGAGCTCTCCTCGAATTCTCTTTTGAGAAGTACTTTTGACTTCCTGCCAATGTTCAT
Organism: Pelecanoides urinatrix; assembly: GCA_013400755.1. Taxonomy (NCBI): domain Eukaryota; kingdom Metazoa; phylum Chordata; class Aves; order Procellariiformes; family Procellariidae; genus Pelecanoides; species Pelecanoides urinatrix. The sequence goes on along the minus strand of VZTQ01013896.1, from coordinate 24,782 downwards.
CCTCTGCTCCTCCATCTTGTAGTTACATTTTCTCATGCCAGTACACAAGTACTTCAAGTAATACTGTGATATTCTGAGTCTCGCCATTTTGGAGAAGTAAGCATTGCTTGGCTCTGAGGTTAGGCTGCAAATCCCACATGTTTAAAAGGGCTTGATGATCAGACAAAAGGCAAAAGTGGCAAAAAGACCCTCCACAGGATAACAAGTATGTGCATCTGGAAGCATGAGCTTCCCAGATGCCTATATTAATCCTTCACTTGGTTGCTTGTTGGCAGGTTGGTTACTGGAAGGACATGGAGCAGGAAGAAGCAGCAGAAAAGGTCAAAACTGAGGGAAATGAGTCATCCATCCTCCTGACAGGATTAGAAGGAAACACATTATATCACCTAACGGTGAGGGCGTACAACGCTGCAGGGTATGGACCACCTAGCACTGCTGTGCATGCAGCAACCAAGAAGTCCCGTAAGTGATCTCAGTACCTTTGCTCAAAGGGAGAAGTCGGGGAGCAACCTCTGCCTTCTTGGGTTTTCATTTAATAAGAGTGTATAATAATCAGGAATCATGTATAGTTTTGATTCATGGTTTTGCTTTGATATTTAAACATGAATCCATATGACTTTGCATTCATAACAAAGGTTATCTTCTCAGAAAACAAGGCATTTTTGACAAAGAAGGGACAGAAAAGAATTAAAGTTCATAATCTCTGTGGATTTTATGGGGTAGCCTGAGTAAATACACCACAATCTATTAAATGACAATTCTGGTGAAAAAAAAATCTTTTAAAATTCCAGGTAGAGTTGGGAGCCTGCTAACACAACCAGTTATAAATGTAATAAAAGATTGAAATACTTTTCTTTTTATTTTAAAGAAACTACCTATAAACTGTATTTCCGTACATGTTATTTTTTCTCCTCAGCTCCCAGCCAAGCACCAAGCAATATTATGTGGATACAGGACGGCTCTCATGTGTCTCTTGGATGGGAGCCAGTTAGACCTCTAGCTAATGAATCTGATGTAATGGGATACAAGGTCAGTGCTTCCCCTTCCTTGCTCACCTTTCTCTTTTCCAAATGACTATTCCTCTTCCCTGTTGGCTTTTTTCCCTTTCTTGTTTTTCTGTATAGGTAAAGTATGCTATACAGACTATCTGCAATCAGTTTTCACCATGAAAAGCGATAAATAAAATTGAAAAGAGCGAAATGTCCCAACATTTTCTGTGTTGTGATTTTCAACTACTGATTATAAACTGAGTAAGCTCTATCTGAGGGGATCAGTTCATCATATCTGACTCAGAAGTGGCTATTAATAAGACTAGCCTGCAATAAAATTCCTACTAAGACTTCAATTTAACTGTGTTTGCAGTAGGATTTAGAGAAATGCAGAAGAATGAAGCATCTTAAAATGACATTAAAATGATTTTTTTTATGGAGCAGAAACACAAATACTTTGGTTTGTTTTGTGATCATGTTGGTGATGTTCAACAATCAGTGACAGTAACATTTGACGTTTTGAAGTTTTAAAGAGTAAAATCCAGATTAACTCTTAAATAACAAGCCATAAAAAGCAGTGGAATTCACTGCAATCTTTTAAATCAAAACAGAATTATTTCAATGTTTTTACAGAGGTGTGGTTGGGTTTCTTTTTGAAGCATTTATCATTTCTATAGATGATCATTTCTATGAACTACAAACTGATATTCCCTCTGATACATCAGGAATTATCAACAAGAAAGTGTAAAATGTTTCAAATAAACCAGAAACTGCTCTAAACTTTATCAGAATAGCTGAGATTCTGAAAAAGTTCAGTTGAATACTTTGCTTTTTTACTCCTCTCTAACCTTTTCAATTTTGTCTGGGAACAGAAACTTACACAGAAAAGATAGCTATGTACTTACTTGCTTTCCTCCCATGCGCCATAAGCTTGTATTGAGTTTCACAGGAGATGCAGGGACAAACCTGAGCTATTCTCAGTTGATTTAGCCAGCTAAGGTAAACACATTAAGGACATTATTTAGGGCATTTTCTTTACATTTGAAGTTGGGTTCTTGAGCCAAAAATGTGAATATTTACATGAATTTGGGGGTAAGAATTTGAATCAGATGGAACCCAAAATGCATTTAGAAGAAAGTTTGGGGAAAAAATTGTGTAACATCTAATGCTGGAGTGGGCAAATGCCATATCTTCTCTCTGGATCGTAATCAATGTCCTTTAACTTTCATTAATTGCTAATATACTTTGCTAATAATGTTTTGAAGCTATTGGGGGAAGGCGAGAGTAAAAACAGATGACTGTTCAAATGTAACATCAAGAAATCCTTAATGTAAACATGAAACAGTTAATATTTCAGTGGCTGCATTAGCTACACAAAATGTCTGGTATACAACTTGAATGACCACTATGACCCTATCTACTTTATTGACCATAGGTATTATTTAGGCAAGAAGGCCAGAGCAACAGTCAAGTTATAGAAACACAGAAAACCTCTGCAGTGGTACTTCTTCCTGATGTTGGTGTCTACATTATTGAGGTCTGTGCAGTCAGTGAAGGAGGGGATGGGACTGCAAGTCCCCAGATCAGAGTTCCATCTTTTTCAGGTAAGATTAGTCATATATTTGGAAGAGTGGTGATTATAGCAGTGCTCATTAACTCTTATTATTCTCTACCTGAAAAAAATGTTCTCACAATTCTCTAGCTATTAGATAAAATCATTAACCGGAGTCTTCAGTTCTATGCTGAAACAAAGGTATCTAGTGCCATTTGAGATGCTCAAGAGATCTGCTATCCATGTGGGGCTGATGAACAAAACAGAGGATTTACAGGAAACATCTCCCTTTCTAAGTTAACATTTGGGAACTTAACTGAGCTGTAGATGTCTCCATGTGCACTAGGTGTCTCAAATAGCATTATAGTCAGCTGAGATAGAATCATAGAATCATAGAATCATAGAATCATTAAGGTTGGAAAAGACCTCTAAGATCATCAAGTCCAACCGTCAACTCACTACCACCATGCCCACTAAACCATGTCCTTAAGTGTCTCATCTACACGTCTTTTAAATACCTCCAGGGATGGTGACTCCACCACTTCCCTGGGCAGCCTGTTCCAAGGCCTGACCACTTTTTCAGTAAAGAAATTTCTCCTAATGTCCAGTCTAAGATGTAATCAATAGAGACCAACAGTGGAGCTTAGACAGCAATTCAGCCGACCTTCTGAATTTAATTATCCAGATATAGGCACATAAGGACATCTGATATGTCCTAAGGTATCCCAAACATTTGCACAGAGCTGGCAGATATGATGGGGGACTTATAGGACACGCACATCATTCTGGACCACCAGCCAGAGGTGTACTATCTAACACAGCTAAAATGGCATACATTTAGGTAGCTGAACACTGTGTATGTGCCTGCTTTAGAATAAGCTGAATTTCTCGGTAGGTTCCATTGACTCCCTTGAATAAATCTTACTTCATTAAATTATTATCATATTACAGTATTAATGTATTATCATGAAGTAAATTATGATGTCTAGCTTCTATTTCCTCAGTACTGCAATAGGTTGAAAGAATTTAAAGTATCAATATTACACAGGTAAGAAAGGGATGGAAGGATTAGTGGCAAGAACAACCAGAAAATAACATTGTCTTTTGCCTAAACACAACGAAGTATCTTAATTCTAAATTTCTGCTAATACTTTAAAATTCTACTAAACATTGCTTTTTAGTCCTTAAGGAGTATTTTTCAAAAGATGTGACCCTGAAACTTCAATCTAGACCTAAAATTTCAGCTCTAATCTAGTCACAAACTATAGTGCTGTCATCAGAATGCAGAAGACACCAACCTCTACTCCATGGAATATTTGTTTCATGTATCTTTTAAGCCATAACTCTAGGCCACAAAATCTTTCATTCCCTCTAACCTGATATTTTTTATTAGACTGTACACAACAGATCAGTTCCACTTACGACAACTGTGGTCCAAAGAAACTTATTCTGGTTCCCTTCCTGTCCTGTGATCTGTTACCACTGCCAGCCATAGCATATTTCCCCTTGGCAAGGCTTTTTAAGGGACTGCTGTGATCTAAAACCATCACTGGGCTACAGGGCAAAAGACCGCTTTTTCCTCTGGACAAAAAACAAGATCAAGGGCTAGCTTTCATTCCTTGTTTCAGGAAGAACATTTGTGATTGTGATTCAGGGCATCTTCTGCAGCTTAATTCTTTTTGAGAATTAAGGCATAAAGCCACATACCCTTTTGGAATTTGGAATATTCATTTGCAGACTGAATATGAGGATTCAGCATGTGAGTTTCTGTGGATATCATCACAAAATCACCAATTTCCTCATGTCTGTGTAGGGACCCTATGTTATGATTGCAGTTCTCACAAGGTAATCCATTGCTTAAAAGTTAGGCTTTTGCTAAGTGTAGTAGAATACAAGTTTTGGGCAAAATCTAGTACGTAAGTGTACTGAGAACTGTTTGCATCATTTCTTCCTTAATTACTTTGCTTTTCATTTCAGGAGGGAAAGTAACAAGTGCTCAATCCACCTTACATGTGTTGTCCACTTCCTCGTCCTCTGTAACATTGCTTTTGGCACTGATGGTTCCTTCAACCTCATGGTGAAGACTGCAGACCTTGTTGTTGTTGTTATTTGTTTGCTTTAGCTTGATGACACCGAGGGATGGAGTTTTATGTCTGTGGAGAAACTGGAAACCCACGCTAATGTTTAAAGATCCATAGAAATGCCTGTGGTGCACTTAGAGAAGTGTTGGAGACACAGTTAATAATTCATCAGGTTTTTTTCTCTTCATTTTTTGTAAAAGTCCTCTGGGGAGGGGACACTTCTTGGCCCAAAAATATGCAGATTGTATGTAATAAACTTTTGTAAGGAAATGTAATTTCTGTCAAACGTACTTTACTTTTTTAATATGTTTGATTTTGGTGACCCCAGTCATGTATCATTAGGTGTTTAAACAGTGGTGTCTAGTACAGTACATCTGTTTGGTTTGGAAAAAAAATTTTTTTTAAATATAGAACAAATTTTGATACAACATTGTCAAATACTTTTCTTGCATCCCCTATGGCTGGCTGTTCCAACTGACAAGAGAGAAAAATATAGTTTAGATATACAGCCCACTGCAAAAGTACAGAGAATTTGTTCTGAAAATGTATGCATATGTATTTAATTAGCAAAAAGAATTGTCAATACCAGACAGCACACTCAAAGTGGCAAAATGGAGCCGAAAAGAAGCCATTTATTTCATTGCAAGGTAAATGGAAAATGATTAAACACAAACTTAAAGGAAACAAGTTTGTTTTTCATCAAATACCATACAATTTAATGTCAAATGAATCAAATATTGATTTTCAATAGCAAATAAAAAATCGATTCCTAATGCATCTGACAATGAAAACTCCACTGGGCATTTAAACATGACATACATTAGGCTGCTAAGTGAACAAATAAAGCAATGCAAGGAGATAAACCTTTTTCCAATGGCTTCTCAGTTGTAACTTTTTTTTCCTCTGGGTCCATTTTTTAGTAACATTCAGTGTTTTATATATTTGGTAATCAAGTTAAAGTATATATGAAAGCATATTATGGAGAGAATATTAACATTTTTTGGAATGTAATCATTCACATATATACAGACTCCAGTAGGATATGTTTTGGAGAATGCTGTGTCTAAAAAAAATACTTGGATAAGTGATACTGAGCATCATTCCAGTTATTTAGCTAATTGGCTCTATTTCTGTAGCTCACAAGATTATTCTTGTAGGACTGTGCTATCAGTTTTAATACCCACTTTTTGCTGTACCAAACAATTTTTCACTCAATAGACAATTTGGACAATTTTTCTACATTGGAAAGCTTTCCGCACATTGGTTCCTAAATCAAAATGATCCCCAGTGTATATGGTGTTGTGTTTGTACAATTATGGTGTGCATGGTGTTATGAGGGAGAATGTTTTACTACCTTGTGTCTAGGGATCGCGCCCAGGATGAACATTCCCTTGCCTGGGAAAAATCAAGTCAAAAGAGTTTAACAGGCAACTCCTTATAGCATAGTTCTTCCAGCTGTCCATCCCTCTAAAATTTTTGATGCAAATCTATTTTGGTTGATGGGTTCTGCGTCTAAAATGTTATTATTTTGCCAGTTCGCTAGCAAAATAATACTTGGCGTTTAGCTAGTACACTCTAACTGTGCCCGCCCTTAGCAGCTTTAAAATAGTAGCCAAGAAAGCACAACACAGATCAAGTGCTTGGTAGGTAAAAAGCTGACTGATGACTAAATTTTTTTCTTTTGAATTTTTTATCCGTAAAATTTTTCAGAGGGGTTCAACTCAAATCTTTATTACCCACTAATATTTTAAATAATTTTCTAAAAAATATATTTTAAATTTACTTAGTCGCTATGTTGCTAGGAAAACAAAGGCAGGATAGCTAGACAAGCATAGACTGTAGCTACAGACAGAAGGAGACCTTCTACATCTTTGCTTCTGTAAAAGCCTTTGAGATCAAAGAAAGGAAGATGGCATGTACCTTGCTGATAGAGCAAACTCACAGAAAATAACTATCTGCTGTCATTTGTAAAACAGCAGCATTGCTACTGTGCAAAGAACTTGCATTAGCAAACCATCATTTTTAAAAAGGTTAAAATAAACAAGAATAAAATGATGAACCAAAAAGCAAAATGGCTATTTTATAAATTAGTTAAGCATAATTTCCTCTATTTTTTATACAGCTGCTTGCCAATGCAGTTTATTTCATAGTATTCAGAAAGGCTACAGTCACTGCTGGTGGTGTTTTGGTCAAACAACTTTCTGAATACAATAAATGGCTATGCTTTATAAGAAGAATGAAAGTCTGATAAGGAGATAGAGCTGCATCTAGTTATATCTCAATCTCTAGTGTCAAGATACAGATAGAAATACCAACATACCATCACGTAATGTAGTTGTATTGCAGGGACAAAAAGGGGTATGTTTTATATTCAACATGAACAGACTATGTATTTTGCATCTTAAATATATTAACAATGTTTTAATAACATAACATAAATATATTAATAACATGTTTTAAATGTTTAAGTAATTATGTATTACCTATTTGTTACTTTGTAGAAGAAGATGTTTCCTTATCACGACATATTATTTTTTAGTTGCAATGGAGAGGTCTTTCCTTTTTCATGTAAAAGATTGTAATAGTGCAGTCTAGCATCATTGAGGAGACTGTATTTTTATATAATGCCACAAGATCTGTTTGGAAAAAAAATAATTAGAAAGAAACTTTGTTTTGCAGACCAAAAGAAAGGTACTGTCATGGCCCATATCAAAATGTTAGATATATTGTATACAATCTGTATATATGCTATATATAATGGTATATATGATGTGGAAGACACAATAATATAATAGTTCCAGTGTACTGTTCTTGTAACATTAGACCTTTTTAATAAATAATTCTCTTTTTATTGACTTTTATCTCCTGTCAGCTCCTGAATTGTATTCATAAAGGACAGGGTGACACAAATATTTTGGATTCCAACAGCAACAGCCTTTGAATTACATGATTTTCAAGAAGAAAATTATGAATCTGCAGTAGTGAACATGGACAATGCAGCCATTAAAATCAAATAATTTTTTGACATCTTTCTAATTTCACATATGTGTTGGTTTCCCTGGGTAGATATTACTTATATAATTAAATAACTGAAAGGTGCAAGAAGGCTAGAACTTTTAACATGAAACTATACCTTACAAAAATCGTAAAATAAGTCTGCAGATTAGCTTCAGAGATAAAAGCTCTCTGCATTGTAAAAAAAAAGAATCATGAAAAGAAGTGCTTTATAAGGAAGCCACCAAGGGCAATCCTCTATATAGCTTCTGGGACCCATCTGCCATGTATAACATTCTTTCAGGTGTCACCAATACCCCATGGCCATGCAGGCACAAAAGCACAGCGTGGCCATTTCATGTTCAATTTAAAAGTTTAGTTGCTTTGCCTTATACTTGAAATACTGTGTGTGATAAATCACAACAAAAAAGCTTTCAAAAATATACATCCCTTTTTGGAGGAAAAAATGTAATAATGGATGAGCCAATTATAGCAAATATTTTTCTTTTTTCATAGTTTTATTTAAGTTTTTAATAATTCCCAATTACTTCTTTATGAAATGTATATTTATAGGGGTAAATGACTTTGCAATGCAGTACGAAGTCAAAAAGCACATTTTGGAAATAAAAACAGATTGCCACAGTCACCGTTTAAGCTGAGATTTCAATTACAAAATGAGTATGGCTTAAATAGCATATTATATCAGGACTTCCATTAAATCAGTTATGAACATCACAGAAAGCTGTAATGACCTGTTTTTGCTGACGCGGAGAACTGTGCATATTGAAAATCCATATCCTATCAGAACTTGTACCAAACTCCAACCCACTCTTGCCCTTTTGTGGCCATCATCCCAGTTCATCTGAAGATGAAAGACATTTCCATCTTAATTACTTCCTATGGTTTTGAGCAAAACAATGTCAGGGATAAGAGCAAATGAACAGCATTTTATTACAATAGGTTAGTTGGCCTCAGGCTATTACAAGCATGCCTACACACAGGCTGCTTCCAAAAATACAGGCCCTGAGTTTGCTCTAAGACTTTTCTCTAAATTCCGGTAAAGACAGACCTGAGCACTGACTTGGCCTTTATTGTGGTACATCTTTTTAATACTTTAAACAAAATAATAGTAGTGTATATATATATTAAAGACTTACAAGCCTAGAAGAAAAATCTATGGAAAATTGTACATTAGCAATTTCAATATTCACATTACTTATTAGAGGGGTCAGATGCTTAAGCAAACTGGCACAGGTGTTTAGATACACAGCTATTCTTCCTCCCTGTGCTCCTTTTCTGCTGCTAGACTACTAACTAAGCACCCCAGCTTGTATAAGAAACCTACCTAGTCATCAGAAAAAACTGATAAAGAAATCTGTGACACATCTTGGTTCAACTTTTACTATGATGAAATAGATACGTCTGGATAAAGAAAAATACCCTCCTTTTTGGTATGGGTTTTTTTTCCCCACTTTTAAGCTCAAACTCATCAATTCCAAAAAAAAATAGAATAAAAACATAAGAGAGTCTTTCTCAAAGGTACAGTTATCAAGATGAATAGCAAAGGCAGGTGCTATATGTGTTAACCACAAATAAAGGTATTCAGCATATTTTGAGTTTCGTACAGAAAGTAAGATGGGAAAATGAATCAATTTCCTTTCAGTAACAGAAAATGTGAAAAAAAAGATACTGAAATTATGTGAAACATATCTGGGTCAAAGCTTTGGCAAGTACAATTTTACTCTGAGCTGCAGTGCTCTGATGCCTGGCTGCACAAGCATTTCCATTTCATAATGACACCATCTCTTATATTCTACAAAAGGAACTTTTAAAGACAGGATAGTAAAACAAGGTAGTCCTTCTGATATTCCTTTAAAACTTCACCATGTGGAGCAACTGGCTGATTTAGAAAAGAAGCCTCAATTCAATTGCTTAGTTTTGTATAATTCAATCCCTTATTTTTGCGTAATATAACCACCCAAATATAACATTACTTCGAAGAGAGTCATTCTAGGTGATGACATTTTATATGTATGTTTGTTCAAATGAAGAAGTTTCACATGTGCTTTAAGTGAAAAAAATGAATTCTGTGACTGTGAATTTATAATACATTGGCTGTCAGATGATCAGTGGAGGTAATGCGTAAGCCTGGTATTAGTTGTTTTCTAACATGGAGAAGACTCAAAAGCTAATTGTTGATGTTTTCTGGTTATACTACATTTATTTTAAGTTCTATTAGGAAAAAAGAAATAATCAGGGTACACTGAGTGTCTCTCCTGCCCCCGTTAGAGAGATGAAAAAATAGCACTTCACCCTGCCCTACAAGTCCCTGGGCAGCCCCTTCTTCCTCCCCCTGCCCTGTCCTGTGACAAAGTGCAAAAGGGTGCATGTGTGTACCGAGCGGGGGGCGAGGAGAGACAAAAGGAGGAGGAAATCCATGGGCACAGTTCCCCACAAGGATGTCCTGGAGTTCACGCAGTCTCTTGACCTGGCAGTGTTTGCCATCCAACAAGCCATCTGAAAGGGTAAGCCTTTACCCTTCCAAACATAGAGGAGAAGAAGAATTTTTCCCCATCTGAGAATGATTGCACTAGACTACCCAAAAAATTAAGCTAGGTTTCCACTGTGTTGGGTTGCTACCTGTCAACATTTTTTTACTTTCTCAGGGAATAGAAGCTAATCCCACAGCTTTTGAATGGGAAGTGAAAGGAATTTCATCACTACAAATTTCTCATTAAAAAAACATTTGAGTACCCAGAGTACCCACAAAAGAAAATATCAGTCTTTAATGCTCTTCACAAAAGCTTTGGCCATTAAATGCAGAAGATAAAGCTGGCAGGTTGCTGACTGAATGTATTATTGCAGCATGAGAAACAGGTTTGCAGCAGCAAAAATTTCATTAGATTTCTAGATCATAAATGACTTGAATATTGCTGGATTTCTGCAAGTTTGCTTTGCAGAATGGTAGAGTCTTTCCTTTTGGATCATTTTTTATTAGACCCAAACATTTCTTGAAAGTTTCTGATTTATTAAGAGCTACGACACTGGAAGTCCTTCAGCACAATAGATCTGCAGCACCTTAAACGTTGGTGTGACAGCATATTGGCAAAAATACTCTGTTTGCACAAGGCATAGCTACTCCCACAACTCTTCCCTTCACCAAGAAAATATTTACCTACAGTAAGGTGGTGAAGCATTTCTGTTCTTAAATGGCTGCTGAACTCTTTCTTACTTCTAGTCAAAGAGTACAGATGTTAAAATACTGTAAACATCTAAGAAACATGAGAAACACATGGGGAAAAAAAACAGTAGGTCTTCTTATATAGACCAGCAAACAAGCCAAATCCAAAATGAAACTATGTGCCTCACATAACCCTCTCCATCCAGATGATGGGGAGGGTGGGAGGTCTGTTCCCCTGCACCCCCACCTTAATTTGTTGAATTTCAGTAGGATGTGTAGTGCCATAACAACTTTTCACAAGGCTCTTGGCAAGATGCTATAGAGGAGTGCCAGCCAGGAAAAAGGAGCAACAAGCTTTCTGTCTGTTTTGTGGTTGATGCTGCCAGTTTTACAGAGCTCAGAAGTAAGGTGACAGACATCTGGCCACCCTGTATCTCCTTTGGACACCTAAATCTCAAAATTATGATGATACTAAGCCCTTTCAGGTAATTAAATGGCAGATAATGCTGAAGCACTCCAGAAGGACTGCACAAAACAGAGTGAGGGAGGGAAAAGGTGGCAAGTATGTTTCAGTGACAATAAATGTGAGGTGACAAAAATCTAAACTGTGGTTACATCATGCTGAATGTGGAACTGACAGGTGAAACTCAGGAAAGGGGACTCGGAATAATCTCAAAGGGAGTCAGAAACTCATGGCTCATCATATAGCAGTTGCTAGAATGCAGTAAAAGTTGGGTATCATCAGGAAGGTTATTGAGAGCAAGATGAAACAACACTTTTCTGCAAGAAAAAACTTTGGGTTTATCACAGTACTGGTACTTGTGTGCACTTGAGGTCTCCACAGCTCAAAAAGGACACAACAGAGATAGCAAAGAGAAAGACAACTAAAATGATCAAGGGTATCATCTAGAACCTGGGGAGAGGCTAAAAGGACTAGGACTCCTCAGTTTGGAGACAAGTGGGCAATGGATAAGAAGCTATCACACCCCAAATTTCTCTCCTGTTGCTCTCCCCTGTGCAATGGTCAAAGCACTAAAAAGATCTGTGAAAGACTGACTCCCAAACCTCCTCATCTTTCTGTTTGGAAACTGTGGAACCCATGTGCTTTAAATTCAAAGTTAAAGATCCTACTTTATCTCTCCAATGAATATTGAACTATTCACACAAAAAGCTCCAATATTGAAAAGATGCTATTTCAGAATTCCCCCTATTCCCAGGGCCAGAGCAATCAAGTCTACTCCCAGACACATGATACAAGTCAGAAAGAAAAGGCATTTGAGATCTGTGAAATCCTCAGCTGGATCTTTAAATCATTTGTAGTAGACAGAAGAAAAACCATGTCTGCCTCTGTTTTACACAGGGACACTCACAAACGTGCATGAGAAACTTGTGAACCCAGGATAATGAAACCACCCCTCCCACATGGACATAGAAGGTAGGAGCTGAAAGTGGATGCCCAGAATCAAAATCCAGCGTTTCCACCACTGACTGCCTTTAAATTCTTATTGTTATTGTTTTAATTATTACTGTTTGGTTGTAACCTCATGGTAGTGCTTGCAGGCCATCTTTATTACCTGCTAATGACTAATCAACTAAAGACTGTAAAAGAACGAACACAAAACTCTGCTAAGGATCTTCCTATCCCTGCTCTGTCTCTTAAGCTAGACCTAAAGCCTGGGAAAGTTTTAGGTAAGACAGCAGAGCAAAAGCAAATACCTGTTCTTACTCTTTTATAAATAACAACATCACATTTACTGCCAGACCATCAGAGAATGGGGGAAATGAAAATGCAGCATTTTTACTTTCTCTTTTATGCTGAATACACTAAGTGGAATGATTTTGGTATAATGTAGTGTGGTGGGTTTGACTGGGATACAGTTAATTTTCTTCACAGTAGCTGGTATGGGGCTGTGTTTTGGATTTGTGCTGAAAACAGTGTTGATAACACAGGGATGTTTTCGTTCCTGCTGAGCAGTGCTTACACAGAGTCAAGGCCTTTTCTGCTCCTCACCCCACCCCACCAGCGAGGAGGCTGGGGGGGCACAAGGAGTTGGGAGGGGACACAGCCGGGACAGCTGACCCCAACTGACCAAAGGGATATTCCATACCATATGACGTCATGCTCAGCATATAAAGCTGGGGGAAGAAGAAGGAAGGTGGGGACGTTCAGAGTGATGACTTTTGTCTTCCCAAGTCACCGTTATGCGTGGCAGAGCCCTGCTTTCCTGGAGATGGCTGAACACCTGCCTGATGATGGGAAGTAGGGAATGAATTCCTGGTTTCGCTTTGCTTGCGTACGCGGCTTTTGCTTTACCTATTAAACTGTCTTTATCTCAACCCACGAGTTTTCCCATTTTTACTCTTCTGATTCTCTCCCCCATCCCACCAGTGGGGGAGTGAGCAAGCGGCTGTGTGGGGCTTAGTTTCTGGCTGGGGTTAAACCAAGACATGTAGAAAAGATGCTTGATTGATGTAGGTTATGATTTTAAAACTTAGTTTACACATATATTCACTAATTAACTTGAACAGCAGTTTATAAGAACAGTTTTGACTCTGCCCATTTAATGAACAAAATCCAATCAATCACCCTGTTAGCGTAAATGGAAAATACATGTCTGCAAGAATGATAAATAACTGATTGCCATAGAGATTAGCATAACATACCTCCTGGGAAGCTATTTGGTATTCAGCTCTCACTAGCTCTTTTTAAGGATTCATGCAAGTCTTGGTGTGCTTTGCATTGGACTTGCAGCTTATTTAAATAGGACGACAACTTTCTAGGTCTGATGACTGACATTTCCTTTTTAAACTTTTACATTTCTGTTTATAAGAAAATGAATCATATTTCTCAAATTGTTGCGGGTGTTTTCACATAAAACGTATGTTTGGCTTATTTCATTAAAAAATCCCAAATTTATATTCAGTGGTCCCAGATGCTCCAAGCATTATAGCTGAGCTAAATAGCCTCAGTAAAGTTGTTGCTGACTCACAGTTAAGCAACCCAGTGACTTTGGAGGCTGTGTGCTCTACTCTGGAAGTTTTTAGAGCCATTATATATTTCAACTAACAGCTGTAGAGATGTCCAGAAATCAGATGATCCCCTGGATTAAAAAAATGGATGATATTTTGATTATATTTGAGGTAATTTGAAATTCTACTACACAGAATATCTACATTTGAAAAATGGACAATTCAGCTACTCTTTTTAGTTCCTTAGTTTCATTTCCAGTTAGGACTGTGCTTTAGTCTATTGGTCCATATTTTTAAGATATTAGCTTGTTCAATATCAGATATAATCCCCTTCAGATACAAAATAAATCTGGGAGGCTTTGCAGGAGGCTGCTGTGCCTGTCACAGAATTGACTGAACTGTGGGCAAAGCTCCTCCTCTACTGCAGGATCTTGGGTCACCACCTCAGACTGGGTCAATAGAGCTGCATCATGTGTTTCTTCCACCTTGCATATATATGGGTTCGCTTCAGCCCAAAAGAGTTGAGTAGCAAATAAATTCTATTTAAATTGTGCAAGTTAATATGAAAATCTTGCATTAACTGATTAGGAAAAACAAGCAACTCATATATTAAACTTACCCTATACATTTAAAGGAGGCACAGCTTCCAGCGAGGCACAATGGAAACCAGGAGAGAGGGAAATAGCCTCTCAAGCTAGCATAAATGCAGAAAGACTAAAAAAAAAAAAGTGTTTGACCTGTTCCTTGAGCTCCTAAGGACAGGCACTGAGCTATCAGTCCAAGGAAGCACCCGATATAAATAAAAACACTGCATTCAGTGTTTTCAAAAACTGGGCTATCTCCACAGCAGCACCTAAATATAAATGCAAATTGTCAATTCAAGGAACCCAGATAGGAAACTGGGATCTCACTGATCACAAATATGGTGGAAACAAGAGTGAGAAATAAATGCAGGAAAGTATACTAAAAGAAACTTAAAAAAACCCACTCTTCCAAAGCACATAATTTTAAATCTCAGAAACTGCATAATACTAACTGAAAAAAAAAGTTCCAGCAAAGAAGGAATTAACTTAAATTTCCTATCTATCTGGTGGATTTGAAATGTTTCTTGGCCATTCTTCCATTATTAAATATTAATGGAAGACACACAGGATTCCTACGGGATCCTGCCTGCCAGCTTTTCTGCCCTTGTTGCCTGTCCATCTCACTCTAAACTGTTGATCTTAAGAAGGAGATGTCAATAAAAGGCTCCGTCTGTTCATGGCCTCTTCCATGCCTGAAGGGTGAAGACTTCTTCACCCAGCAGTAATTCTGAACTGACTGAAGACACAACACTGACCTTCATTGTGACCCTCAATAACAGTACTAACCTGAGCAACTGCTGAGGAGCAGCTGCTTCCATTTTAGCTATATAGCTCCTGCATAGCCTTGCATGACCTGCTTTGGGAATAAAAATGTCCACCCCACCCTAAAGCACACTGTAGAGGTGGGCTTCAAAGGATTGTGAATACTGTGAATAAATTGTGAAGTTCCATTTTCATAATTAAGGATAAATATCTTAGAAGGTTTTACCTTACTCAGAACCTGGAACATAGCTTCAGATGTGCTGTTTAAACAGCAGCTTCCCTGACTGTCCACTGAACCTACATTCATGTTTACGTTATGCAGACAGGCAAAAGAGAGATGTGTTACATTGTTCCTCACTTAGCCAACATTTATAAAATTGTCCAAAACAGTGAAAAGCCATGACTGAATAAAAAAACCTCTCCATATATGCAAAAAGGCATTCACTACATTTGAGATGTTAGTATATTTTAAAAAGCTCAAACTACAAAAAATTGGGGCCAGGTTTAAGTTTAAAATTGATTCTACAGTTTTACTCATGTACCTAAATGATACTTTTTGGCTTGTAATGAACTCAGCAGAAGCACTGATGGAAAAGAGTTAATTATACTTGGAGAGTGGAAGAATCCACCAGTAAGATAGAATCATAGAATCATAGAATCATTAAGGTTGGAAAAGACCTCTAAGATCATCGAGTCCAACCGTCAACTCAACACCCCCATGCCCCCTAAACCATGTCCCTAAGCACCTCATCTACACGTCTTTTAAATACCTCCAGGGATGGGGACTCCACCACTTCCCTGGGCAGCCTGGTCCAAGGCCTGACCACTCTTTCAGTAAAGAATTTTTTCCTAATGTCCAATCTAAACCTCCCTTGGCGCAACTTGAGGCCATTTCCTCTCGTCCTATCACTTGTTACTTGGGAAAAGAGACCAACCCCCACCTCGCTACAACCTCCTTTCAGGCAGTTGTAGAGC
>VZTQ01013895.1:325056-350996 GCA_013400755.1 Pelecanoides urinatrix | reverse complement strand
CTATCCCAGCTGAAACCGTGACAAACAGATAAGATAGTTACATTAAATAAGAATGGGTGTATGTCAGTGATGCATTTCATACTTTTCCTTTGAAAAGAGTTGTCCCTGAGAGCTTTTCTCCATTCCCCAGATACACATTTACATTTCACCATCTCTGTCCCTCTGCAGAAGTCAATAAACCTTCAAGGAAAGAATAATTGTGTTCAATGCATTAAATGCTCATAGGATTAGCTGCTGAGAGCTATGAGATGTACAGTAAGTGGCAGTCACTGTGTGTTTTGTAAGGGAAACAAAATTAAGTTCCCATGTACTCGCTCTGTCTCGTCTCTCTGAGACCAGCAGATCACGTTGCGTTAGCTTAGCCTCTGAATAGTTTTAAGGGGGGCTACTTAAAGCAAAGTATCAGTGCAGGAAAATATGAAGAGCTTGCCAGAAAAGATCCTTATAATGCTTTTTTTTTTTTGTTAGAGGTGTTCTGCTGTGTATATAAACTTCTTAACAGCAATAGTACCCAAATGCCATATTTTTAGAACATCGGTTGTATCCGTGTTGTACTCAAGATGAAGAACATTTTTAAGAATAGGTCTTCATGAAGTTTGAGCCACAGTTTCACATAAAGATATCTATTTGAGGAAAATTTGGAGATTCAAAATACATGAGATACTATTGTATAAAGTGAATGATAAACAGAAGACATAATTCAAGTCAGAAGATTTTTATTTAACTCCCGCTGAAGTTTTCAGAGAAAATACATAGAAACTTCTTAATGTTTTCCATCCCACCCCTAAATGCAAGAAAATCCTGCTTCCATGGGAGTTGCATCCTAATTCGAACTGTATATAGCTTAAACTTTTATTTTAAATTTAACTCTGCACTGGAGATGTCAGCCTGCCTCATGTCTGTAGACAAAATCGATGGAAATTACTTTATTATTCTGTAATTACTAACATTGACTGCTGTGTTTTAAATCACTGAACCATAAAAATGTTTTCCTTGATGTTTCTCTTGGTTAGTGAAAGAAATATGTTGAAATAGCATGCTGATGAATTATTAGAAGTATTTCTTCCTTCAGTCATTAAATATCATAAATCTGGGTATATCCTTAAAACATATACAACAGACTTACAAACATTTAATATAAAAATGAACATTTACATAAAATAGCGAAATAAAATGTTACTGAATTGATAGGATGCTGAAGAATACTGGGTTGGTGATGTAGACTCTTGTAGTGCAATAAACATTTTAAAATTTCTGTCTTGGTGGGGAAAAAAATGGAAAAAGCATAGTATTTATTTTTTTTGACTGCTGTTGCTCTTCCTTTATGAAAAGATACAAAATACTAAAATAACTTTCTTGTAATTTACTTATTTAGATTTGTGGGTCTAAATTCATCATCTATAAAAGAAATAAATGACCTTTTTTTTTGTATTATGGTGGCTTTTATTATATTATTTTATTAATAAAGAGGTACTACAGAATAAGTGCTGAGATGCATGTGTTCAGCAGCTAGAGAATCAGTGTTTGCTTGTGTTTCTTTAATTTCAGAAAGTGAGAATAGTTTATAAAGGTGATATTTTGTGTTG
The DNA here is from genome assembly GCA_013400755.1 of Pelecanoides urinatrix. Taxonomy (NCBI): domain Eukaryota; kingdom Metazoa; phylum Chordata; class Aves; order Procellariiformes; family Procellariidae; genus Pelecanoides; species Pelecanoides urinatrix. The sequence goes on along the minus strand of VZTQ01013895.1, from coordinate 349,410 downwards.
TCTTATGTCTACTGTACTTGCTTGGCCTATCTCAGTGGCACCAAATAACCTACAGGATCATTCTTTGGGAATTGCATAACAGAATGTTACACCTTTGCTTTCTTACATTCCATCTTTCTGCAGGTGTACTTTAGTCACTTTCTGAAAGATTTATAAAGCCTGTAAAGTGCTGAACGGCCTCCAGTAGAAGACCTTGCTTATAAAATGCTTACTGATACGTTTGCTCTAAAATGGATGGTAATTTGGAGCTCTCCAACCAGCATTCTTGTTGTATTTTAGAATTATATTTGTGTGCATATCTTTCCCATTGGTGAATTTATACTTGTTGTTTTTGCATATAACTGCATTTACAAAAAATAAACCCAAAACAAAGCCAAAACCCAAACAAAAAAAAAAATCCACAACAAAAAAACCATAGAGGAGTACTCTAAATGAAGAAAGGATTTTGGTATCATTTCACCCATGTTTTGCTGTTTTCATACCTTTTTATGATATAACTGAAGATTTTAATTTCTTGTCTAGTAAATATTCTGAAAATATATTAAAAAAAACAAACAAACAACTGTATTGGTAGGATGAGCCCAACAATTTCTTGAGTGGAAGTTGCATAGAATGCAGCGGAGCGCAAGCATTTGGCCAAGAGACTAAGAAAGAGGAGAAGCCCAGCACAGTCCCAGAAGTAGCATGTATACTCATTGCCTTTTGTTATACAGAAAGGCACGCTGTAGGGTAGGAGAAAATCATGATGTTCTTAAAATAGGAGGAACGTATTCAGAGCAAAATAATTGTTAGCTTTGCATGCATAAAGCGGTGATTCACTTTGAGGGTGGAAGTAATAAAATGCTGCTTTTAAGATAGGAAGATGTGATAGGGTTTAAGGTATTGTACAGTTCAAAATGGAGATACCTCTTTGTCCTTAAGATAGTTTCACATAATTGTTTAAGTTTTCATTGCTTTCATGGTTTTCAAGAAGTAAAAGCATGGAGTTCCCAGATGTACTGTTTTTCCTCTGGTTTCTTTACATGTGTGTAAACTGTTTAAATGTGTGTATGTATGCACGCATGCACCCTTATTAAGAGCTATGTGTATATTTATAACATACTGTTTTGACCTCTGCTTTGGTGTTAACTATTTTATCAGTTCATGCTTTGTATTAAAAACTTTTTTCCCCTGTGATGTCATACTTCATTAGTTCTATGCATATGTAGCCTTAACGTTTTCTCCCTTATTGAAGTTTGTCCTGAAAATAGGTCATGAGGACAGTTATCTGACCCTTTTAATGACTATTAATTGTTTAATGGAGTGTAATGAAACTATATTTACTTAAGGACGACTCATGCATTTATTTTTCTAAATTACTTTGCCATGTTTTTACTGTGTGCTCGTTCGTTCTGATGCTGTGACTCCAAGTGTTAGGTAACAAAGTTAAGAAATATGGTAGTTGCTGGCTTCAGCAAAGCTGTAGTTTAGTGTTGTCACAAAAAATCAGTGCTTGTTTTGTAAAATGTACAAGTTGCTTTTGTTCCTTATTACTTTGAATGACTCCTTAAAACTAGCCAGCATTTAATGAAAACACAAAACAAGATAAAAATATTTCTGGTTCTGATGCCATTTGTTACAGCTGATGTTACTGAAGCAAAGGGTATAGTCCTTAGACTTTCTCATATAGCTGTATGATCGGGAGGAGAAGGCACGTGTTACACATCTAGCCTTGTACGCACTTTAAACTTCATAAAAGGTTTATGAAAACCTTTATTTTTACTGTGATACTGAATACTAAAGTCAATTGTAAACTGTTGAATGGAATGGTAGCCAAATACAAGCACTGAGTACTTAAAAATTTCATAATAAAGTGATATTCAATAGCACAGCAAATATACCTGTTGTAGTGAAGTTAACTGTTTTATGTTTCCCGAAAGCAGAACTGATGTTCCTAGCCATTTTTTCACTGGATATAATAGCACAGTTTCATGATGTTGTTTTCTAATCATGTTCCACTGCAAGTAAGAAATCAGATGTAAATACCCGGGTTAGGGCCAGACAACTTTGTGCTGGTTGCTGGCGCTACTGAGGTTGTTGAACACTGCATTTTATTCTTGCTCTGCTTACTAAAACAATTTATTGAACATTGTGCTCCGGGAGTGACAGGTGTAGCCTCTAACGTAGAAGGCTTAAGCACCTGTCATTTTTCATTGTCATCAGTGCTTTACTTTTTTTTTCCCCCATTGTGTACAACTCTGTACATTAAATATTTTAAATAGCAGTATGTGACTAAGATAGAAATGCATGTATTTCTCACACGCACTTTTCATTGAGCTCACGATTTAAATGTTTCAGCTTGCTTAATTTTTGTATTCTGTTTTTTCCTTGCACAACTTCTCACCTTAACTTATTTGGGGGTAGGGCAGTCGAAATGGATGCCGCTTTTGGGCATGTAGCACAGAGATGTATTCTGCAAAGATGTGAGCATGTGCTTTCTGCTTGTGAATAGTCCTATTTGATTAGGATCAAAGTGACTAGTTAGGTTGCCCTAAGTAAAATGCCTGCTTCTGATCTGCTGTCACCTCTTGGCAAGTCCGGCTCATGCAGCATGGCTTTGACTTGAGGAGTTATTCTGAAACCAGTAATCACCAAACATTCAGCTGATCGTCCACAGCCAAAACAATTCAGAAGGCTTGCTTTTATTTACAAGGTGTTTCATCAGTTACTGTGGCTTTCCTTCCCTCTTCCTGTTGCCTGTGTGGTAACAAAACAAATCCTTGCTGTTAATTTAAACTACCAAGTGCAGTCATTATATTAAATACAGCTTGATTTCATTTTTAACATACTAACTGGATTTGCTTTGATGTAAGGTTCTTAAGAATTGTTATTGCATTGATAAAATATAAATACAATTGGTAATGACATGGAGATATTTGCAGGGCACTATGAAAAATTGAACGCGTTTGTCTAGGCGCAAGACTGTGTTGACATGCACCTCCCTATGGAGTTAATATTTATTTGGGATTGAAATAGTTATTACTTTATAAAATGTAAAACTCTCAAAATATTACATCTTTGTAAGTTATCATTAAATGTGCGAATCTTAGATGATTTGTGCATGTGTCTTAAAATAATATGTAGGATTTCTACTTGGAAATAAGCCTGGACTGCTTTAATTCTGAGAGATGGTACTTTTAGGAGTAGTCATAAACACATTGCAAGAGCTATGGTGGTTCATTTACTACACATTCTGCCTATGGAATGTATACTTATTTGTAGAATGTCTCAAATCATGATAAAAATGGATATAGTAGCCTGAATATCAGTATATACTGTTCAGTTTTGTGATAATTCAAACTTACAGATTGAAAAGGGAATAGCGGAGACAACAGATACTGTAACTAATGCACTCCTTAATGCTGTATTTTCTCCTTCTGGTATCTCATCAATAGTTGTGAGCATAACTAGATTTTTCTGGAGGCAGCATCCATGGCTGCATGTATTAGAGTATTGCTTTTGTTAATTGCCCTTTCTTTGTTGATTGGTATATGAAGATCAACTCTAGCTCTGGGCTTCCTGAAGCTTTTTAGGATTATTAATGTCTGGTTCCTGGTTTTAGCCCCTCTTTCAAATAAAATATTAAGAAAAATTGTTTAAAATGTAGCCATTTTTGCTATTACTGAGGCAGTCATGCTGTAATAAGGAAGAAATCCTTTTCAGGTGTATTAGAACAGGAAATGACAGTCAGTCTAAATAAGGCTAAGGTTTCCAGTTGTCTGTACTTTCAGCACAGATCCTAAAGCCAAGATTCTCTCAAGGCATGTTCCATAAACAGAATTAAACTAGGCAAATAGCAGTAAAATCATTCAGTACCTTTAGCTGTATCGAGCTAATTATTTTCTCAAGCACACTCTCTTGTGACTTGCAGATGACTTTTTTCATAACCTTTTATACTGATCGACTTATTATATCTTAATGCTGAATCAGCTCTTATTTTCATTTCCATCCAGGGAGAACAGTAATAGCACCAAGGTAGCGTTCATAACTGACAGGGGTGGACACGCTACATATGATATTCTTGGTACAAACACACTTCTGGAGAGAGTATCTACCTTGTCTGAGTTGAAACAAACAAACAAAAATTAATGAGGAAAGGTTTTTTAAATTATCGAAGTATTTATTGCATACCAAAATTGATACATGAACATACTTTTATCAACTAGTGGTGGGATGCAAACTTCTTGGGGAGAGGAGAAATTTGCCCCTGAAATAGCATTTAAGTACTTCTTCAGACAGCAAATATTTTCCTTTACCAAAGTTCACTTTCTGCAGTCTGGCAATGTTTACAGTTCATAAAGATTTTCATGGGAGCTGTGTGCATAAAGCAGCAGTAAAAATACACGTCGCAAATCTTGGTGGATGATTTTTAAATGATCAAATATACTGTCTCGGTTCGTTCTTCAGCACTGTGTGTGAGCAAACTCATTGCAGGATTGTAGCTCTTTGCAGTTGTGTCAGTCTTCCCACATTTCCTATTTGCCGTCATAGTATTTGGCTCAAAGTATAACAGCTCAGTGTCTTGGATTTTACTTGTCTCTAATGTACTTTGTCAACTTCAGAAGCAAAAGAGTTAGCCAAATCCAGAGCAGCACTTGTTTTTCTAAAAGTATGTGACTTTACTTGCTGTTAATCCCCATTCTACAGGAAACCGCTGATATTGAAACTAGCACAATATTCATATGTGCTTCAATTCTATCCAAACCCCATAGCAAGATACTGAACAGTTTTGACATAAGGGTTATTGCTTTGTCCTCAGATACATGGTTTTTAAAAATCTCTTACATTTGCAGCAATTTGGTGGTATTTTGCTGACCTCTGCATGAGTTAAAAAAAATTGCAAAACTCAAACTTTTCTGCTGCATTCTCAAGCCCCAATGGTATTCCTAATACACTTGGTACTGGCAGAGAGTAAAGTGTGACATAAATGATTTTAATTCATTTTGCTGTGTATCTACCTCAAATTGTAATGATGCTTTTTCTGCTCCACCTATAGCTTCCTGCAGATTTCACAAAGCTGCACCTTACTGACAGTCTCCACCCACAGGTGACCCACGTTTCATCTAGTCACTCAGGATGTAGCATCACTAGTGATTCAGGAAGCAGCAGCCTTTCTGATATCTACCAGGTAAGACTGGAATGGATGCTCTCATGGGAGGTGCAATTGCCAACAGTTTTGACATTAATAGCTGAATGCCTGTGCTATTGCGTATTGTCAGTTTTTGTCTCAAGCAGCACTCAACAGAGTTCAAAAAAAGAATTTTTGTTTGAATCATAATAATTTCAGGATTTTATCTGCCGCATACTAGGTCTGATGTTTGTGAAAGCTCAGCAAGTAATCTGCAGCACAGCCACATGAGGTGTGTGTGTTGCCTTAGTTTGTCAGGATCCGAGTCAGCAATGTAGAGGTGTAGTGTTTGGCAACATTTCAGGATTGTGCTTCATTAATTTTGTTTGTAATTTGTGATTTCGGGGGAGGAAATGTTCCTGAACTTCAGCATGGAGAGCCAGTGTGGCCTCTCCAGCAGAGGTCCCTGGTGGGACCTAGGACGTAAAGGGGGTTTGTTCCTGACTCCAGCACTTCAGCTCGTCTTTCTGTCTGTCCAATTTGCCATGTGTAAAACAACAGCTATGACGTTCAGTGCCTGAAGACTAGACTTGGAGATCTCATGATGAAAGGTGCACATGAGCTGGGCGTTATGATTAAAAGCTGGATCGGAATTTCAAAACTATAGATTTAGGACCTTGTAAAGTGAGGGATTTTTCTTCTTCTTGATGCTGTATTTTACAGTTCTTAAAGGTGTTGGCTTCAAAATCTAGAACATATTCAGTGGTAGGGAGAAAGAAATATGCAGTGAGCAGCCTGTGCTGGCCTGACTTGAGGGGCATATTCCAGTTTCCCCATGCAGTAGAGACCTGGTGCCAGCATCTCTTCTGGCTGTCCTGGGAAAGATGGAGAGGTTGAACTGGTGAGACTTCTAAAGTTGTTATACTTCTGGGGGTGCTTCGTGTCATAAAGATCTATGCTCATTGTTTGGAGCAGCTTGAGTTTGGAGAGATTTACAGTGAAACTGATCCAGAGGGTCCCTAGAACACTTTGGGGTGTGTGTGCTTCATGTAAATAAAAATTAGAAAAAAATCTGAAATAAAAGGTCTAGATCCTTCATTTGATCTTTACAGTTCCTGCAGTGTCGAAGAGGAGGATTTGTCCTTCTGATAAGAAACCATAGCAATTTTTTATTCTGGGGGGAAAAAAAAAAAAATCAAATCTAATTAAAATGTTGTTCTATCAAAACCATCGTAAATAATTTTACGAGGCCAGTTCTACGTGAAGTACTGTTTACTAGAAGAGCAGTAATGTTTGTTTGGGATGCTTTTAAAAATGCAAATGTAGTCACTTAAACAATGGGAAAAGCATCATCTATACAAATACACACAAGTTCAGTTGTGAGCATAGCTGTAGCGTGTAGTTTGCTTCAGGTGAATAAGCTTGTAGGCTTTTCTGTGGGAGAAGGTAGACTATAAAAAGGTCCTAGTTCAATTTAGGTGGTAATTGCAATAATGTAAAGTTTTTTTTTTGTGAAAAATGTCAAAGTAACTGAACACTTTAGGCATAGCATATGCCAGTCAAGTATGTCAGAATTTCTTCTGAGAGAGGATTACTTCGAGACAGGGTTTAGGTTTATACTGTGAGGGTGAAGAAGATGTAAAATCAGCTTTGTTCTTCAAGTCTTCTATAGATTTTCATACCCTTCATTCCAAAGATTTTACATTTTAACATAAAAATAAGTACCTCTAGAGACACAGTTGTAGGTGGCATTTAGTTATAGTCATACAGTTACTCTCTAGATAAGTTGAAATTTTTGCAGAGTTTCAACAAAACTTTTATAACTGTGAAAAGGATCACTGAATTTCTGGGAAATTTAAAAAAAAAATGTACAGAAGCTTCAGAGAAATACATCTTTCTGTAGTCACCAACCTGGTGTATGACTCCCATAATAAGTTTTGTTTACAATAATGGAATCAATGGGATGGTTGGTGTTTGAAGAGAGTTAATTGTTTTGTGAAGTATTTACATGGAGAACATTTACTTTTTTAAATATTCTTTTCAATTTAATTAAAAAAAAAAAAAAGGATACCTTGTCATTCTTGGTGATCTTAAAAAATATTGTTTGGTTTCTTAAATAAATCTACAGTTAATACCTCATTTAAAGATGTCTTGGCACAGATGTATTGAGAACTGTGTCATTGTACAATGTCACAGTAATTATTAAAATGACCTATGTCTTTATCAACATTGAGAAATATGAGCATGTATTGTGGAATGTAGCCCAGTGTTTTTGTATTAATACACATACTTGAAGAAACTTTTATTAAAAAAATGAATTGATAAGATCAGGTGTGGAAACTGATAAACTTAAGGTTCTTAAATTATTGAATTTAACTTCATGGTACCAAATGTTGTTTGATTTAATGATTTCTCATATTGTGGTAAATCATTAATTTCTTACATCAGTTTCAGTTGTAAAGGATTGTAATGTAGCAATGGTAATTTAGGTTAAAGTACTGCCAAAAAAAAGCCACAACAAAATAAAACGGCTGTAATTTCAGTTCTCTCAGGTCAAGTCAAGGATTAAATAAACAGAAATACTTTTTGAAACTGAGATTGGATCATTCTCTCTCAATTATTTTCCTTTTAATTCTTTCCCAAGTGTTTATTCAAAAACAGTAAACCATAACCAAATGACCTACATGTTATTTTTTTACTTCAATTTTAATAGGTCTTAGGCAAAGCTCAGTATCGTTGTTCCTCTGATTCTTACGTTTTTTATATAATGTCATTTTTCTATTCAGTAGAATGGACTTCTCTTCATTATGCCTAAGTAGAAAGGAATGATTTAGAAAGATTGCCATCTTATCTTTCAATTGATAAATAAAAGAAATGTTTGGGGGGTTTTTTTCCAATTATTCTATTAATCAGATCTTTACTGTTGAAATCTGAGTTAATGATATGTCAAGTTTTGCATCCTAGTAAGTTTTAGTTCTGTAACCTTAAGAGCAGCTGTTTGCAGTGAGAATATATTCATGACCTTTTAAGATTTTTTTTTTTTTTTAATAAATCATGAAGCTGAATCTTCAGATGCTTTCAGCATTGAGCTGAGAATATTTCCTTTTAAATATTAATGCTGTAACTAAATTTGTTTGTCAAGTGTTGCACATGAAAGAACTTCTTTTAGGATAAGAAGTACTTACCAAAATAAAACAAATAATCCTCTGTGTTTACCCCACCCAAGTCTGAAGAACATTTCAGGTGCCAATCAGTAAGGTCCTTAAATGTTGTTACTTTTATTTTAGGAAATAAGTTCATAAAGTGACTAACTCTGTAATGTGACTGGAGAGGAAGGGGATGCTGTGTGTAATAGATTGTGTGCCGGCTTGTATTTGCCAAGAACAATACTGGCGTTGATTTGGCGAAGCAAATCGTTCACTGCTGCTTCTCATGTACGGCTGCTCTCTCCTGTTTCTCATGCGTAGTTAATGCTTCCTATATGGAAGCATATACCTGTTCCTGTGTGCTCCTAAATGCTTCCTATACCTGTCACGTATATTACCAGATGATGATCCTGGTTTGAGAGCGAGGAGATTTAAGCCCGTGAACGCGTGTTATTGCCCCTCCCTGTTTTGGGAAGGCGTTGCTGTGGTGGCTCGGCTCTTTCCTTTGCCAGCCTTTCTTTGCCTTATCCTGCCCTCAGCCCGGCGCTTCCTGCCGGCCCTGCGTGCCCCGGTGCTGCCCAGCCACTGCCGGCCCTGCAGGAAACCGGGAACATCCTTTCCGAGGCCCTCCCAGGATGTCTGTATTGCTTGGAAATTTTCAAGATGTCAACTTTGTTTTCTCACAAGTCTGATATGGTAACTCTTGGAAGAAAGGTCCACCTTCCAGAAAGTCTTCCTGAGAGCGCCCAAACCTTTACCTCTCAAACCGCAGAGTCCACGCAGCCTGCCCTTAAGTTGCCGTATGCAAAATAAAGGGGTTTTACCCAAAGATTGTCAGTCTCTCTGACTATCAGCCTCTGCAGTGCAGGGCTCTGGGTAATGCAAGGACGTCTGAAACGTCTCAGGTAAACTAGGTCCTACTGAACACACCCCGCCCCCCCTCCCCCAGTTTCGGCTGAGTCCTGTGCGGTGCCTTATCCCTTTTGGTGAGTTTGGGTCCTCTGTCTGATGTATTCTGCAGTTAATAGCCTAGGAGTAACTTTCAGAGTCCTTGTTCTGTTTGCCTGTGATCTCAGCAAACGTTGCTCCTTTTTGAAAAAGATGGCAATGAGTTGGCAGTAGGGGAGGACGCTGTTCCTGGTGTGCTTTGTCTGGATTATTACATTTTTCCATCTCTAGGGAGGAATAGTGCTCAGACTGACTCCTGTGACAGATGTGGGCTGCTGTAAATTTTGTAGTAGGTAATGAAGGAATAAATATGAAGAGAGAGAGAGCAGTAAAAGTCTTAGACTGAAGGAGTTTTAAGGTATTTCATGGCCATTTGCACTCATGTTAGTAGAGTACGATAAAACAATTTACTACCTTAGATTTATGTATGATTTGTGTGCATGTAATAGTTATAAGTGATTGTCATATATATGATAATCCTTTAACAAATACATATTATAATTACATGGATTGAATTTCATAGCAATTCATTTCTGTTGTAAACTTTTGCCCAGTGAGTTGTAACCTAATGTAAAACAAAACCCCAGCCATGTTTTCTCTCTGTGGAAAAGCTGGATCCAATGTGCCTCTATAATGACAGGAGGAAACCTTTCAAGCTAATGGAACTTTTGCAAGTGATTTCATGGGAGGTGTAGTGCCAGTGTCTTGGTGTTTTGTATCAGTATCGGCTTATAAATTATGAAGTAAAAAAATGAATGTTTTCACTGATAAACATTCTTAATTTCATTTTTTAGTTTATTTTTTAGCCCTTAAACTACAATGATCAAAAAATAAGGTGGGGGTGGTTTTTTTTAGCTGAGCTTTGCTGCTTTCTTTGTTAGCTTTATGATTTTGGACTGCAGCAGGCAATGAACATGTTTCTGGTTTGCGCAACAAGCGTCTTCTATGCTGTTTTCATTTTTTATTTTTTTTCCCATTATTTTTCTCTTGCACTTTTGGAGATTTTGGATTATGGATTTAGATGGTGAAATTAGTCACAAAGGGGATTTATTATTCAAAATGATGCATTTTTTCCCTTAATGTTTCCTAAAGAAAGTGGTTAAAATAAAAATTAAAAAAAATCTAGGCTAAAATATTCTGTTCAAAATACTAAGAAATCAGTAGTTAATGTGGTTAGTTTTAAGGGTTTTCTAGTCTTCTCTTTATATTGTTAAGATCAGTTGGAAGCTTTTTCCCCAATCCAGTGTAAAAAAGAAAACCGTGAAGGCCACTTAAAACAGAGCCAGTCATCTTGTAAGCAGTTCTCCAAGTCTTCCCAATTTCTTTCCCATAGTAAAGCTGGTGTGTGTGTGTGCAGGCATGTGTGATGAAGCAGTTATAATATGGGAGGGAGAGTTACTTGATTGTAAAGGCATAGATCTGTTGGATAAACCAACATCCTCCTTGGCCTCTTCTGATCTTTTTCTCAACAGATACCCAAAAATTGGTTGGAGAAGGAAATGAGGTAGTAAAGGAGGTCATCTTCTTTAGCTGTTCATGTAGTCCGTCACCTCTCTCATTATGTCCATGTTCACAATGCCTCCAAAAAATGAAAGACCAGTAGAGTTAGGCTTAATCAGTTTCCTCTCATACCAGTCTACAGGGACCAACAGGGTCTTCCATTTCCCCAGTCTGCCCAGTTTGACCTAAGGGGAATGAATGATAGTTCTTTTTTAAATTTTTTTTTTTATATTATTTTTTCCTTCTAGAATCAGTCAAGGAGCCAAAGACTAACTGAGAAAACTTACACAAGGCTCCTTTACTTTCCATCTTTTCCTAGTTATTTCATGGTATTTGTTTAATTAGCTGTTATTACTCAAAACTAGAATTGAATTTGGTCTTGGAGATCCTTAGCAGTTGGAACAACCATTTTGGTATTACTACAATATTAGCCTCTATAGACACTGCTTAAAATTGGACAGGTCTCCTTGGGTACCAAATGTGAAATAACTCTTCACCTCAAGCTTGAAATTGTCTGTCTTAAGTCTCCTGACTTTCTTGTTGGTGATGTGACAAAATATTAGACTGTCATCATGTGATTCCTTTGAAGCTTCAGCAAATTTTTCATGCCATCATTCCAACTGTAAAGCATATTTTTATTGCAACTGGTGTTCAGACTTCAGAGAGACATTGTTTTGTACTTTGAGCTGCAACTAGCATTTTTCTTACCTGCAATCTCTTCTTTAGATTTATTTAAGGGAAGCTAATTTCTCTTATTATCCAAGAAACAAAGGACAACATGCACCTAGGAAAGCACTGATGAGGTGTATTTAATTCTTGATTAAATGCCCTGGGAAGCTCTAAGCCTCATGATTGACTGCAGTACAAATTCTGTAGGGTATTCACCTTGTGTTTTGGATTTTCTACTTCTGGGGTTTATAAGGAAGCCTTTGTCCTCAAAGGAGCTAATCGAGTTTTTCCCTTTAGTCTTACACAAATGCACGGCTATTGCTTCATAACTAAGGTACCTGTGTGGACATGCTTCATTTTTCTAACACGTGAGGGAGTACAAAAGTACTCGAAGTAGGTGGGTTATGAAGTTTAATGTATCAGCAAGAGGACCTTGAATCTTTCATGTCGTACTTGATGCTACTAAGCCTAAAGAAGCTATTTGCAATGTTTTTTTAGATAAATCGGTGCATGCTTTTAACATGAAGACAGATCCAATTATTCTTAATAATGTAATAAAACTCATGCAAAACTTTTTTGTTTGTATAAACAGAAGGAGTCCTCATGGGATGAGTTGTTTGATTCTTTACTACTGTGAATGCATATTGCCTGTGTGGAAAGGCTACATTTGTGTTCCTTTGCTAAATTTTGCATAATAATAATATTTTCAGAAAGTTGCTTGAAAAAAATTGATGTTTTTCTCAAAAGATAACGTTTATTTTTAAAGGCGTCCTAAGTTAAATTAATAATTTTTCTTACTACTCTGTGGATTGTTGCATTCAATTCTGAGCTTTCATTGCAATGGTTTGTATTTTTTGATAACTAGTAAGTTAGAAATAATTGCTTTATCATTCAGGTTTCTACCAATAACTTCAGTTGTCAAAAAGATTTAATTAGCTCTGTAAAAAGTGATCATCTTCAGGAAATGCTTGTAGCCTTTAGTAGTATTTTTAAAGTATTTTCTGAATACAAAGTTGCATTTAATTTCAGTGTGAGAGTTTTTTTTAAATAGCATCAACTTTTCTTGATAATAGAGCTTCAACTTCTGTCAAGTTTTGTTTTATCGTTTTAAGACAGTCAAATAACTTGTCTTTTGTTAATCAGATTTTGTACAATATGTGGAATTTTCTTATGTATGTTAGCATTGTGTGACTAAATTTAATTCTGCATTCATTTTACTAATGTGCTTTTGAGAGAGCTTAATCTGAGCAGGTAGGTGGGGCACTCGTTAGTAATGGGAAGGTTTGCAAAACTGACTGTGAATTAGTCAGTCCTACTGTCACTGGAATTGTCACTGTTGGAGACTTCTGATTCTGACAGATCGGTGTCATAAGCTCTGTCTCTACTGATTCATCGTCACTAATTTTTCCACCAGTCACTTTTGATGAAGACTGTTTTGTAAGAATAGTTAGAGCAACTGTTTCAAAGAGATCATAGGGAACATGCATGTTAAGCACAGCAAGACTCCTAATGGAAATACTGCTATCAGTGCTATCATTTTTGTAATTTGTATGCCAGTATAACACCCTTCTTTATCCTGCTCAAGAAATACTCAGCATTTTTTTCTTAAAAAAAAAACAAAACCACAAAAAAACCCACAAAAAAACCCCAAAACCAAAGTGAGAATAAGTTGAATATTGTGTGGTGCTGTTATCATGTGCTTTTTATATTAACAAGACCCTGTTACAAAGCTTGTGTTGTGCTGTAGGACGGAAGCATTTAAGAATGACACTAGCCACCCTGATCCGTCTCCAGCCATATGCTACCGTTCATAAGGTGGCTGTGTATAATGGCATTAAAGTAACAGATGTCAGCCGCAGCTAGTAAGGCATAGGGAGGATGATTCTGCGAAAATACCACTGTAATTTGTCTTACCTTCTCTGTGTTTGGAGGATGACCTAGTTTTGGGTGGGGTTTTTTTACCAGTCTGAGAGACAGATCGATAAAACAGGCTTTAGTAGCTGTGTTTGTCCCAGGTAATATTTTTAAAGTTGATATGAATGCATGGTGTGCTTCCAGAGTCTCAGAAACAAACCATCCCTATAAGGCATGTGAAACTTGATTTCTCAAGCCATGCCTTAAAACTTGCTCATTAGAAGCATGCATTTCCTTAAAAATTGTCATAGCTGAGCCTTGGCAGCTGCTGTGGTATTAAATCAGGTTCTGAGAAAAAGCAGCTTTATCAGCCATGACAGACAAATGTTGGTGGGATTTATTAAGTGGTGGGTCTTAAAACTGAATCATTAAAATGTATTTACCTTTAGGTGCTATACTAATGACCTCAGGCTATATATGGACTATGTTTTCCTTCCTTTTAATACAATTTAATGGAGGTTAAGTTTGACTACTGTGTAGTCCATCTGTGGTGTTTAAGCAGTGACTTCGCATTTTTTCTGCATCTGTATATTCTTACACTGTTTATCAGCAAAAGAAAGCCATATTTAACTATGTTCAACTGGAATTGTAAAAAAAAAAAAAATACAGTCCTAGGTTACTGGGAGGTAGCAAAATTCCTGTAGCGTTTTGATGCTGCACTTATTTCCCCAAAATGTCTACTTAAAATTACATTGCATTCCTAGGTGTCTGAAAATGTAAAGCTGGGGCAGGAAGAGAAACTGTTTTAAATGAACTGTTTGTTTAAAAAAAAAAAAAATTCAGATAATATTGCAAGAAATTGTTCCTTGAAATATAACTGCCTTCAATTCCCCCAAGACCCACTGATTAAACAATGTATGTTGAATCCTGTTTATGTGTGGCTGATTGAAACAAGTGTTAAAAGCCCTGTTTAAACAATGGTTTTGGCTTGATTAATGGTTGGTTGTTCTAAAAAGATATGTAAAGAAAAAAGCAATATAAAAAATATTGAGTGATTTGAGTGATCTGTTAGGTGATAGAATTAATTTCTGTATCTTTAACTAGAAAACTATAGCAGTGAAGAACACATTTGAATGTTTTCTTTTTTTTTTTTTTAATTGTTTATACATTAATTTAGGCTACAGAAAGTGAGGCTGGTGATATGGATCTCAGTGGGTTGCCAGAGACAGCAGTGGATTCTGAGGATGATGATGATGAAGAAGACATTGAAAGGGCGTCGGATCCTTTGATGAGTAGGGATATTGTTAGAGACTGCTTGGAGAAAGACCCAATAGACAGGACAGATGATGACATTGGTAAGTATTGCAATGTAGTAGAATACTGTCAAGCTTGTTCTCCTTCACCAAAAAAAGAATTCTTTTTTGAGCTTGAGGTTTTATTTTAATCATTGGCTGTTGTAGTTGGTAAGTTTAGTGTTTATTCTGTAAGGTGATTCATAAATGCCATAAATTCAGCCAAAGAAGAAGAGGAAAACACACATGATATGAGTGAAAACTATTAGTTGCTGGCCCTTTAGATCTCAAGCTTCAACTTCTAATTGATATCAGAACTGGTTTATGAAGTAAACGTCATTGCATACTGGAAAGTAGTTAGAACCTTAGCAAAGTGAACATTAACGTCAACACTGGATGCTTATTACATTACATTTTTTAATTGTAAATTGTGATGTTCTGTTTGTTTTTAACCACAGAGATACATTTGTGTTAAACATCGGAGCTGTTAAGACCTTTACATAAATGTGCATCTAATCAAACTAATGTGCTATGTTAACGTAAGGCTAATACAGTGAAAGCAAAGCAGAACTAGAATTCAAATTCCTACAATTTCTAATCTAATCTATTTCACTGGCTGAGTTTTAATTTTTTTCAAAGTATGACTAAATGATGATTAAAGTTGATTATCAGATGATTAAGGGACTGAAGCATCTCTTAGATGACAAAGGTCTAAGAGAACTGGGACTGTTCAACCTGGAGAAGAGAAGACTCAGGGGATCTCATCAATGCGTACAAATACCTGGAGCAAGGCTGTAAAGAAGACAAAGCCAGGCTCTTCCCAGTGGTGCCCAGTGAGAGGACCAGAGGCAGTGGGCACAAACTGAAACACAGGAGGCTTCGTCTCTGACCAGGAAACACTTTTCTTTACTGTGAGAGTGACTGAGCACTGCACAGGTTGCGTAGAGAGGTAGTAGAGAGGTCTCCCTCCTTGGAGGTATTCAGAAGCCATCTGGACACGGTCCTGGGCAATTGGCTGTAGGTGGCCCTGCTTGAGCAGGAAGGTTTGACCCGATGACCTCCAGAGGTCCCTTCCAACCTCAACCATTCAGTGATTCTGAGTGAATAAAAATTTAGGAAGAAGATGGGGTCCTATTGACTACTTTCAGTAGGTTTTTTAGATCAAACTGAATGCAAAAATGTCTAGCACTTAGGGCATATAATCCCTCAGCAGGACTACTAAGAAAAATTGAGCTCTGTAGTTATGAACAATGTAAAAGGTGAAAATATGCGAGAAGTTCACAGCTGAGTACAAGTGCAACTCCAGTGCATACAGAAGACAGAGCAGCAGTAGTCTCCTTTAAGACAGTAATCCTGTTCTATCTGGAACTTTCTGAATGCGCCAGATGATGGTCATGTACAATTTACTGTTAGGTCTAGCCTAGGAAGGGGTGGCTTTACCAATGAACTTGCTCAGTTTTGTGCAATTTCCCTTCTTAATGTCTTGCTGTGTTTTATATAGGCCTGTAGTAATCTTCATGGACTCACTGCCCTGGCTGGCTCGAGTATTACAATTTCATTGGTTGTATTCAGAGCTCTCGGTTACATTACAATTCTTCCATTATACTGACTTTTACTTCGCAGGGCTTCTATTGATGATATGATGAGCCAGTCTGTGTCTACAGAATACCCAGTAATTACAACAGGCCACTGTACATGATTTATTAGTATACAGAAACGATTGTGCAGCATTTTAGCTTAAGTAGCTTCAGGCATCTTTCTAAAGAACTGCCTTTGCTGTGCTTTGTTGTTTTGACATGCACGACTCAGTGGGCTTTTTCTCCTTCAGAACAACTACTGGAATTCATGCATCAATTGCCTGCTTTTGCCAACATGACAATGTCAGTGAGGAGAGAGCTCTGTGCTGTAATGGTGTTTGCAGTTGTGGAGAGAGCAGGAACCATTGTACTAAACGATGGAGAAGAGGTCAGTAGAAGTTACTTTGGACTCTCCTATTATACCAGACATCCCAGATTTGACAGGGTTAAGGTCCTCTTTTGTTGCTTAAAAATTAAAAAAGAAAAAGTAACATTGATCAGGTAAACTCTGCCTCTTTTTGTTCTGCATTAGTTTGAAAGCTTTTGTTTAAGCACTCACACAACATTTCTTATGCAATAAAAGCATAAGAAAATACTCTTCATAATGTGCAAAATGCTTCCTGCCTGTTGGAGCTGATTTTGGGAGTTTATTTCAGTGTTTAATTGGTGTTTTAAAACTACCTTTTTTAATTTGCCTTTTTTCCCCTTTTTTTAATTTTTTTTTTTTTTTTTACAGTCTTACATAAGCTCTTAACATTATAGTTAAACATAGTATTCCAGTTTTCTTGAGCTGGAAATAGCTGTACATTTAAGGTAAACTAGCTAATAAATGTTTTTAATAGGTGCTAAAAATAACTTTTCCTTTGGAAAAATGGTAAGGGTTGTATCTATATAGTATAATATTACAATGTTAAGTGATTCAGTCTTCATGTATCCTGCAACATTTGATTTGTAGCTGGATTCCTGGTCAGTCATTTTGAATGGCTCTGTGGAGGTGACGTACCCTGATGGAAGAACAGAGATACTCTGCATGGGGAACAGTTTTGGTGTTTCCCCTACCATGGAAAAGGAATATATGAAAGGAGTGATGAGAACCAAAGTGGATGACTGCCAGGTAGTGTGTCAGACTGTAATACACGCAAAATCATGTACATAATGCAACTCAAAATCAGGCATAATGCAACTCAACAGCCAGACCCCGTTTTATTTTAAACTGAATATATGTAAAATCTCCAGCGTGTAACCCTGTACAATAGTTGGGAAATATGGCTCCTGCATACCCACAGTTTGGGAAATTGAATTCTCCTCATCATTTTGGATTAAGTGGTTTGTCTACATGCTTTCTCCAGAACTTGAGGTCCAGCAGCCTGTTGCATATATCCGTTGCTTCAAACTTTCCCTTAGGATCTCAAGGTCTGTTAGCCATTACAGGCTCTTTTACTTCTACAGGCAATAGCCATTCTTCCTTACTCAACTCAGCTACTGAATCTTAAAGTAATAAAAGCTCTCTGTCCCATGGTTTGAGTAGAAAATCTAATTTCAGCCAATCTGGCCTTTCAAGGAAAAATGCCTTGATGTTTGCTGTAACACAAGTAGTCATATTTAAGGAACGCTTCTCTTAGCATAAAACTACTAGCCTGATCTGGATATGTGGTTGCTGTTTACTTGTTCCCATCAAGATGATAATAGCCAAACCCTGGGTGAATTAATGTTTTGCTTGGTCCTGATGGCTAATTAGCTTCCAGTAGATGCCATTTGAAATGGGTGTAAATGTGTGTTCACATAGTCACCTGGTTTAGTTTGCCCATCTAACTTCCAAAAAGTGCATAAATGGTATCTTATTAGGGTAATGTTTTGCAAAAAATCCAAACTGTGGGAGTTCTGTTTCAGCTACTACTTGCTGCATAGAAAAGGTATGTAAATGAATTATGACGGATGCAGGAGAAAATACTATCTCTGTGAATCTCATGCCTTTGTCCTAAGTATGTACATGATCATTTATCAACTTTTCAATCAGAATAAACACTATCATTTCCTTTCAGTTAAATACCCAAGTTCATATAAGATGACAGTTTAATCTTGAGTATTTGCCCCCCAAAAGGTATAAAACTTTCAACAAGTTATAGAAGACAATTCATAGTATATACAGTATTTTATTTTTTTCCCCCCGAAGTTGTAGTGGGTGGTCTTATTTATATTTGTGTAGTGTAGGTAACAGGAATATTCTTCAGATATTTATTCTTGTACTTAACCCTTGGTTGAGCAGATGATTGTAGAAAATATTTTTTCCTGTATGCTTTAATCCAGAAGTAGTTTGTTTCTGTGTGCCTGCACTCATGTAATTGAATAAATGTTAGTTTTCTTAACGATTGACTTTATTAATAATAGCTATGAAAAATGAAAATTATTTAGAGTAGCAGTAGGCACACAAAACAAAAGCTAAGTTTTCCCTTCAATGTCTTAACCCTTCTAAATACCACACAAAAGTTTGCTTGGGAGAAAAAATAGCAGCTAGGATACTGAGCTTCAGCTCCAGCAGAGGGGAGGTCAAAGCAGCTAAACAGAAATGGCTGATAATGCTAAATCATTTTGCTCTGATGAATCTTGGTCTCCTCTAACTGCAAGATTGTAGTGGAAGTACTGTGCTTGTGTATTCATCTGCTTACGACAGCTGAACTGCTGGAAAGACAAATTTGGCTCACTGCAGGTTGAGAAAGTACTTTACCTTTTCTATAAATAGAAACTCTACATCTTAAGTCTAAATGCTTTTCTGGAGATTTTACCTTTTAATACTGGTGTGCGATGATTCTTTTCCAGTTTGTTTGTATAGCCCAGCAAGATTATTGCCGCATCCTCAATCAAGTGGAAAAGAACATGCAGAAGGTAGAAGAGGAAGGGGAGATTGTGATGGTGAAGGAGCACAGGGAGCTTGATCGCACTGGCACAAGAAAAGGTCACATTGTCATCAAGGTAAAAGCAAAAGAGGGAGTGTCTTGCAAAAGTCTGTGTGTTCTATAAACTTCTTAACTCGGCAAGTTAGGTCCAGGATTAGTTGAGGTACATATTTTAAAAATATATATTTGAAAATAGACAGTTAATATTTCTAGTTTTTCTCTTTATAATTATGCACATTGATAACTAAGTGATTTCTATAGAAATTTATTACATAATTTTTTTACATTTCATATTACATGGTTAAGCTGTTATGTTTGTTTAGCTCGTCAGTCAATAGATGCCAGTATTCTTTCTAGTGTAATGCATCTTCAGTATGTTACAAGAAAACAAATTTGCATTTATTGAAAATCTGTTTTAATAACTAAGGTGTTTTGTCTTGTTTTGTTTTTAAATAGGGAACAGCTGAAAGGTTAACAATGCATTTGGTGGAAGAGCACTCTGTGGTAGACCCAACATTTATAGAAGACTTCCTGTTGACGTATCGGACCTTTCTTTCCACCCCCATGGAAGTGGGCAAGAAGTTGTTGGAGTGGTTCAATGACCCCAGCCTCAGGGATAAGGTTAAAATCCCCTTAGTTACATACCTGTTACCATTTGCATTGAAATATAAGCTATTAAGAATAAAATATGCTTTAGAGAGAATGACTAAACTGAATAATTTTAATGGCAGAATATATGGATAAAACTAAGAAAATATTTTTTCCTTATTTTATTGTATTTTACTTAACAATGTGCTCAGGCAAGGTAAATCAGCCATGTTTTACCTTGCTGTGTTTTTGCAACATAACATAGTTGCTTGCAAGTATAGAGAAAGCTTTTTCCAATAATCAGTATTTTATTTAATATAATTCAATAGAATTCTATTGTGTCTTGAAATTTGAGCATATAACTAAGTTTTGTGTTTTCCATGCATAATACTAGTTAACACAACTTGGCAAACATTTTGTGATAATTTATTTTTATATAAAGAGACTAGAAAATATAGCTGTTGTTAAGAATCTGTTGAGCCTTACACAGCATTTAAAAAAAAAAACAACAAAAAAACCCCCCACAACCCAAATACAAGAAAGCAACCAAACATCCTCTTCTCTAAACAAAACTGCCATGATGGAAGAATAAGTCTCTGTATATCCAGGTTTGGCACACTGTCTATTGAGGCTATACTGTGCTTCACACTGTAATGCTTTATTTTCACTTGTATACAACTTTCTCATATGTAAAAAAAACCTAGTAAAAATTTCCAGATGTTTTCTGCAAATTTGAAACCAAGGGAATTATATCAATAAGGTCAAAGAGAAATTTGATTTTCAGCTTTTATTTAAATCAGGGTATTTCTTCTAGAAATGCTAGTATATCTGTGCCTTGGAGGAAGGATCTTATATTTGGCAGAGAGGACAGGCTTTGCTGCTAATATTGTTTAGCATAGGCTTATTACAACTTCAGAGCTATAATATTGGAATTCATCTTTAAACTTATTTTTCTTGTCCTCCAATGGATAATCCCTCAGCCTCTGTAAAAGCGTGAGCCAGCACAGTTGCTGGTATCAGGTCTGAAAACAGAGCAGCTCTTCGTTCTGCCGTCTCAGTAACCAACCCTTTGTGACATCCAGTAGCACTGACAGAAAGGCAAGAGGCAGAGAACAGCTTGGGACAAGCGGAGATAAGCAAGTGAGGAACAAGGAATCTGGAAGATTTTGGCTGTTTTGTATTAGGGGCTGGTAGGCAGTGAGAGGAGGGAAAGGGGTGAGTAGAACTTCCTGAGGATGATCAGTACTCAGTAGTAATCAGACTGGGACATTTGAGATCCAACCTTACTGATAATTTTGCCCAGCAGCAGGGTACTTGACTTTACAGCTCCTCTTTTAGTGCTGTTCCTGGTTGTGACACAAGTAATGACATTTCTCTGGAAGTCACCATTCAACCCTTTCCAGCACAGTGTCGTTTGGGTGTACATTAGTAAGTCCCAACTTTGAAGCTATCACTGCAGTGATTTAAAATATATTACGTGGTATGGCTTGCAACTTCCCAGCCAATTATAAAAATCTGCAATCAGCCTAAATTTAACCAGACATTGTCTGGATCTTCCAATGTCATCCACATTAATGAAAAACACCACAGATGTTTAACAGAAAGGAAGTTCATCTTCAATTTCAAAGGTGGAAAAATCTCAAATATGTCAGAAATGCTACCCTTCGCTTACATCCCTGTGGTTGGGAGCTGCAGCACGTAGTGCTGTGCAGTTGCCTCCTGTTAGAAATCTGAACTCTTGAGGAGTTCTGAAGTGCTTGATTAGTTTGGTCATTAATTTCAACAATTCTTCTGAATTTACTTGCTTTTCTGGGGTAAAAGGCAAACTGCTTGGAAACTGTATATGGGGGTGGCAGGGTTTGGTTTTGGATGCCTGGTGTCAGACCTTTAGCATAAGAGGCTACAGAGGTTTTGTGCAGACACAAAGAGCGGACAGGGGTTAGCTTTAGCTGATTAGAATTTGTATGAGATCTTGTTCTTAAGCCCTAGTTTTTGAAATGTTTAGAGGTTTTCCCCCTACTAACTTACTTTCCCAACAAAACAGAAGAAATGAAGCTGTATTTTGAGAGGTAACTTTGAGTGGCACAACTGGTTTGGATTCAGGAGCTTTTTAAAAATAGCGCGAATCAATATTAATTCAAGACATCAAAACTCTTATTTTGTCAGGACAAGTGCTGCTGATGTTCCAGGTCAAATCGCATACTAAGATAAAATTTTATACTGGAAGCATATAGTTTTGAAAAATGCAGCTCTTACCATGTGGGTTTACCTTCAATAATGTTAATTGATAGTATTCTTTTAGGGTTTTTTTCCTAACAAACTGTAAAACACTAGCTAAGATCCTTCTGAACTTGATCATTGTAGTTGCTTGGGGGGAGTAGGGGTGGAGAGATAGGAGGAGTAATGAACTGAAAGATTGACTCTAAGGGAAAGAATTGCATGTATTTGCTGTTAAAACCTCTTTCCTGCTTCTCACAATAACTCCTTTTTCCTGCCTCTCTAAATGTACAGTAGCTCTTTTACACAGGTAAATGCCTAATGAAGTTAATGGTGGCTTATCTAAAGATCTGTGAGATTCAAGAACCAATATAAAGCAGCATCGGAAGCTTTATGATCACATGCTTGAAGAATTAAGCAGATTTGCAAATGTACATGAACGGAAAATTGTTGTTATAAGTCAGAAATGGATCTAACTCGTTGCCTTGTACCTGTGTGCTCTATTCCCTATTCAATCAAATTTGATACAGCCAGTGTTAATTTTCTAACTCATAGTATTCCTCATGAAATACAACATACAGTTGCTTATACAAGTGAAAGCAGTTTTAATAATTCATTCATTCTATCCTCCTGGTAAATGATTGCATATTAGTAAAGTTAGTTTTGGGGGTATATATATAATATTTAGGATTCCAATGGAAATTTATAGGAGCTTTAAGGAGCAACATTTTTAAAGGACTTAGCACTAGTGCTGTTCTGGGTATTCCTGGAAAATATTTATATTATTGATTAATTTTCAGGTTACACGGGTAGTATTGTTGTGGGTGAACAATCACTTCAATGATTTTGAAGGAGATCCTGCTATGACTCGATTTCTGGAAGAATTTGAGAACAATTTGGAGAGGGAGGTAAGAGTGAGGGTTTTTTCTGACCGTTTGGGATGGCAGGGAGTAGCCAGGCTTTTGTTATATATAAATCATTATGCTTTTCTCTTGTAGAAAATGGGTGGACATTTGAGGCTGTTAAATATTGCTTGTGCTGCTAAAGCTAAACGAAGATTGATAACCTTAACAAAGCCATCTCGAGAAGCCCCTTTGCCTTTTATCTTGCTGGGAGGGTCAGAAAAGGGATTTGGAATCTTTGTTGACAGTGTAGATTTTGGTAGCAAAGCTACAGAAGCAGGCTTGAAACGTGGAGACCAGGTATGTAATTTTAAAATGTCTTCCCCCCCCCCCTTTTTTGTTTCCTTTCTCTTCGCTAAATAAAAATAACACTACCTGTTTGTGGTTTTAGATACTGGAAGTGAATGGTCAAAACTTTGAAAACATTCAGCTGTCAAAAGCCATGGAAATCCTTAGAAATAACACTCATCTCTCTATCACTGTGAAAACCAATTTATTTGGTAAGTTTGTGTGCCCTTTGTTCTAATTTCTGTTCTAATTTAGATGGAGTCTTAAATTTTTTTTTAATAATTTAAAATAGCTTTGTTTGAAACACTGCTGTACTGGGGAGAATAGAAGAAGGAAGCTTGCAAGTCCTAAAATACCTTAGTTCATAACTGCAGAGAAAAGTTTATGAATAGGGCCTTATATGAAGTGACTTCATTCTCACAAGTGCATGTTTCTGGATTATTGCGACCATTTAGCTCAAACTTATAAAGTGTGTTTGTACATGTAACATTTAGTCCTTTCTCAAGAAAGAAGCCTCTTTTGGAATTTCAGTTCATCAGTGATCTTAATCTGTCTGCTGAATTTGCTCATAGTTTTTCAGTCCATGCCTACAATGAGCACGACAAGATTAATAAAAACTCTCTTGCCAGCTAGGTGGAAACAACCTCGCTACCCTCCGAATCTATTCTCTTCATTTCTCCCTCTAACAAGTACGAAAGCAGTCATGAAGGAGCCTTTAAGCGGCTCAGGACCTAGCATCATAAGTAGTTAATAGTNTTCATCAGTGATCTTAATCTGTCTGCTGAATTTGCTCATAGTTTTTCAGTCCATGCCTACAATGAGCACGACAAGATTAATAAAAACTCTCTTGCCAGCTAGGTGGAAACAACCTCGCTACCCTCCGAATCTATTCTCTTCATTTCTCCCTCTAACAAGTACGAAAGCAGTCATGAAGGAGCCTTTAAGCGGCTCAGGACCTAGCATCATAAGTAGTTAATAGTTTGTGGGGTTTGTTTTATTTTTTTACCACTGGATACTTGGATTATTTATATAATTTAGCGATGTGTTCCCCAAGTATCTCTTTCAGGATCAGGTTCTTCACCGCAAATAAGAAGGGCAGAATATTACCACAGGATGTCACTGCACTAACTGATGATTAAATATGCTTAGGTTATCTCCAAAAGTAATTTGTCAAATCTGTTTCCTGGGGATTTTTTTTTTTGCTTTGCAGGAAAGTTTCTAATAATTCAGTTGCTTCTAAAAATTAAGGCATTTCTTAATATATCTGTATGTTTGTTTAGCAGTATGTGCTCGTTTCTCTATAAGTTCTGTGTAACCATCCTTCACACACTGGGTTTTTGGATCTCATATGTTGCTTTAGTATGTTTAAGAT